>JAYESA010000005.1:44023019-44374682 GCA_036927795.1 Iris macrosiphon | reverse complement strand
CTCGAATAGCTACCGGTGCGTGTGACGTGCATTATGGCTTAGCACGAAATCAGAAATATTCAGGAAAGAAATGACTTGGTATTTAGTTACGTGGTTTGCACGTTGTGGATTCGACTTGTATAACCGCATTGGACGATAAAGATAACTAGTAGGCATATGGGACACCCACCTCCTTGTCGTTATACCTTCGGATACCATGCTCCTCGGAGATGGCCGATTGTAGAGTGCCCATGTGTCTGGGGGCATATATGGCATATACTAGCCAGTCACGACGATTGGTGAATTAAGTCAGCATATGTCTAGCCTACACTTTCCCATACGTACTACGAGGTCTTCACATTGCATTCACTTAGATGGTTAGCACACCCTTATTTACTTTATTCAGTATTTAAATATTGCATATTTTTATGTATCTTGTTATGTCCCACTGAGGGCCTGGTTCCCTTCCAGATTTAGATGAGGCGTACTACCCCACAGTGTACGGACCCGGACAGGAGACGAGGTACGTAACTGAAGAAGAGTTAGAGGTGACACCATCAGAGTCTCCCTGATCTTTAGCAGTATATTCATCTGAAGCTGGAGTCTCATTACCTAGAGAGACGATGCTCTAGTCTAGCATATTTCAGCACTTTTATTATCTTTTGTAGTAGGTTTGTTCCCACCAGACTTATCTAATTTATACTATGATATTTCAGACATCAGCACTTATTTATATTCAGCACTCATTTCAGTATTCCTTGATATTTTTGTGGATGAGATTAGACTTTACCTGTATCAGACTTGTTAGTATTTTAGGACAGCGTAGCACGTCTCTTTGGGTCCATTAAATTGGGTAATCCCTTAGTGACGTGTCAACTGGCCAATGCCACGTGGCCTGGTTCCATATATTTTGGGACTGGGGCATGACAATGAGTAGAGCAAAAAAAAAGGAGATGGAGTCAACTAAAAGAGATCCATCCTTGTTTGAACATATTGAACGCAATTTAGAGCAAGTTGAGTCAAAGTCGGTTATCGAAAGTATGGTATTTTCGCAGAAAAAGAGTAAGCTTACTATTCGAAGGGGGAAGAAACAAAAAATGAACGATGCAGTCACGGCGGAGGGTTTAGATAACTTCTCTGATTCATATAGTCTATACATTCAAAATTTTCTACCTGAGATACGGGATTTCATTTGGTCTATTGTTGATGTTCCTAAGGATGGCCATTGTGGATATCATGCACTCGCAAGACATCTTGGCTATTCAGTTGAAGCAGGATGGAGACAGGTTGGGGAAGAGTTGTACGAGGAGTTGGAGTCTCGTCTACCCTTCTATAGATAGATACTCGGCGAAGAAATTGTTGGAGATTTGTTGGCAAGCATACCTTGTACGAAAACAGTTACCGGACCAGACCATTACATGGATGTCCCGCCTGTTGCATACATATTCTCTAATAGGTATAAGATACCTATTGTAATTATCTCACAAGGCATTACTAATACTTTCTTTCCAATATGCTCTCCCCCGGCCGAACACAGACTATCCCAATCTATGTTCGATAGGGCTTGTTGGACAACACTTTGTCATCCCAAGGTTGATCGGTCATTCTCCTATTCCTCCACCTTCTACGCTTTGGTATAAACACACACCGGAGGAAGCGATCGCATGGACGACACCCTACACGGATGCATTTGCTGGCTATAAGAAGATGATAAAGATGGAGGATCCCAAAATCTTGCCTAAGGACTACCTTGATATTCTAATCGATTGGTACATCTTATACTTCTGTATCATTTTGTATATTGTGCAATGAGCCGTGTATGTTGAACTGGATATTGTGCAATGAAAGAAATAAAACTAGAACTGTATATTGAACTGTATGTTGTGCAATGAGTCATGTATGTTAAACTTTGGTATCTTTTCCAACATTTATATAGATAGTTTTAACCCACTCTCTGTATAAAACTAGGACTGTCAAAATCTGGACAGTCCCACAAGCAAACAGGACTGTCAAAATTTTGACAGTCCTAGTTTTAACCCACTGTGATATATTTAAAAGTAGGACTGTCAAAATCTGGACAGTCCCACAAGCTAACAGGATTGTCAAAATTATGACAGTCCTAGTTTTAACCCACTGTCTGCACATTTTTATATAAAACTAGGACTGTCAAAATTTTGACAGTCCCACAGGCTATCAGGACTGTCACAGTCCCACAGGCTAATTGGACTGTCAAAATTTTGACAGTCCTAGTTTTAACCCACTGTCTGTACATTTATATATTGTAAAACTAGGACTGTCAAAATTTTGACAGTCCAATATAAAATTAGGACTGTCAAAATTTTGACAGTCCTAATTTTAACCCACTGTCTGCACATTTATATATATAACTAGGACTGTCAAAATTTTGACAGTCCCACAAGCTATGAGGACTGTCAAAATTTTGACAGTCCAACAAGCTATGTAGACTATCAAAATTTTGACAGTCCTAATTTTAACCCACTGTCTGACATATATATATAAAAATAGGACTGTCAGGATTGTGATAGTCCCACAAGCTATGTGGACTGTCAAAATTTTGACAGTCATAATTTTAACCCACTGCAAATATATATATAAAACTAGGACTGTCAGGATTTTGACAGTCCCACAAGCTATGAGGACTGTCAAAATTTTGACAGTCCTAATTTTAACCCACCGTCTCTGCAAATATATATATAAAATTAGGACTGTCAGGATTTTGACAGTCCTGATAGCTATCAGGACTGTCCAGAATTTGACAGTCCTAGTTTTTAGCCACTGTCTCTGCACATTTATACATAAAAGTAGCTGTCTCGAAACACAAATAACCAACAACTGTATGAAAGTTTAACAATTGTATGAAAGTTCTTCTTCAAACATGTCTCCAAACACACATTGTATGAACGTTTTACAACTTAAACAAGTCTCGAAATAAAACATAGCCAATCAAAAATTCCAACAAAACATAACCACTCAAACTTTTCAAACTTAAAAGTTTTACATGTCTCAAAATACAAATTGTAGCAAAGTTTTACATGTCTTGAAACATGGCCTAAACTTTATGCTACCTCTTTGTACGTTGCTCTCTATTTTTCAAGAAAGAAAAATCTTCAGTATTGTCGATTTGTTGTAGCTCGTCATTGATTTTCATATAATTCGTACCCTGGCAACTTACGAGGCATCTTTCCAACTTCTTCACTTTCCTAGCCTATTCATGAGAAATCAAAAAAATTGTTAGGTTATAAACATTTACATATATCAAACTGAAAGTGAAGAAGTTGCCTCACCATCTTGACCAATGCAGTATACAAGACAGATTTGGCGGGAAGATCTGATGGTACACGCACAATATCGCCTCCGCGTTTGAACAACGTAGGTAGTCCGACACCAGCATAGTAGGCGAGGTAGTCGTCGCTATATTCCGTCATATTTATTGCTGCTTGTCGTTCAGTTTCTTTAATAACGTGACGTTGCCACTCAGTGAAGAAGTTCGAGACCCAGTTGAACGCCGCAGGAATATAGTTTAGCGATTTTGTACCTCACGGAGCAGTTATCATTTTCAATGTGCGTTTCGGGACTGTTTGTACGTAGCCAAACTGACGGAGCACTCTATCAGGCATATAAGCCTCCTCGATTTTATGATAACTTATCAGACCGTGATATAAAGCGACTGGTTGCAATGGACGACTAGTCTGTCACAAATCACGATATGGATCCCAAACATTAAAAAATTAAGTCTCAATTCACCTCTTCTATCGTCATATCTTCAAGTGCATTCTGTAGGACGGCCAATGTGTATGGACATTTGGCATATTCCTTAGTTGGCTTCCATCTGCACATTATAGGAAGGTGCTCGTCATACCCTCGGTTAAGTTTAGCCTGCTGCAGGGTTGGAAAGTGCTCGTATATCCATGCCTTAACGTAACCAAGTTAAAAAAAACTAGTCCAAAAATTAACAATAATTTTTTTATTATGTATACAAGTTGACAAAGATATATCTATACATGGAGTAGAGTCTGGCATTCGGATATTGTCCTGGAACCGACGCGGGATGCCGCACCAAGATCGCGGTAAAGGTATGCTAGTTACCGCTTCTCCAAGATATTTTTTCCACCGTGTCTATGTCGTCAAAATTCAGGAGATATTTGGCATGTATCGACGTTCCAGACTTATCCGTAATGCCGACAGCCCCTAAGATGAACTGCATATATCCACGGGCCACATTTTCACTATTATGCACTTCGGGGTCCGGATCAGCGAATGTCTCCTCCAAATATTTTAAAGGAAGTCCGTACGACTTCTTGAATTCTCGAAGGATGGTAAAACTAGCCGCATCAACTCCCAGATACCCTGATACATAATCCATGATATGGTCGTAAAAGTTGATGCTCGATTCGTCAAAAATATGATTCATCATGACTCGACCATCAACCCTAAGTCCCAATATATGGTGGACGTCATCAAGGGTAATCGTCAACTCCCCGTTTGGTAGATGGAAAGTGTTGGTTTCTGGATGCCATCGTTCTACAAATGCTGATATGAGTGTATTATCCACCGTCGTATATGAGTATTTACCCAAATATTGTAAACCGGTGGGAATGATTTTAGCCTTCATATCGTCTCCCAGTAATTCAAACCTCCATGTATTGCACTTTTTGCCGTGGTTGATCACTTTTAACATACAAGAACTTTCCTAAAAAGTAAACAATTGGATGAACTTATACCTATATATAAAATATAGTTATTTATAAATAATTGGATGAACTTAGAACTTAGAACTTACAACTATATATAAAATTATCATAACGTAATGTACTTACCGGATTGTTCCATATTTGGTATGCAATATGGTTCTCGATCGACGACAACATAGAGCAACCGTTTGGACGAGTCTCGATTGGACTATCTGGCTGCTGAGAAGGTCCTGAACCATCAGTAGGCCAATTTTTGAGGGTTTGTGGCAGAGTCTCGACAGGACTATCTGCATGCTGAGAAGGTCCTGAACCATCAGTTGGCCGATTTTGGGCAGTTGGTATGTCCTCATCGGAGGAGGAAGAAGAACCAGAAGTACTAGGAGTACTAGGAGCACGTCTCTTCGAACGAGTGACAGTCTTCTTCGTCAGTCGACGTTTCCTAACTTAAGGGCGTGCCTCGGGGTCACAGATAGTGAGAGCTGGTTCAATAGTACGTTGAATATTGCGTTCCTTACGCATCGACGCAGTAGGGTGTCTTCTTATGATATCTTCATCCTCAGTGCCCTTCCGAGGGTCGTGACTATAAGACAAAAAAGATATATATTTTAACATCCCAAAATTAATTCAACATTCAGGACTGTAGAAATTTCTACAGTCCCGCATGGTTCTGTTCCATACTTTCGACGGATGTCAAACTTGTATGCCCTAAAATCGGGTACGATACTCCAAAAAATGTCAAAACTACATCCGAAACTACATTCAGGACTTGTATGCCCTAATTTTAAGATTGGAAAGATAATTTTTGGAATATTTTTGAAATACAATAGAACAAGGAGAAGGAAGAATTGTACCTTGATTCTTTCGAGAGTTTGGGAGCCATCGACAAGGAGAAGGAGGAGGAAGTGGAGGAGGAGGGCTCCGACAAGAAAGGGAGGAGGGGTTAGGGCTCCGGTGGAGGTTTGGAGGGTTTGGGAGGAGAGATTATGTTTGGGCTAGTATGAGTAAACTTTTGGGCTAGTATGAGTAAACTTCATTCATTAATGGGCTAGCCCCAATCCTGGGCTAGCCCCAAGTGTTTTTAGTAGTGCCCTTATCAACAGCCTTCTTTTAATGAACTTAAATCCCTTCTTTGACTTTAACATGATTTTTTGTTGCATTTTGAAACATGCTTCAAGGAACCAAATCGACCAAAAATCGAACCAATTTAATTCAGTTCATTTTTTTTAGTTTTTTATGTATACAGTTTGGTTTTTTAGTTTTATGAATATGATTTTTGGTTATGTTCAATTTTTATTTAATCGGTTCGGTTTGAACCAAACCGAATCGTTGCTCACCCCTACCGGTGGCTAAATGTCTCAAAAGAATCAAAATGGCAACATGGGTGGTGAAAAAAAAATCCACTCAAGATCTCCGACAGTCATCTTCCTGGTATGCACCATCCTGTGGGAATGGTGACAAATCCTCTTATCATGCCCTAATCACAATATTACATGGGAACGACATGTGACCTGACTAGATGTAGCAGCAGGAATAACAGTATGCAGCTGAAATAGCAATAGCAGTATGCAGCAATAGCAATAGCAGTACGCAGCAGTAGCAATAACAATATGCAGCAACAGTAATAGCAGTATGCAGCAGCAGCAATAGTAGTATTAGCAGCTAGATGGGTAGCAATAGAGTATCAGATAGTAAGTGAGTGTCCATATTGGTTGATTGTATGATACTAGGAAGTATCAAGCAGGAACTAAGGGGACTCGAGTATGCAGGTGTATGGAAGGTGAGGCAACTGCAGCAGTTGCAAAGTCAGTAAGGATATCAGCAGCAACAACAACATATAGTTTGGGGTTAATGTGTCGAGCTTTGAATCAAAACAACAGTAGCTGTGAGTAAGATAAGGAAGTATTCTTGAGTTAGGGCTTAAGTTAAGGTACTAGCCTATAGCTAAGTTAGTATAGTTATTAGTAGTGAACAATTAGTATTATTAGTTGGTTAAGTTAGATATCAGTTGTGGATATTAGAGGGTTAGTTAAGTTAGTTGATTATAAATGATTGTTGGTTATCTACAGTTAGTATATAGAAATATGTTAGAATTAGTAAGGGTTATGAGTTGAGTTAGTATATATATAGATGAGCTAACTTAGTATATAACTAAGTATTTGTTTGTATTGAATTAGTATAGAATTGATGTCAGCCTAGCTATAAGTCAAGGTATCACTAGGTAATGTAGTGTAAGTATAGATATAGACAATATATGATATTTATACTAGCTAGTATAGCTAATACCTTTGGGTATTGACTTAGAGATTAGGTATAACCTAGTATTGCATAGTTTAGACTTGTAATCACCTTAGAGACTAGGTATGGACCTACAAAGTTAGATAAGACCTAGTTTGACCTAGTATAAACCTAGTGAGCAAGAAATGGACTTAGAGAGGCATGTTTAGATCATCTTAGCATTATTCACTTCATTACACAATTTGACATAGAATTTTATATATAGGTCTGTGTGACACTAGCTTGGGCATCGAGAGACACCCTTTCCTCAGGACCACAGGCGAGTACATTTCTCTGTTAGTTTTTATTTCATGATAGTGTATATATCACATGTTCTAGAATTGTATACTTGATTCCGACACAGTGGTTTCATAGACTCTTACTATATGGATCCTGTCAGGAAATGTTATCCCTTACCGTGTTCAGCGGGTACTCCTTCACATGTACTTCATCGTGTGTATCGGGTATTGATTTTAGTGTACTTCGAGTTCACACACTGCTCGTGTTCAGTGTGCCCATATTCGTGTTCATAACATGTCGTGATTGGATCCATTGGTATTGGTTGGGGATGGGGGAGTAAGAGTTGGTTATGTGATCAAGCAAGTGTATTCGTGTATATGTCGATTACATATCACACGTGTAATCGAGTTACCATATTATATTCATGTTCAACCTAACCGATCACATAATGAACTTGTATTCCATGGCACATTAGCTAGTTTTATCTATTTTTCTTATTGCAGTTATTTTATTGTCTGTTCTTTATTCCAGCACATTACTTGTTCACTCTAGTTCATTTTATTCTGATATTTAGTTATGTTGTATTCTTTTCTATTATCTATTGTATATGCTCGATTATGTATTTGAAACTGCTTTCAGAGGTATGTACTTCACTCCAATCATGACTGAATATATTTTTCAGATTTTTGGCTCGTAGACCAGTGTCTTACCTACTACGGACCGCAGAAGGCATTGTCACACCCCAGTCCCAAAATACCGTGGGACCGGCCACGTGGCAATGGCCAGCAGTACGCACCGATGGACAAACCCAATTTAATGGATCCATCAGGGCATACTTAAGCTATAAAACAAGGTCTACGACAATCATGGCACAACTAATCTCATCCACACAAGATATAAAATATGATCCACATAATATAAGGAATGTAAATCATCAACCAGTCTTAACAAAGTGCTTCGGGGAACAACCCAATAAATATCTGATACAATGGTTCAACAGACCAGAAATAAATGACTGAAATAAATAAATAAATACTGAGCATGAACATGGATGCTCAGGAGAAGTCTTCGGCTATCACCTCGTCCTCGGATGGCGGTACAGCTCCTGGATCAGCTCCTGCTCCGGTCCCGTATACCTCGGGATAGATCTCGTCCTCAAATCCTGGAGACATAATCCGGATCCAGGTCCTCAGGGGACATAGCAAGGTACAAGAAAGCTCAAGCCAAATAAATGCAGTGCAGCAGATAATAAAATAAATAGGGCAAATAAATAACCATCTAAGTGAAAATGCAAGTGAGAGCAGCACGAGTACTCAGGCTGTGCCACTACAAGCTCTGTGTCGGGGAGCCGGTAGTGGTAATAAACACGTAATGTGCCTAGCTCTGCTACGAGAGTCTACGGCCTCACAATAGTAGTAGATATATATAGAAAACAACCTGTAGCCTGTGTGTCTCTCCCCACCCCATGTAACCACGCATATCATGACCATAACGTCTCATGACCATGTCAAGCGGGATCATCACTAATGCAACAAGTCATATGTATCTATGAATATAGTATCTCTGTCAAGTCCTGTATCCTATACAGAATCACCACGAATATCTCGAGAATATCCTGTCTCATGAACAGTGTCAAGTGTCCTGGGTCGTATGGTACTTGATAAGACAAGTACGAGAATATAAAGTGTCACGAATGTCCATATCTACATGACCGTACTCAACACCGCATACGGCGTTGGCACCCGACTAATAATCGGACGCTAAGTACGTCACACGGTCCTAGGTTAAGCATGCACAGCAATATAGTGAAGCAAGAAAATATGTATCAATACTGCAGAGTTTGGCAAGGTACACTTGCCTGATGTTTGAATATCCACAATCGTCCCGGTATCAGTGAATCCTGTGGGTACTCCTCCAAAAGCTGTAATAAACATCACCAACCGTCTCAGAAAATGTCAAATAGCTAGAAATGCCTGTCCTTACGTCCAATTTGGACACAGGGGCAAAATGGTCATTTTTGGGCCAAAGCGGGATCCACATGTGGCCCACTTTGTACCGAAAAGCGTGTCAGGATCAAAGGTCTCCAAATTCCTCAAACTCAGTGTCTACAAGTCAGGAACGATGATACGAACCCAACGGAACTTCCAGAATTGGATTCCGATAAGCCGATCACAAAATCGTCCGTCAAGTGGAGCCCGTGGGGCCCACGATACGCGATTTTGTCAACGTTCTCAGAATTGGACCAAACTTGGGTCACAGGACCAACGTATTGCTATGAGTCCGATGGCCCAAGTTTCGTCTTGATCCGACATGTGTACACAAAGTTACAGCATGTTCCAGAAAAGTCAGATACGGGGCGTTGTCCGCGGATACGCACTGATTCCGGTGTGCTCGCACATCCGAATCAGCTTCTGCAAAATTCTGCACGTCCGTATCAATGATGCACACATATCTGTGAAGACCGCACGCGACCAAGTCGTCCCGTTTGGCGGGGCGTACTCAGTTCCGGGGTGAATCGGGGCATTATTTTTCCTGTTTTTGGATCGCGGTGTGCGATCACCACAGGACGCGATGCACCGAGCGGGTTACATGAACACCGAGAGGGTTATACTGTCTACGCGTAGCAACTGACGAAAACTAAAACGGAGTTACAATGAGGGAGAAAATGGTACCTGAACCGAGCTCCATGAATATGAGTTTTCACGTGTCCGAGATGTTCCGTGTCCTGATCCGAATCTACCGTGTCCGCGTGCCTGTCGTGTCTCCTTGACACGAGCTGAGTCAGGATCAGGGCGACTGCCTAGGTTGCTGGAGGCGAACCGTTCCAGTCGGCGGAGGGAGGCTCGTCGGCTGCTGTTCCCAGCGGCGAGTCGGGGTCGGCGGTGAGTAGCAGCGCCGGAGTCGGGCTGCCGGTGGGGAGGTCGACGAGGGGACTGGAGATCGACGAGGGCTGCTGGCGGCGTGGCGTCGATCAGAGTACGGCGGACGCGGGCGGAGGTAAGTTCGAGCAAAAAGGGGTCGGGTCAGGCGCGGCTTAGTGTAGGGGTCGGCTGGGTTGATCGACGGTGAGGGAGTCGATCCGGCGGCGGTGTCTCGAGGTAGGGTTGATCAGAGGGGATACGGCGGAGAAGAGGGAAAGAGGGCAGCACCGACGTCGAGGCGGCCTCTTATAGGCTGCTACAGGACTCTGCGGCTAGGGCTTGCATCTGGTTTCGGGTCCGGGTCAGGTTTGGCTCGGATCCGACCCGACCCGACCCATCAAGTTGGTTTGGTTCACGCAGCGATCCGGTTCAGGATTGGTTTAATTTGAGTTTGGTTTAATTTGAGTTCGGTTCACTCTTTCAATAGTTTTTAAGGCTTTAAACGCGTTTCCGGAGTCCAATAAATTCACCAAAAAATATCACATGTCCGATTTTCTATTTTACACCATAAATTATTATTTTTATAATATTTTAACACCAATAAACTGTATTTAAAAATACTTAACTCCCAATTACCTTGCTTCTTCTTCCGAATAATACCGAAATTTTTTGGAAAAAAATATATTAAAAATTATTCTGAAAACAGGGTGTTTACAATCTTCCCTCCTTAAAAGGATTGCGTCCTCGCAATCAAAGAGTAAGATACAAAAGAAAGAATTATGGAAATACAAGGTTGCTTAGTTTACAACTGCCTCCTCGAACAAGTGGGGGTAACGCTGGCGCAAACTATCTTCTCGTTCCCAAGTCGATTCTCCAGGGGAATGATATTTCCATGCTACACGAACCAGTCTGATTGTCTGTCCCCGCAATATCTTCTCACTGACGTCGAGGATGCCAACTGGTTGTTCTTCATATCTCAAGCTTGGGCCCACTGCGATCTCTGAATGATCGACTACGTGACTTGGGTTGGTCACGTACCTTCGCAACTGTGAGACGTGGAATACGTCATGCACTCCCTCTAAGGATGAAGGTAATGCAAGATGATAGGCCACCTCACCAACTCGCTCTAGAATGTCAAATGGTCCAATATACCTTGGGCTCAACTTGCCTCTGCTCCCGAATCTGATAGTACCACGAGTGGGCAAAATCCTCAAGAATACGTGCTCTCCTTCTTTAAACTCTAGGGGACGTCTGTGCGTATCTGCCCAATGCTTCTGTCTGTCCTGAGCTGCTCGAAGGTGATTTTGAATCTGTTTCACTTTCTCCACTGTTTGCGTTACCAATTCTGGACCCAGTATTTGACGTTCACCAACGTCACTCTAACATATAGGCGATCTGCACTTCCTTCCGTATAATGCCTCGAATGGTGCCATCTGAATGCTGGCCTGATAACTGTTATTGTAGGAGAACTCCGCTAAGTATAAATGATCTTCCTAAGTTCCTCCAAAGTCTAGCATACATGATCACAATATATCCTCCAAGATCTGAATGGTGCGCTCCGATTGGCCATCTGTCTGTGGTGGTAAGCGGTGCTGAATTTGAGTCTGGTGTCCAGACTCTCTTGCATGCTTCTCCAAAAATGAGATATAAATCTTGAATCTCGATCCGATACAATACTAACCGGTACTCCATGTAATTTGACGATTTGTCGCATATATATGTCAGCTAGTACCTCTGTGGACTGTCCAACTCTAAATGGCAAGAAGTGTGCTGATTTAGTGAGTCGATCCACAATAACCCATACCGTATCTCTTCCGCTGGGGCTCCTTGGAAATCCTATGACAAAATCTATCGTAATATGTTTCCACTTCCATTCTGGTATAGGAAGCGGCTGTAACATACCTGCAGTCCTCTGATGCTCGGCCTTTACTTGCTGGCAGACTAAGCATTTGGCTACAAATCTTGCAATCCCTCTTTTCATTCCATGCCACCAGTAATACTGTCTCAAGTCTCGGTACATCTTGGTTCCTCCTGGGTGAACAGAGTATATAGAGCTATGTGCTTCGGTCATTAACTCATGTCTCAATTCTCCATTTGGAACATACAGGCGATTTCCAAACCTCAATGTCCCATCTTCGTGTATGCAAAGTCCTGTCTGCATGCCTGCTTCTGTCCTCTCTTTCAGTCTTCGAAATCTAGCATCGGTGGGCAATGCCTCTTTAATCTTCTCCACGAGTGATGACTTAATTTCAAGATTAGCCATCAAGCCATTCTGTCCTGGTAAGACAACCTCTATCTGAAGCTTCTGTAGATCTTTCAATAACTCGGGCTGCATCGTCAAGAAATAAGCTGTAGGCTTCCTGCTGAGCGCATCTGCAACGATATTTGCCTTTCCCGGATGATACTGCAGATCTATGTCAAAATCTACCATCAATTCAAGCCAACGCCTCTGCCTCATGTTAAGCTCCTTTTCAGTATATACATACTTCAGACTTTTGTGATCTGTAAAGATGTCTACTTTCTCCCCATAAAGGTAGTGCCTCCAAATCTTTAATGCAAATATAACTGCTGCTAACTCCAGATCGTGTGTTGGGTAGTTCTTCTCGTGAACCTTCCTCGATGCATAAGCAATGACTTTGCCATGTTGCATCAAAACATATCCCAATCCGCTACCTGATGCATCGCTGTAAACAACAAAATCTCCTGATCCTGAAGGAAGAGTTAAGACAGGTGCTGTTGTTAATCTTTTATTCAATTCTTCGAAGGCCTTCTGGCAGTCTTCGGTCCATATAAACTCTTGGTCTTTGCGTGTCAGCTTCGTCATTGGTTCTGCAATCCTCGAGAAATTTTCTACAAACCTTCGGTAATATCCCGCAAGTCTGAGAAAACTTCTCACCTCTGCAACTGATGTGGGTGTAGGCCAAGTCTCTATTGTCGCAATTTTCTCTGGATCCACTGAAAGTCCTTCTCCTGAGATGATATGTCCCAAGAAAGGCACTTTGTCCATACAGAACTCACACTTACTGAGTTTGGCATATAACTTCTCCTGTCTCAAGGTCTCTAACACGATTCTGAGATGCTCCTCGTGCTCTTCATGGCTCTTGGAATATATGAGAATGTCGTCGATGAACACAACCACAAACTTATCCAAGAACTGATGAAAGACTCTGTTCATCAAACTCATAAACACTGCTGGCACGTTGGTTAAACCAAACGGCATTACCAAGAACTCATAATGTCCATACTTAGTCCTGAAAGCTATCTTCGGGATGTCTTCCTTCCTTACTTTGATCTGATGATATCCGGATCGAAGGTCAATCTTCGAGAATACCCTTGCACCACTCAACTGATCGAATAGATCATTAATGCGTGGTAAGGGATACCTGTTCTTGATGGTCACAGCATTCAGTGCCCTGTAGTCAATGCATAACCGTACTGTTCCATCCTTCTTTGGCACAAATAATATGGGTGCTCCCCAAGGTGAAACACTGGGCCGAATGAAACCCTTCTCCAGAAGGTCGCCAACCTGTTCTTTCAACTCCACTAACTCCTTAGGTGCCAGCCGATATACTGATGAAGTGATAGGCTCTGCTCCTGGAGTTAAGTCTATTGTGAATTCTATTTCCCGATCAGGTGGTAAACCTGGAAGATCATCAGGAAATATATCCACAAATTCTGATATGACTCTTGGGTAACCTGTCTCTCCTTCTACAGATAGTACCCTAAGAGTAGGCTGAACTCCTTGCTCTACTGCTCCTCGGTGAAACTCGAATTCTGGATGTCCAGGCGGTCTAAATATAACCCTTCCAAGCCGACAATCAAGAGTCGCATGGTACTGACTTAACCAGTCCATACCAAGTACGACATCATAGTCAGGCATAGAAAAGATCAAAAATTGGGCTCGTATCTCTCTCTCATAAACTACTACAGAACATGATCTACAGACGTCACTAACCGAAATAATTCTACCTCCCATAAGAATTCTCTTCATCTTCGGAAGGGGTGCGGTAGCTACTCTATGGGTGGCTACAAAGCTAGCTGCTATAAATGAATGCGATGCTCCAGAATCAAATAATGCTACAGCTGGTAATGAAGCTACTAAAATAGTACCTGCGATGACCTCGCCCGCAGTAGCTTCCTGCTCAACAGCTAATGTGAATGCCTGGCCTCTTCCCTGAGCTGGACCTCTCTGCTGCTGCTGCTGAAATAGGGCTGCCTGTGGAGCCAGTGGTGGTCTCTGCTGGTAGCCCCCTGTAGCTGGTGGTCTAACTCCTCCAGCTCCTGTCTGCTGTGCTCCTACTGTTGGATAAGTTGGTCGTGGTGCAGGCAAGGCTAGTCTCGGTGCTCCGTCTCTATGTTTAGTGCAGTCTCTGGATAGATGCTGGTCTGATCCACAAAGCAGGCATAGTCCCAATTTACGCCTGCACTCTCTCTCAATGTGTCCTACCTTGCCACAGTGGTGACAGGTAGGAAGAGATATGGCCCTGTATGCTGCTCTCTTCGGTATACTCCTCTGGAATCGTTTTATAGAATCTCCAGGTACTGTCTTGGTTGGTGCGGATGTGTTTGCCCTCTTCAGATTCGATTCCCTTCTAGTGACGCGCTCTATGCGCCGTGCTGCTGCAAGGACCTCGGTATAAGATATAGGCGCGACCGAGCCAATCAATCTCTGAAGCTCGAACTTCAGTCCATCAAAGAACTTTTCAGCTTTCTCTTCCTCTGTCGAGATCAATGTTGGAGCGAAGCGACTTAGGCATATAAATTCTGCGTTGTATTCTTCCACTGTCATACTGCCTTGGATGAGGCGGTTGAACTTGTCTCTGAGCTCTGATCGTGCAACTGCCAGAATGTACATCTCTTGGAAGAGTCTGGAGAACTCTTCCCAAGTGACTCGGTCCTGTCCGAGCCTCCTTTCTTCTGCTAGCCACCAGTGATGCGCATTCTCAGTTAACTGCATTCTGACTGCAGTCATCCACTTCTCTCTCGAAAGTTCAGCGGCTTCCAACTGATGTTGAATGTTAGTGAGCCATTCATGAACTTCTGTTGGCCCTTCTTTACCAGAAAATGTACGAGGCTTGAGATGACAGAAATCGGTGATAGATCCCGTCGCTGTTCGCCTCGTTGGTGGATTTGCCTGCTCCAATGCGGATACCAGGCTGGTCCTCAGATACTCTGCCTCCTGGCGATGGGCGTCTTGCTGAATCTGCTGCTGGGCCTGCATCATGACATACATCATCTGAAATATCTGTTGCCTGTCCATGGCTTGTCCGGGCAGGAAAACTGGCATCTGGGGAGTGAACTATGGTGGAGGTGGGATGTCATCTCTCCGGAACCTTGGATTAGGCTGACCGGTTTGGTCGCTCTGCAATGCTTGTCCTCCATTCCGTGGAGTCACTCCGTCTGTGTAAGTAACCACAGCGTCGTGTGGCGTATCCAATGGAATCTCATCTCCGTTCCTGGGATCCATTTCTCTGCAACCAAAAGATAAACTGTAAGAAGGCACAGAGGAATCAACACAGGATGCAGTTCAAGTAACAATTTCGAGTTCGATATAGAGTTCAATAATGGTTTAAATAATGGATGAGATCCTACAATCTATCCTATCCTTAGGGCAGGCTGGTTCGGTCCCTAAGTTGAAATCGAACGATTTAGTTGTGGACCTGCATGGGCCACCACAAAAACTATGTCACGCCCCAGTCCCAAAATACCGTGGGACCGGCCAAGTGGCAATGGCCAGCAGTACGCATCGATGGACAAACCCAATTTAATGGATCCATCAGGGCATACTTAAGCTATAAAACATGGTCTACGACAATCATGGCACAACTAATCTCATCCACACAAGATATAAAATATGATCCACAAAATATAAGGAATGTAAATCATCAACCAGTCTCAACAAAGTGCTTCGGGGAACAACCCGATAAATATCTGATACAATGGTTCAACAGACCAGAAATAAATGACTGAAATAAATAAATAAATACTGAGCATGAACATGGATGCTCAGGAGAAGTCTTCGGCTATTACCTCATCCTCGGATGGCGGTACAGCTCCTGGATCAGCTCCTGCTCCAGTCCCGTATACCTCGGGATAGATCTCGTCCTCAAATCTTGGGGACATAATCCGGATCCAGGTCCTCAGGGGACATAGCAAGGTACAAGAAAGATCAAGCCAAATAAATGCAGTGCAGCAGATAATGAAATGAATAGGGCAAATAAATAACCATCTAAGTAAAAATGCAAGTGAGAGCAGCACGAGTACTCAGGCTGTGCCACTACAAGCTCTGTGTCGGGGAGCCGGTAGTGGTAATAAACACGTAATGTGCCTAGCTCTGCTACGAGAGTCTACGGCCTCACAATAGTAGTAGATATATATAGAAAATAACCTGTAGCCTGTGTGTCTCTCCCCACCCTATGTAACCACGCATATCATGACCATAACGTCTCATGACCATGTCAAGCGGGATCATCACTAATGCAACAAGTCATATGTATCTATGAATATAGTATCTCTGTCAAGTCCTGTATCCTATACAGAATCACCATGAATATCTCGAGAATATCCTGTCTCATGAACAGTGTCAAGTGTCCTGGGTCGTATGGTACTTGATAAGACAAGTACGAGAATATAAAGTGTCACGCATGTCCATATCTACATGACCGTACTCAACACCGCGTACGGCGTTGGCACCCGACTAATAATCGGACGCTAAGTACGTCATACGGTCCTAGGTTAAGTATGCACAGCAATATAGTGAAGCAAGAAAATATGTACCAATACTGCAGAGTTTGGCAAGGTACACTTGTCTGATGTTTGAATATCCACAATCGTCCCGGTATCAGTGAATCCTGTGGGTACTCCTCCAAAAGCTGTAATAAACATCACCAACCGTCTCAGAAGATGTCAAATAGCTAGAAATGCCTGTCCTTACGTCCAATTTGGACACAGGGGCAAAATGGTCATTTTCGGGCCAAAGCGGGATCCACATGTGGCCCACTTTACACCGAAAAGCGTGTCAGAGTCAAAGGTCTCCAAATTCCTCAAACTCAGTATCTACAAGTCAGGAACGATGATACGAACCCAACGGAACTTCCAAAATTGGATTTCGATGAGCCGATCACAAAATCGCCCGTCAAGTGGAGCCTATGGGGCCCACGATACGCGATTTTGTCAACGTTCTCAGAATCGGACCAAACTTGGGTCACAGGACCAGCGTATTGCTACGAGTCTGATGGCGCAAGTTTCGTCTTTATCCGACGTGTGTACACAAAGTTACAGCATGTTCTAAAAAAGTCGGATACGGGGCGTTGTCCGCGGATACGCACTGATTTCGGTGTGCTCGCACATCCGAATCAGCTTCTGCGAAAACCTGCACATCCGTATCAACGACGCGTACGTATCTGTGAAGACCGCAGGCGACCAAGTCGTCCCGTTTGGCGGGGCGTACTCAGGTTTGGGGTGAATTGGGGCGTTATTTTTCCTATTTTTGGATCGCGGTGTACGATCACCATAGGACGCGATGCACTGAGCGGGTTGCACAAGCACCGAGAGGGTTATTTTGTCTACGCGTAGCAACTGACGGAAACTAAAACGGAGTTACGATGAGGGAGAAAACGGTACCTGAACCGAGCTCCGTGAATCTGAGTTTTCACGTATCCGAGATGTTCTGTGTCCTGGTCCGAATCTACCGTGTCCGCGTGCCTGTCGTGTCTCCTTGACACGAGCCGAGTCAGGATCGGGGCGACTGCCTAGGTTGCTGGAGGTGAACCGTTCCAGTCGGCGGAGGGAGGCTCGTCGGCTGCTGTACCCAGCGGCGAGTCGGGGTCGACGGTGAGTAGCAACGCCGGAGTCGGGCTGCCGGTGGGGAGGTCGACGAGGGGACTAGAGCTCGGCGAGGGCTGCTCGCGGCGTAGCGTCGATCAGAGTACAGCGGACGCGGGCGGAGGTAAGTTCGAACAAAAAGGGGTTGGGTCAGGCGCGGCTTGGTGTAGGGGTCGGCGGGGTTGATCGACGGTGAGGGGGTCGATCCGGCGGCGGCATCTCAAGGCGGGGTTGATCAGAGGGGATGCGCCAGAAAAGAGGGAAAGAGGGCAGCGCCGACGTCGAGGCGGCCTCTTATAGGCTGCTACAGGACTCTGCGGCTAGGGCTTCCATCTGGTTTCGGGTCCGGGTCGGGTTTGGCTCGGATCTGACCTGACCCGACCCATCAAGTTGGTTTGGTTCACGCAGCGATCCGGTTCAGGGTTGGTTTAATTTGAGTTCGGTTCACTCTTCCAATAGTTTTTAAGGCTTTAAACGCGTTTCCGAAGTCCAATAAATTCACCAAAAAATACCACATGTCCGGTTTTCCATTTTATACCATAAATTATTATTTCTATAATATTTTAACACCAATAAACTGTATTTAAAAATACTTAACTCCCAATTACCTTGCTTCTTCTTCCGAATAATACCGATTTTTTTTGGGGAAAAATATATTAAAAATTATTCTGAAAACAGGGTGTTTACAGGCGTACCATTAGAGAATACTTCTTTAGAGAAGGAGGACCTAGTACCAGAGGCTGAGGAGGCTTAGATTATTTATTTAGACTTGTATTAGAATTTATTGAGATTATTGACATGTATATATTATTTCGGACTTGTGGATGTATTGTGACTCTTTTCCTTCGTTATTCCATCCCGTGCTTATCTTCCTTAGTTTGCATTATGATTGAGTATAGTTTACATTTATCAGATACCATATTATTTCTTCGTTTGGAGTTGAGATGATTGACAAGTACAATGTATATATTGTATGAGATGTTTAGATAGTAGAGTTGACCCAGACAACGTTCTACCGCTGATGCTGTAGCGTATGCTAGGCGTTGATCACTACTCATGCCCTTATTCATGGTGCTGATCGTGATAGTTGTCCTATCTCCCTGGGACTATGAACTATGCCTCCTCATATGGTTCATATGACGAACCGTATTGGAATGGAGATGCCATGGGTATGGACAGAGGTTCGTAGAGGTAAAGTGCCTCAAAGAATTTTTAGCAAAGGGTTCAACATCAATGTAGTGCGAAGTAGATTCTTCTTTATTCATGAAATATTAGATTTTTTCATCTTCAATATAGTCGGCAGAATCTTCAGCCTTGACATGAGGCTTAGAAAAATTGATGACTAGGGGTTGATTCACTGATGTTGATTGCTTGTTACGACGAAGGTCGATAACAAGTGGCCCATTCTCTAGTTTTGGTTGTTCATTGTATCGAAGGTTGATGATCAATGGAGATGACTAATACAGGTCAAAGACGAGGGGCTTCGAAGGAGTTGGACGAGTAGTACGTCATTTGACTCTGATTATCATAGGCTCTTCTTTTGGAGTATTTTTAGCTTCATCACTAGCTTGATTAGATTCCTCTTTCATATACTCCGATGTATAGAGTGCAGAGTCAGAGAAATAGGCTTCGATACCTTTGAATGGATTGAGGTCAGCTACCTCTGTTTTGATCTCTCCTCTACTATTTACATACTTGAAGCATTGATGTAGGGTGGAGGGTATAATTTTATTCTCGTGTATCCATAGATGTCCCAGAAAAATATTGTAGGTTACGTCAGAGTCAATCACATAGCATGTGACTTCAGTACGTAGATCGTCTATCTGAATTTTTAGGCATATCTTTCCCAGTGGTTTTCTTCTCCAGCATTGAAGCCTAGAATGGTAGTACTAGTAATAGATAGGTTGTGCATCGGTATCTTCAATTCTCTCAGTAGACTTTTAGGAATGATGCTGATTGAAGAACCAGGGTCAATGTGAATCTGGTTCACCTTAATAGATCCGATGCAACCAGTATAATACAGAGGCCTGTCATGCTGATTATCTTTGAGTAGCATGTCATCTTGCGTAAAGGTGATGTTAGAAATCTTCTCGATAACGCTATGGCATTGAGGACACGCTAATGTTTCTTCATCAAAAGTCTTGAGTTGAGGTAAGCATGAGTCCACATGTATCAAAGCTTTGCTTAAAGCTTTACGAGTTTTCTTCGACAAACGAAGCAACTCAAATATGGAGAGTCGGGCTGGGGTATTGGCCAGTTATGCCAATATGTCAAAATTGTAGGGCTTTTCAAGTCCTTGGGGTACAATCTTCTTCAGAGATTTGTCAAAGCGTACTTACTTTTGCTTTTCTTTCTCTACTGTAGTATGCTTCGAAGGACCAGGTTCGGTTGTGACCGGAGCAACAGGAGTAGGAAGAGTGTCAGGAATATCTTCCGGGATAGACTCATAAGTTTTATGATAATCTTTGCCGGACCTGGTACCAGTCATGGCTTCTTCTTTGGACATCGGAGAAAGAAGTACCATGTTACAGGACTTGAGTTTCTTTTTATTATGCCCCTTCTTAGAGCTAGTCTGTGGACTGGTCTCGTCGTAGCCCAATCCACTACAGGATTTATTAGACTATCCTCGGAGTTATATAGGAATATGTCATCCCTTGCCAAAGTTCAAACCTTCAGCTTTCTAGAAATTATACCCCATATTTTGCATAAAGTATACAGATTGTTGGTTGTATCGATGAAATTAGGGGCGATCCTCGTCAAACACCTAAGTCGAGGTCGATGCTCTAATGGTTGCAGAAGGAGAAGAAATTTTTTATGTAGGAACACCTTCATAAGCACTGAAGATTTGTTGTGCCCTATATAGCGGAACATTGTCAATCATGGACCATTGTCGGTGCATCAAGCGAAGCTTGCGAGTAGAGCTTGGTGGGATAATATTCAGATTTTTAAATCTGATCTCGAGAGATACATCTTCTTGATGTTGGTCTTGATCTTCGTCTGAATGAGTATAAAAAAAAATCATATTACATGATTTATACTTCTTACCTTTCGTAGATTTTGAATTGGAAGATGCTACTTCCTGGTCCCAATCTGACAGCAGGCCGGGATGAATCCACATAATCTCACCATGATTTGTGGTAAGAGGCACGAATTCCTTTGTTTGACTTCTAGGCGACGGAAGATTTACCACTTCCATCGTAGCTTGAACTATTGGGACAACGCCGTTTAGGACTTTTTGTGCTGAAAAGTCGCCTAATTGAAGAGATACCATATTGGCAGTGACTTTCTTTTCTTCGTTGTGAAGGGTGATAGCTTTAGCATCTATCAACTGTTGTATCTTCCTTTTTAAGACATAACAAGCCTTGGTAGGGTAATTTATATATCGGTGGTACAAGCAGTACTTCGAGTCGTCTGTTTACTAACCTTATTTGGTCGATTGACATCAGGCAACTGTAAATTGTTGCTTTTTATCAAGCACTCGAAAATGCTGGGGATATCGCTCTCATCAAAAGAATATTCTTTCTTAGGACTAGAAGACTCTGTAAGATTTTGTGTTGGAGGAGAGATGAATCGCTTTGACAGATTTATCGCCAATGCCTCATTTTCTTTGCTATTGCGATTATTCTCACTATTGGAGGGACGCTTTCCTTCCATATTGGTCATTTATAATCCCAAATTACGTACCATTTTGGCGTTGTCTTCAACAACTTAGGCCCTGATGATGAACGTCGTCTAGTCTTTAAATTGAGTTGGACCTGTCCAGAGCCCTACTATAGGCAGTAAGTTCTTTTTGTAGGTATCAATAAATGGGGAGTCTGGAATACCGGGGGGTAACTTCAAAGTTTCCTGCCTGAAATGCTCAACAAATTCACGAGTAGATTCTTTCCCCTTCTGTTTGATATCGATGAGTGAAGATATCGCCATATCCATGCCTCCCTCGTAGAATCGTGAGAGAAAAAGATACTCCATGTTATCAAACGAGGATATACAGTTATCAGGTAAACTGCGATACCAATCGTAGGCTATGCTGGCCAAGCATCCCACGAATAATCTGAGAGCATCATCTTTCTACATATGAGCCATCATCATATTAAAGTAATTTATATATTGGCTCGGTGATATCCTGCCTTCAAATAAGACTATCGATTGTGGTTTGTATTTAGGAGGGAATGAAACATTATCCCAATGCGGAGGATAAGGTTGTTTTACCCCCAGCTTGCGAAGTTGGCCTTTGTTCTTTAAAACATCGACATGTGCACACAACTCTCGAATATCTTTGAGAGAATCTTCTGGTCGGAGTGGTGCGGCTGACTGATAGGATCCTGGTTGAACATGAATCATCACCAGCGGAGATATACCCCCAATGTTGAGAGGATTAATAGTTGGTGCTACTGACTCTTGGTTTATGACCGCTTCTGGATTTGTGCTATCCTGCAGAGGCGTTGTTCCAGGAGTAGGCTGTGCAGGTATGAATGAAGCCACTTGGAGGGTGCTAGTGTAGCAGAATGTTGGGCTGTCATTATTTGATGCATATTTTGTATCATGGTGTACATGTCCTTGAGAGCGGCCTCTAATGAGTTGAGGCATTATTCGGTGGCTTCTAATGGAGAAGCTTCTTGTTCATCACCGATGGCGTAATCGCTAACATCCCTGTGTAAGATAGAGGGATTGGTAGAAAGAACCGTGTAGTTTGAGTCTACACTGTAAGTTTCTGAATCAGGGGGATTGCTACCCCCAGCCTGAGATTCTGAGGAATGGGGATTCTCGTGACGAACGAGCTCCCATCTTCGAAAACAAGTATTTTGGTATACTCCTTCAAAGGATTCGACGAGTTGGTCAAATCTTTTCTGGCTGGGTGTTCTTGAAGAACTACGTCTTGACTGTCTCCTACCACGGGGAAGATGCGAAGCTATATATACTGAACCAAAGAGCGGTTCGTCATCATAATCCTGGTTGTCAACTTGCTTTGTATGTTGAGGCTTAGGAGACATGGTGTAAGTCAATCGATCAAACACAGACCATTTTTCTGATACACAGCAACATTCGATTACAACTCTATGACAATTGCAACCATATTCATTAGGAAACATCATTGTAATGTCAGAAGGGCCCCTCTTTTTACGTTTTTGTAAAATAAGCTTACATAAATCAAAAGAGGGAAGAGAAGAGGAGGAAGAGGGCAGACTCTTCCTTTTTACATGAGATATATTGAACCTTATGTGCACATTTTTTGTTCCTTGTGTATAGAGTGATGTGCTGGCTTGATTGGCAAGTGATTCGTCATATCTCGAGTTTTTGCTCTTCAGGGAGGATAGAAAGTTGTCTCTAACAGTCCTCTTATGCACACGCGCACAATCAGCATATTGTGTAGAGATTGCTCATGTTTGGCGTACATTCTGTGGTGCAGACAAAGTTGGCGCAGTTTGTCTACACGCATTTAATTTTGTACGGAGGTCTTGACCTGACGCACGAGTGGTGCATAATTTTTCCTCGATTGTGCGTGTAAGCACCCTAATTTTTATATAGGATTATTTTGATAATTAGTAATTAATTTTTATCTATTTATTTAGTTTAAACATTTATTTGATAATTTATTGAACTATAGATACTTTTTGCTATGGTCTTCAGATTTTAGTACAACACTAGACCAACTTCGCATACTAGACTTAGACGAGCCAAATTAGAATCATGGATTTAATGTCACTCATAAATTTGTATCGCTATGCTTTATTTTTGTCGCACAACTTTCGCGACATAAAATCTAGATATTAACAATTTAGCACTTTATCGTTGAGTACTATTTTAATGTGCAACATCAACCATTTTTATCTAGCCAAATTTACATCCATGAGCCTAAATAGACCTAACATGTTCATATTAAGGGTGTCCAATTCATTTAAATCCCTACATGCTTTATAAACATCACATGGTTCAAATCCTAGTTTAAATATCTAGTTTTTTATTTTAGGAAACCGCAACTTGCATATCTTTTGTGCACTTTATTTAAATTAAAATAATTAATTATATAATAGCACAAGGATCATTATAATCCTAAAAACCCATTATTGACCCTTAAACACAAGTCCCTTTTGGGCCCAACACAACTACAAGCAACCAACACCCAAAAGCCCAACCAACAAGTATATATAAACATGCAACCCTCTCCTCTACCTAGCCCTAGCCGCCTCTCCTCTCTTCTGAAAGACCAAAACAGAAGCCCCCTCCCTTTTCAACATCTCCACTTCCTCCTCTCCCTTCCCCATACCTTCATGCACCCCCACAAGCACCCCAACGCCGACCCCAAGGCCAATCCTTCACCTGAACACCCCGATATTAGGTCGGCTGCTACTGCTGATTATTGCTGCTATAAATAGCAACCAAAATCCCTCCAAAACCCTATTTTCTTTATATATTTGAATTCCCCTAGCACCCCATCAAGTGTCATAAAGTTTGGAGTCCATTTGGTACTCCGTTTGGCCGTAGTGGCAAAGAAGGTCCCCGCCAGAATCGCGTAAGCGTAAGTTTTTCAACTTCAAATCTCCTTCCTATTTTCATGAAATAAAACTCATTTAGAACCATGTTAATGTTAGGTAGTGATTAAAAATATTTTAATGCATGTGAAACCATATTTTTATGTACAAAACTACCCCAAGTTATTGAATAATCTAGACACGGACACAGTGCATCAATACTAGTTGTAGTTCTTTGAAGGTTGCCATATTTTGACTATGTAAATAAATTATAAAATTTAATATATTATAATTACAGAGTATTTAATGTATTATTTTATTATTTATTGATTTTTTTGATGTAAATAGGGTAGTTGCATGCATAAGCTGCGTAGCGTAGTTGCTAGAAATTACTAGTTGTCGCCCGTAGAGACATTTTGCATGCAATAATTTTGGGTTGGTTATTTTCATATAATCTTAAATAATTTCATAATTAATAATTTTTAATAATTAATTATTTAAAAATGGTTTTAAATTTTTTTAATGACTAGTAATATTCTGGTGTGTAGCTATTTGTATGTGTAACCAATATAGAGTTAATAACTAGATAATAACTTAATTTAACTAGAAGTTAGAGTCTAATTAGTGTAAATATTAATTGGTAGGTGTTCGAGACGTTTTTGTGGAAAGCTTCGGACCTGACTTGTTGTGCTCGCAGTTTGGCTCGGAAGGCAAGTACACCTTGCTTAATTGTATTGTTCAGTTTACATTATGCCCAATTTTATTTGTTACTTGTGTGCACGCATCTTAGAGTAGAAGACCTACCCAGTATATTGTGAAGGTACGTGGTATCTTCTGACTTGACACTTGTGCAAAACGTTCACTGAGTAAGTGACTGCATGGGCTAGCGTGTCGACTAGCCATTGATACGTGAGTTTGCGTCTTGTGTTAGTAGTTAGTGTTTGGACTAGTTTTCTAGATTTTACTTACGTCATTGCATTATCTTTGTACTATGTTACGGTTCTGATAGTACATTGGGAGAAAAGAATCTACTAGTGAGCGTATGGAATTTATGTTTCTTACTGTATAAATGGTGTAAATGGTGTACCCCCGAGTTCTGTTGAACGCCTGGTGGGATGACTGGTTCTTTTATTTCTTCCCCCTCATGCACCACTAGAGATGTCTCGAGTGCATATCAAATAGATGGTTTAGTTACCCTCTTTATTGTTTACTGCTTTAAATTTATGCATGTTAATTTCTTGTGTACTTGTTATATCCCTCTAAGGACCTGGCACCTTTTTCAGATCCATACGAGCACTTGTACCCTACGGACTACGGAGTTGGAGATTTTGTTGACGAGGACCTTAAGGTGGAGCCACATGTGTTTTTCTAAGCGTTATGGATGATAGTTGCTTAGTGTCTTGGATGATCTTATCTAGTTAGCTGGTACCTTGACTATTTTATTATTGTCTAGTTGTATTTTCTTTCAGTATTATTTCATACTTATATTTTGTGGATTGTTCTCTACTAGACTTTATTTTGTAGTGGATTCTGAGACTTTATCTATTCATTCAGTTTCATATTCGATGATATTTGTGGATAAGACTAGATTATTACCTGCATGTGATATTATGACTTAGTATATTCTACAACATATTACGACTGGTTAGGTCCATTAAATTGGGTTCCTATACTTGTTTGTACAGCTGGCATATGTACGTATACCTGGTCCTACGTATTTTGGGACTGGGGTATGACATATTTTTAGTAGTGGCCCATGCATGTCGAGAGCATATTATTTTGGTTACGTTACTGTACCGAGCAAGCCTGCAACTAGGATTAGAATATAGGATCTCATCCACTTATTTGACTAACTTTCTTGATTTCATTTCAAATTCTTTGAACTCGACTACCTTCCTTGACCTTCAGAATTGCATTCTCTTAATTTTCTTTTCTTGACGTCACTATAACCATTTCCCCACCTTTCCCTATTTTTGGAGGGATAAATGTACTCCTCTAATAGTTCCTTGAGTATAGGCTTATGCCAGAATATGGTAATAGTTCCTTGAGTATAGGCTTCTTCCAGAATATATGAATCCTTGTTGTTAGGTTTAGAAGATAATTATGATAGCATACCTACTAAGAAAATAAACTAGAATATTGACAACTCCCATAAGTTTAGTATACCTAAATAAGCCCTAACATCCAGCACCTGTAAGTTGATTGACCATTATCCCTTGTTATATTTAGGTATGACTTGAGCGTAGTATAAACTACTAAGGTTATTTAGAAATTTGACCATATTGTTTGACCCTAGTATTGAGGAACCGATAAAAATTTATTGTTGGATATTAGGAGCAAAACTAACTTCCATAGTGAGATAATATATGGAAATTATAAATTTAGATTCTTGTCTTGGTATTAACAGAACAGTATCTTAGGAAACCAAAAGGAATGAACAAATACCTTAGTAGGAGCAAGGTTACCCTATCTTCATCCTAGCAGATCCCTTAGAATCTATGATCATCGCTGATTCATATTTGAGTATTCCTAAGTCACCGACAATGCTATATCATCCAACCTTGGGTAACTATCTTTCCTTTATTATAACTTTCCTTGTTATATTTAGGTAACTATCTTTCCTCGCGAATATCATCTCCTCTTAGAAAATATGTTATCATCCAACTATTTATATGCTTTCCCATCTTGAGTTAACCATCCACCAATTATAGATCAATTGTCATAGCTCTTTAAATAATTGAACATAGTAAATGATTAGAACCTTTTTTTTCCTTGACTATACCCTTAACACGGAGACTAGCATATCACCTTATCTTAGGACACCATGATATCCACTTACGTTACTTATCCCTTTTATCAATCATAAATCCCTTGTCATGCTCTCTAATCGTTTGCACCTAGAAAATAATTGAAATCCTTTCTTGATCATACCCCGACCTCGATAACTTGCACACCATCTCTGTAAGACCCCTAATTTTATAAACCGTATTAATTATTTAATTATAGTAGTTATGAGCTAAATAGAGAAAATATATTTTATTTAATTTATTTGAGGTGTTTGTGCATTTAGGGGATTTATGAAGCCATTATAAATTTTTTCTAATTTATTCCATGTAGGAGACCCTTTGGACAGTTGCTAGCTTAATGATATGCACCAATATAATTTTTAGAATTTTCTATGAATATATATGTATATATATATATAATTCCTATTGGATCTCAACCCAAACACCCTACCCGCCGGAACCCACTACCCATTTAGCCCCTACCCGGACCCGTTAGGGGAAGAAATATCAACAATAGCAGTAGCAAAAACCAACTTTGCTTTCCCTACTCCGCGCGTGTGAGGCAAAATATCGGCAGCAACACCACCGCCTCATTCCACCGCCTCTTAATCTATTATTACTAAACTCTCCTCCACCGAAACCCAAAACAAAGAAGAAAGAAACAGCAACAACAGTAGTTTTGTGGAACCACTAAGTTTTCCCACCGCCTCTTTATCTCTATATATACTACAACAAACTCTCCCAAACCTTAATCCCACTTCTTACACCAAACTTAACACCGTTTTAAACGCTTGCACTATACAGATTTCTTGCTCGGCAAGTATACCTTGCCATCGTACTATTATTTACATTCCATATGATGTCTGCATAGTTTATTTTTGCTTATTCATTTTATCTATTGCTAAATAAATTGTGCGTCCAAGGAAACTTGGGTGCAACGATGATGTCGTCGTATCCTGTTTATTCATGTATATTTTGGACCTACTTTATGAGACCACCCTATCATTATGGAGCATCATTAGGTTCATTGGCCGTGACACAGTTGTTACACGAGTTGTGAGTCTCATATAGATCATGAACTGCGTGACAGGTCTGGTCTCCTGTACGTATGGGCCGTGCGTTAGGGATAACTGCTGATAGAAACTTTGTATGCTAGAAGACTTAGCAGTTATTAGAGGTCCATGGACATAGTCTATTGTAGTACGGTGGTCCAATCCTTGTCCTTGTTTGGTTGTAGGATTGGCTAGGGTACTAAAGATAGGCTATGAGCCAAATCGTGTCATGGATGTGACATACTTAGAGCATGGGGTGGGGAGAACAACAAGTAAGACATTTGGGCTCCTTTGTACTTTTTCCCTTGTCACCCGTACGCTCCACCGGAGATACGCGGTCATGATGACCCCTATACTACTGGCGGCCTCTGCCGTTCAAAAGACGGTATGCTTGTAGGCCCCGGATTCTCCGAGAGAATCATGCCAATCCCATTTATGGCCAGATAGCCCACGTGTTGGAAAGTTATTCTCAAACTGTATTCACTTAGACGGTTAGGCGACCCATTGGATGTTTATTTTCAGTACTTATTGGCATGTTATTATGTATCTTGTTATGTCCCTCTTAGGACCTGGTCCTTTTCCAGATATGGACGAGCAGGAGTATCCGCAGGAGTACGGATCTGGACCTGACGATACTTACCAGACTGAGGAGACCTTACTGTAAGCCCCCTGATTTTCAGTAATTATTAATTTGGATTTTTATAATTTTCCGTAATTTTCTAGGATTTTTCTGTAATTAAAACCTAAGCTTTTGGTAATTAAATGATTTTTAATTGCTATTAATTAATATTAAAATATTATGGAAATAATATTTTATGGTGTAAAATGAAAAACTGGACATAGGGTAATTTTCTGTGAATTTATTGGACTCCGAAAGCAGTTTTAAAGTCCTTAAAACTATTAAATAAATAAACCACATTAAACCCTGAAATAAACCGGGTTTATTTGAAATAAACCAAACCAACTCAAACCAACCCAGACCCGGTTCACTAAACCGAACCGAACCAACCCATCCTTAGCGGGTCGGGTCGAGTCGGATCCGAATCGAACCCGACCCGGACCCGAAACCCAAACCGAACCCTAAGTCGGAATTCCCCTCGGAATCACTGTAGCAGCGCCTATTTATTAGCCTCGGGATCCGCGAAGCCGCCGCCGCCTTTCTCTCTCTCCAGCTCCGTCGCTCCCCGCCCCTGACCTGAACCTTAGCTCGCCCCGCTCCGCCTCCTCGACGAGCCACCCGCTGCACCTCGCCACGCCCGAGTCCCGCAGTCCAGCCGATGAGCCCCGCTGCCTCGACTGCCCTGCCCTAGTCGGACTCCCCAGCCCCCTCGTCTCCCTCTTCCTCCGCCTCGAGCGTGACCCCGCAGCCACCGTCTCCCTCGACTCCGCCGTTTCTCCCATCGAACCCCCTCGACCACCCAGCTCGCCTGAACCCTAAACCTCCCCTTTCTTCTCCGGCCACAACCCCGCCGACGACTCCGCCCTCTCTCCCTTCCTCCTCCGCCCGTCCCCAACTCCTCCGCCTCTCCAGTCTCCGACCCGTAGACCCCCGAGCGCCGCCCGCCTTCACCGGAGCAGCCCCGACCCGCCTTCCAGTTTCCCCAAAGCCTCGGCAACAACCAGCAGCAGCCGCTCCGCTCCGCCCGGCCGCCCGAGCCCTGCGCCGCCTCCCCGCTTGCCGCCGCCTCCGGACCTCGACCGCCTCCGCTGCCCCTGGCCTCCCTCCGGCCCGCCTCCGGCCGCCGCAGCTTCGGCAGAGCCCAAACCCTAACCCTAGATCTGACTCGGACACGACTCGGACACGATTCGGACACGAGTAATTCAGACTTTACGGAGCCCTGTTCAGGTATCGTTTTCTCTCTCCTCGTTATTCCGTTTTTTGTTTCAACAGTTGTGTCGCGTAGACCGCGTGACCCCCTCGATGCCGTGCAGCCCGCTCGGTGCGTCGCGTCCTGTGGCGATCGCAAACCGCGATCCAAAAACAGAAAAACTAACGCCCTGTTTTACCCCGGAACTGAGTGTGCCTCGCCAAACGGGATGACTTGGTCGCACGGGGTCTTTACCGAAACGTGCGCGCTATTGATACGGATGTATGAGGTTTCGCAGAAGTTGATTTGGATGTGCGTGCACACCGGAATCAACGCGTATCCGTCGACAACGCCCCGTATCTGCCTATTCTGGAACATATCGTAACTTTGTGTACACACATCGGATCGAGACAAAACTTGTGCCATCAAACTCATAGCAATACGCTGGTCCTGTGACCCAAGTTTGGTTCGATTCTGAGAACATTGACAAAATCGCGTATCGTGGGCCCCACAGGCTCCACTTGACGGGCGATTTTGTGATCGGCTCATCGGAATCCAATTCTGGAAGTTCCTTTGGGTTCGTATCATTGTTCCTGGCTCGTTGATACTAAGTTGGACGAATTTGGAGACCTTTGACCCTAACACGCTTTTCGGGGCAAAGTGGCCCACATGTGGACCCCGCTTTGACCGGAAATATCATTTTTGCCCTTGTGTCCAAATTGGACTTAAGGACAGGCGTTTTTAGCTATTTGATATTTTCTGAATCTAATGGTGATGTTTATTTTAGCAACCGGAGTAGTACCTACAGATCACACTGAGACCAGAGCTACAGTTGGAGCCAGAACCCCAGGCAAGTGTACCTTGCCAAACCCTGTAGTTTTGCTACTTATTTCCTGGACTTAGTTATACAGCAGTGGGCAAGTATACCTTGCCAACTTTGCAGTTCTTGTTGCATATTTCCTTGCTTTATTTATATTGTTGTGCATGCTTGACCTAGGACCGTGTGACTTACTTAGCGTCCGATTATTAGTCGGGTGCCAACACTGTATGCAGTGTTGGGTATTGTCACCTAGAGATGGATATTCGTGACCCTTTATATTCTTGTACTTGTCTTATCAAGTACACTACAACCCAGGACACTTGACACTATACATGAGACAGGATCTTTCTGAGATATTCATGGTGATTCTGTATAGGATGCAGGATTTGACATTGACATTATATTCCTAGATATACTATGACTTGCTGCACTAGATATGATCGTGCGTGACATGGACATGAGGCATCGTGGACATGAGACGTGTGGTTACATTGGGTGGGGAGAGATGTAACACCCCGTTCTGCTCAAGCGGACTGCCGTTTCAAACGGTAATATTACAACTGTCCCGACCCGCTTTGCCTCGATCAAGAAGCAAAGGATATCCAGACTTGTCCCTACAGGAACCCGGCTAAGGCTTTCAGAGGCTCGCTTGACGTATCGCTCTACCGAGGCGAATCATCGCTAAGGTGGGTGGCTACGGTAAACTTGTCTTTGCTTAGCCAGCACACATAAAATATGGAATATTTATGCTAGTCGCTAGGTGAATCACCCCTGTATGCTAATAAATCCAACGCACCTAGCTAAGGGAATAATCCCAACTCATATTGCTTGCTAGAACATAGAAATTGAAATACTGCTTATATTCAGACCCTTGCATGCTAAGTCCCTTAACGGTTTCATCTCTCGGCTTACCTTCGGGTCCGAGCAAACGTGCCTGCTTATGTTCCTTAGAAACGCATGCTTGGCTGTTTGAATGTTATCGTGTTTTCATCCAAACCCCAGAAGACTACTAAGTAGTCGTTCCGTGCCTGAACGAACCTGCAAGTATTCGGGACCGCTAGGTCACCAAGGCAATCTCTGCCCCAGGAGAATTGCATCAAGGCAAAAGACAGTCACTGAACAACGAAACAGGCAATGCATCTTGTCTTGTACTATTGTTGCCTCAATAGCTTGTCTCTTGTCTTGTACTCTTGTCTTGTACTCTTGTTGCCCCAACCAAGGCCCCGTTCGATCATGGACAACCAGTGCACAGGGAAACGGTCTCGCGGGCGATGCTGGGGCACTGGCATCGACCCGGTCCGGGCGAGACCAATTGTTCTTAGTCTCTTGTTCAGCGGAATGGCATGCAGCACCTCTTGTACTTTGTTGCATACCATTCTCGTCTAGACTAAATAGTCTCTTGTTCGTCGGAATGGCTTGCAGCGCCTCTTGTTCTTTGTTGCAAACCATCTCGTCTAGACTATACCGTCCATATGGCATACGCCAGTGATCGCCTTGTACTTAACTTGTTGCATGCTTGCTTGTAAATGAAAGATAAATAAATCATCCTCGCTTAGCGGCTATCCGCGTGCGAGGCATTGTATAGCATCAAGAATAACTAAACACCTGAACGATCTTGAAATAAATACTCTTGTTTGCATATTCTATGCCTCCTGAATGTTTATACATGCCCCGCTTAAATTAACAATGTTTGCCTCGGACATGGAAGGAGATGGTAAGTTGGTAAGTCTCGCCGTGTTTCCTCTAACATCGTATGGCACACTGCCCGACACGTTAGGCTATTCTATGATTACATGAAACTGATCCTAAGGCAACTAGAAAGACAACTTAATAGTTGTGCACGGAACCTGTATTACGTGTTTGGATTTGTTGAGCGGGCGAGTAGCTTCCCCACCAGTGCATTCAATGTACTGATAATCCACCAGTTTGTATGCAGGGTGCGGGAGAACCTCGTTCGATGCGGACGCCTCCTTCGTGCGTGCTAAGGCCAGGAGTTTCCTCTGAAGCCTTACAACGGTGCATCCGGGACTGAAGCACATATACAAGGCATAATGTTGGAACATAGCCCGAACTCGCCTGAACATCGCCTATACAATCATTCCACAATTGTAGCCACTTGGCACGCTGTTACTGTTTCAGAGAGAGAGGCTTGAGCGACTTGTAATCTCGGCTATACGCCGCCTGTAACATATGTTTATATCAATAAAGAGCTTGCTTTACTTCAACTTGTGTTTCAATGCTTCCGCTACTATTGTCGACTCAGTGAACCTGTTATCAAATCGCTATGCGTTTATGACTCCACTGCACTCGGACAATCTGCGCGACTCTGTGGCTTAGAACTCTTGCCGCCAGCCAATGAACCATGGCCTTGCACGGGCGTGGCTCACGCTCGTGCGGCATCACGCCCGGATGGGTCAAGCGATCGTTCCGTGGGAGCGCTGGCGAGGGTGGTTCCCGCCTAGCGGGAATGGCCGATTTGCCTGCGGGAGATCGGGGCGTGATATGTTAGTATCAGAGCCTGGCTTCTACCCTTTGGCCTCCAATTCGATATCTCTGTTTTGAAAGCTCGTTCGTGGGTTATGTGCACGCTCTCTCTCAATGCCTCGATGGGATGTTCCAACAATAAGTCTAAATACTTTCAAAATATATTTTGAATGTAATGATATGCTTGCTTGTCTGGTTGTATGCTGCGAGTGGCCTTTATGCCAACCTGTGCGAACCCTTTGAGAGTATCGCTAGTAGCTTGTCCGATTTTCACTAACTCTAAGTTTGGTTGAATACATCTATTTGAGGGACGCCTTGAACTAGTGCACCATCCAAGACTTAAGAAAAGGTAAAACTTGAGTGCTAAGACTTCGCTATCACTAAGCTGGTTGACGTGTTCACGCTAGAGGGGCCCTTCGAAAGTGCGCACGATCCAGTCTAAGCGATATACTGATTTCGGAGCTTGTGCATGTGAATATCCAAATGAACAAGTACAACGACTTGACTAGGATTGCCTCAACCCTAGATCACTGCTTGTCCTTAGTAAGTCTCGAGGACGAGACTTTTTCTAAGTTGGGTAGGATGTAACACCCCGTTCCGCTCAAGCGGACTGCCGTTTCAAACGGTAATATTGCAACTGTCCCGACCCGCTTTGCCTCGATCAAGAAGCAAAGGATATCCAGACTTGTCCCTACAGGAACCCGGCTAAGGCTTTCAGAGGCTCGCTTGACGTATTGCTCTATCGAGGCGAATCATCGCTAAGGTGGGTGGCTACGGTGAACTTGTCTTTGCTTAGCCAGTACACATAAAATCTGGAATATTTATGCTAGTCGCTAGGTGAATCACCCCTGTATGCTAATAAATCCAACGCACCTAGCTAAGGGAATAATCCCAACTCATATTGCTTGCTAGAACATGGAAATTGAAATACTGCTTATATTCAGACCCTCGCATGCTAAGTCCCTTAACGGTTTCATCTCTCGGCTTACCTTCGGGTCCGAGCAAACGTGCCTGCTTATGTTCCTTAGAAACGCATGCTTGGCTGCTTGAATGTTACCGTGTTTTCATCTAAACCCCGGAAGACTACTAAGTAGTCGTTCCGTGCCTGAACGAACCTGCAAGTATTTGGGACCGCTAGGTCACCAAGGCAATCTCCGCCCCAGGAGAATTGCATCAAGGCAAAAGACAGTCACTGAACAACGAAACAGGCAATGCATCTTGTCTTGTACTATTGTTGCCTCAACAGCTTGCCTCTTGTCTTGTACTCTTGTTGCCCCAACCAAGGCCCCGTTCGATCATGGACAACCAGTGCACAGGGAAACGATCTCGCGGGCGATGCTGGGGCACTGGCATCGACCCGGTCTGGGCGAGACCAATTGTTCTTAGTCTCTTGTTCGGCAGAATGGCATGCAGCGCCTCTTGTACTTTATTGCATACCATTCTCGTCTAGACTAAATAGTCTCTTGTTCGTCGGAATGGCTTGCAGCGCCTCTTGTTCTTTGTTGCAAACCATCTCGTCTAGACTATACCGTCCATATGGCATACGCCAGTGATCGCCTTGTACTTAACTTGTTGCATGCTTGCTTGTAAATGAAAGAAAAACAAATCATCCTCGCTTAGCGGCTATCCGCGTGCGAGGCATTGTATAGCATCAAAAACAACTAAACGCCTGAACGATCTTGAAATAAATACTCTTGTTTGCATATGCTATGCCTCCTGAATGTTTATACATGCCCCACTTAAATTAACAATGTTTGCCTTGGACAGGGAAGGAGATGGTAAGTTGGTAAGTCTCGCCGTGTTTCCTCTAACATCGTACGGCGCACTGCCCGACACGTTAGGCTATTCTATGTTTGCATGAAACTGATCCTAAGGGAACTAGAAAGACAACTTAATAGTTGTGCACGGAACCTGTATTACGTGTTTGGATTTGTTGAGCGAGCGAGTAGCTTCCCCACAAGTGCATTCAATGTACTGATAATCCACCAGTTTGTATGCAGGGTGCGGGAGAACCTCGTTCGGTGCGGACGCCTCCTTCGTGCGTGCTAAGGCCAGGAGTTTCCTCTGAAGCCTTGCAACGGTGTGTCCGGGACTGAAGCACATATACAAGGCATAATGTTAGAACATAGCCCGAACTCGCCTGAATATCGCCTATACAATCATTCCACAATTGTAGCCACTTGGCACGCTGTTACTGTTTCAGAGAGAGAGACTTGAGCGACTTGTAATCTCGGCTATACGCCGCCTGTAACACATGTTTATATCAATAGAGAGCTTGCTTTACTTCAACTTGTGTTTCAATGCTTCAGCTACTATTGTCGACTCAGTGAACCTGTTATCAAATCGCTATGCGTTTATGACTCCGCTGCACTCGGACAATCTGTGCGACTCTGTGGCTTAGAACTCTTGCCGCCAGCCAATGAACCATGGCCTTGCACGGGCGTAGCTCACGCTCGTGTGGCATCACGCTCGGATGGGTCAAGCGATCGTTCCGCGGGAGCGCTGGCGAGGGTGGTTCCCGCCTAGCGGGAACGGCCGATTTGCCTGCGGGAGATCGGGGCGTGACAAGAGACACACAGGCTACAGGCTGATTATATATATATATCCCCTATTATTGTGAGGCACAAGACTCTGAAGCCCGAGCTTGGCCCATTACTCATTATTACTGCTACCGGCTCCCCGACACAGAGCTTGTAGTGGTTCAGCCTGAGTACTCGTGATGCTCTGATCTTGCATTTCACTTAGATGGTTACATACTTACCCTACTTATTTTATTCTCTGCTGCATTGCATTTATTTTGGCTTGTATTTTCTGTACCTTGCTATGTCCCCTGAGGACCTGGATCCGGATTATGTCTCCAGGATTTGCAGACGAGATCTTTCCCGAGGTATACGGGACCGCAGCAGGAGCTGATACAGGAGCTGTACCGACACCCGAGGACGAGATCGTACCAGAGGACTTCTCCTGAGTATTGGCTTGAGATACTCATTTATTTCTGTTTCTAGTTATTTTATTTCCAGTCTATTTCATTGATGTACCAGACTTATTCTCGGATTGTTCTCCGAGACACTTTTATTGAGATATGTCAGTTTATATTTATTTGCATTGATTCTGGCATTTGATCTGTGATTATCTGTTGTAGATAAGATTAGATTGGACTGTGACTAGTATCATTGGACCTATTTATTGTTGTACTACAGCTTAAGTATGCCCCGATGGATCCATTAAATTGGGTTTGTCCATCGGTGCGTACTGCTGGCCATTATCACGCGTCCGGTCCCTCGGTATTTTGGGACTGGAGCGTGACACTTACCCTCGGAGTATCTATGATTTTATTATCGCTGTTTAGAGATCCATGTTGCTACTTCAGTATAGTCATTTTGTAGTGGATTTGTTTCCATCCGACTATCAGACTTGATACTCATCTTGATATTCAGATATTATTCAGCTCTTTATTCCAACTTATTATTTGTATTGTGGATGAGATTTAGATTGTGTGTGACTTGTTGTGACAGTATATTACCACTGGTGGATTTGGATATTCATGTACAACGTACGTGTGTATATGGTTTCCATATATTGGAGTTCATATACATACGACTGGGTGTGTTACGTATAAAATAACTGTAATCTAAACTAGCTAATATGCCTCAGAATACAAGTTTATTATGTGATCGGGTTAAGTGAACATGATCAGGTAAGACGGATTACAAGTGAGGTATGTAACCAGAATGTACACGATGTAACAATGGCTTTGATCACATAATCAACTCCTACTCTCCCACCCCTAACTAATACTGATGGATCTAATCACGATACGCTACGAATATGAAATATAACCACTAAACACGAGCAGTGGATGTATACGAATATCATAGCCACCGAACACGAGCGGTGGGTGTACACGAATAAGCACACTGAACACGAGCAGTGTGTGAATACAAAATATAATCAATACCCAATATACACGATGAGATACAATGTACACGAGTACCCGCTGAACACGGTAGGAGATAACATCTCCTGACGGGATCCATATAGTACCAGTCCGTGAAATCACTGTGTCGGGATCAATGTATACAATTCTAGAACATGCATATATACACTATTATGAATTAAAAACTATCAGAGAAATGTACTCGCCTGAAGTCCTGAGCAAGGTGTGTCTCTCGATGCCCAAGCTGGTGTCACACAACCTATATATGGTATGTTACATCAATACAAGGTTCTAAAATGGAAATAAGTTAAGTTGATGCAATTCTAAGTCATAAAGCTATTTCTAGGTCAAACCGATGAAATCTAGGTTGCAAGAGTCTAAAACTAAGTCACTAAGTCAAAATACTATGAAACTATGCTATACAATCCAAGCTAAGATACTAAAAGGCATTCAAAAAGCCGTAACCTAAGATACGCAAGTTTATTTATATGAAAATAGTATTTTAGATATATATATACAAGTCATTATACTTAATTCTATATTAAAATAAGGAATTTAGGATACCTTGGCCTTGCACCAATGCATATCGCATCTATCTCGATACCTAAACTCAATACCTTGGGTATCGACCCAATACTTTGGTAATACCTTGGTATCCCGAGGTAACCCAAAACTCAACATATAACTAATACCAATAGATATATAAAACCCCAAACTTATACTAGCTATAACTAACACTAATATATATACATCACAATATAACATAGAACTAATTATAATACTAACACACATAGATATGTATAGCTAATATAACTAACTATCAAGATACACTACCTATTAGTATATAAGACTAACTATCAATCATAACATATATATACTAGTTTACATATCTAACCATCTACATAATCAGACATATATAACTAACTAACTAACTAACTAACTAACTACTATAGTAACTAACTAGACTAAACCAACCCATTACCCAATACCTTGAGTATCCCTCAATACCTTGACATTACCTTGGTATCCCAAGGTAATTCAAATCATAATACATATAGCTAATATATATAGCTAACCCCCATATACTAAACTATACTAACATAACTAAAATATTAAAACTATTAACTACTAACATATAATACATACCAATACATAGATACATATACCTACATAATAACTTACTACATATCTAACAAGTATATATATATATATATATATATAGACTAATAGGTATATATACTAATACCAAACATACATACTATAGATACTAACTACTTAATTATTCATATACTAACTATAACCGTAAACAAAATACTTAAACTCCATGCCAAACCCAAAACCCAACTAACAATACTACTAGCTAACTATCTATAAACCAATTACCTTGATACCTTGCTAACCCAATATCTCAAAACTGAACTGAACCTCACTGAAAACTAGCTAAAACTGCACAGTGGCGCACTGCTGCGTACTGTACCACGCGCTGCTGCGCCGCGACTGTACCGCGCCTGCACCGCGACTGCTGCTGCACCTGCGCTGCACCACGACTGCACCGCGCTGCGCCACGACTGCACCGCGCTGCGCCGCGACTGCACCGTGCCTGCATCGCGCTGCGCCGTGACTGCACCGTGCCTGCATCGCGCTGTGCCATGACTGCACCGCGTTGTGCCGCGACTGCTGCTCGCTGCAGTCCGCTCCGCGCAGCTGCACGCCTCGCTGCGCACCCCCCTCTCTCACTTACACTCACAAACACAACCACTAACACTAATACACAACACTTTAAAAATATCTATGTAGCTATATACACTCACCAATCTATATATATATATATATATATATATATATATATATATATAGACAAACACGTATAGATATATATATACTCTCACACTTAAACACACACACACACACACACACATACATACATACCAGTACATATATATCTATCCATATATATATAAACACACATATATATAAGCCAACACACACACACTGTCACGCCCCTGTCCCAAAAATATATGGAACCAGGCCACGTGGCAATAGCCAGCTGACACGTCTCCGAAGATATCCCAATTTAATGGATCCACGAAGAGTGCTACGCTGTCCTAAAATACTAACATGTCCAATATCAGCCAATAACAGGTAATCTAATCTCATCCACAATATAAAGAGCAAGAAACACTAAATAAACTGCTGGTTAAATAAATACCAGTCCCAAGATATCATAGTACAACCAGTGATGTCTGGTGAGAACAAACCCACTACTATGACGAAATAAAGTACTGAAAAGCGAAATAAAAGAAAAGACTAGAGCATCAGCTGAGTAGGTAATGATGCCCTCCAACTAGGCTAAAGGCCTACCAACTAATCACGGAAACTCTGACGGTTGTACCTCCAACTCCTCAGCTGTAGCAAATCTTGTCTCCTGTCCGGGGCCGTATACAGTGGGGTAGTAAGCCTCGTCTAAATCTGGGAAGAAACCAGGTCCTCAGAGGGACGTAACAAGATACAAGAAACAATATGCTATATATGAATACTGAATAAAATAAATACAGTAAGGGTGTACTAGCCATCTAAGTGAATACAATGTGAGTCAAACTCTGATGCGTATGAGTAGGCGTAGGCATAGCGTCCATACTCCGAAGAGAACGACATCTGTACAGTATATCGTCCATATCGCTCCGATGAACGTGGCATCAGTATAAAGAAAAAGTCATTGGACCCGAGGTTCCTCCGAAACTACGGCTCCAATGTGTGTACCCCATACGCCTCTTAGTTGTCCTCCCCGTCCAATATAGATACGCAAGTCGACTACTCGACGTGCATACCATGTATCTATATGCCAAGTCTCTAATCTATATCCTGACTACATACTAACCGTGATGTAGGTGATACGTAACGATAGCTAGTCGAGTGCGCAAACCCGCATCCCAATATGAATATATCTCAGTGTCCGTACAAGGTGTCAGGTCTCAGACAATAACAGAGTATTGTCCAAAGGGTTGAGTCTGCTAAGGCTAAGTCCATATATTTATATATTTACTAACATCGACGTAACCGTCGAATGCACCCGAGACAACTCGGACGCGCACAGTTGTATAAATTACAAGCAAAAAAAATACAATACAACAGATGCATATTTAATTTAGACAGTAAATATAGCAAGGTATCTTGCCTGTGTCCTGAAGCTGTGAATGCTAGAAGCCGGTTCCTGCAGTATCTCCTGGTTGATCCAATGGTCCTAACACACAATATAATATAACAATCAATCATCAGACCCTAAGTAATATATACGCTATGTTGCTTTTCAGTACTGACGCAAGGATCACGTCGGTCGAACACAGAGTCACGGTGCATGTAGCTAAGATGCACACGTGCCCTGTCATCAGTCACCGTGTATTCCATGATAGACAATGCTAAGGTTATACGACCCAGCTAATTATGTTTAGTAATTAATGGTCCTTAACCTCCGTATTAAGCGTTTCTTGTTGATATCAAGGTTTATCAATGCTTTACAAGTCTTAATTAACCATTCTACTTAGAAGGATGTTCACTAGCTATTAATTACTAACTGGCTCGTTATTAAGAAATCTGATTTGGCACCTATTCATAAGTTAGGGTTTTCGAGTTACTATTTCATGTCCATGCCAAACACGACAAGACGACACGATGATAAACTGTTCACGATACAAGGGAAAGAGGCCAATGAGTATTACCTACGAGGATGAACGTGGGGAGGGGGTTCTGCTCATCGTCGTGCGCACTCGCCAGGGGTCAGCGGAGCTCCTGGGTCGGCGGCAAGTCTCGGCAGCAGCGGCGGCACTCTCAGCAGGCGCGGCAGCGGTGTACGGGGGCAGCGGGTCGGGGGTGTCCGGCTGCAGCGGGTCAGGTGTTCGGGAGCAGCGGGTCAGGGTGTTCGGGAGCAGCGGGTCAGGGTGTTCGGCTGTGTAGGGGCGATGGTTGGCGATATATGGAGGGTGGTGGTCGGAAATATATGGAGGGGGTGGTCGACAGTATATGGAGGGTGGTGGTCGTGATGGTTGGTGCAAAGGAGGAGTATTCGGCTAGGGTTAGGGGAGGAAGGTGATATGAAATCTAGGGTTTGAGTGAATAGATGTATATTTATATGGGTGGTGAGGATGATGGGCTAAGCTCGAGGGGTGGGCTTGTCCGGCTTGTTGGGTTAGAATGATCCACTCAAAAGTGCATGTGGGCTGGGTTTGGTTCTGCTTGGGGTAAATTGGCTTTAACATTGATTTAAATTTAATAATTCAACTCGAGAATTACTAATGCATTGGAAATGTAAGGAACTAGGTTTGGGTGGTACACAGGAGTCGTGGCCTACCAATTTTTGTGTAGTCTGATACCCTAATTTGGGTACGTGGGATTTGGATTACGGTTTCATCTCAGTAAATAATTAATTAAATCCTATTTTCTTGACGAGGGGGTTTACAATCTATCCTCCTTAGAGCATTTCGTCCTCGAAATTTAAACCTACGCATGGGTAAGCACTAAGGACTAAAGAAAATATTGGAACGTACCTAGTCCTTCGAAAAGGCGGGGATAACGCTGACGAATATCTTCCTCGCGTTCCCAGGTCGACTCGCCTGGTGCGTGATGCCTCCATGCAACACGAACTAAGGGAATGGTCTGTCCTCGTAATACCTTCTCCCTTCTGTCTAGAATCTCCACAGGCTCCTCTTCGTATGATAGGCTCGGCACGACTGTGATCTCTGAATGGTCAAGCACGTGACTAGGATCCGATATGTACCTTCTCAATTGAGATACATGAAAGACATCGTGGACTCCTTCCAAGGTCTGCGGTAACGCTAATCTGTAAGCAACCTCTCCGACGCGTTCTAATATGTCGAATGGTCTGATGTACCTCAGACTCAGCTTCCCTCTGCCTCCGAATCTGATAGTCCCTCGAGTGGGTGAGATCTTTAAGAATATGTGATCTCCAACCTGAAACTCTAAGGGTCGGCGATGTACATTCGCCCAATGCTTCTGTCGGTCTTGTGCTGCTCGAAGGTGTCCTTGGATCTTCTTTACCTTTTCTACCGTCCGAACAACCAACTCTGGTCCGAGAATCTGTCGTTCGCCTATATCACTCCAGCATACGGGAGAATGACATTTCCTTCCATACAACGCTTCATAGGAAGCCATCTGAATACTAGCTTGATAGCTGTTGTTGTAAGAAAACTCGACCAAATATAAGTGGTCCTCCCATGATCCTCCGAAGTCCAGTATGCACGCTCTTAACATGTCTTCAAGTGTCTGAATGGTGCGCTCCGACTGGCTATCTGTTTGTGGGTGATACGCTGTGCTAAACTTCAGGCGAGTACCAAGGCTCTCTTGCATACTCCGCCAAAAGTAAGATGTAAATCTCGTATCCCTGTCTGACACAATGCTAACTGGCACTCCATGTAGGCGCACAATCTCTCTCATGTACATATCCGCTAAAGCCTCCGTCGATTGCCCAACTCTAAAGGGTAAAAAGTGCACGGACTTGGTGAGTCTATCCATGATTACCCATACGGTATTGCGCCCACTAGGACTCCTCGGGAAGCCCGTGACAAAGTCCATGGTGATATGCTCCTATTTCCACTCTGGTATAGGAAGTGGTTGAAGCAATCCGGCAGATCTCTGGTGCTCAGCCTTGACTTGCTGACATACCAGGCACTTGGCCACAATGCGTGCTATCTTTCTCTTCATTCCGTGCCACCAGTTATACTGTCTTAGATCTCTGTACATCTTCGTGCCTCCTGGGTGAATGGAGTAGGTGGAACTGTGTACTTCTGACATCAACTCCTGCCGAAGTTCTCCATTTGGAACATAGAGACGATCTCCGCATCTCAGTGTTCCGTCTTTATGTATCCGTAGTTCTGTCTGTAATCCAGCCTCGGTCCTCTGTCTGAGCCTCTGAAATCTGGCATCTGTCGGCAAAGCAGTCTTGATTCTCTCTACCAGTATCGATTGTAATTGGAAACTCGACAACTGTCCATCTACTCCAGATATAACAACCTCTATACCCATCTGCTCTAGATCTCTCAACAGGTGTTGTTGAGTAGTCAAGAAGAATGCCATAGGTCTTCTGCTCAATGTGTCTGCTACTACGTTGGCTTTCCCTGGGTGGTACTGTAGCTCTATTTCGAAGTCTGTCATCACCTCGAGCCAACGTCTCTGTCTCTGATTTAGATCCTTCTGAGTGTAGACATATTTCAGGCTTTTATGATCAGTAAATATCTCCACTCTTTCTCCATATAGGTAATGCCTCCAAAGTTTTAACGCAAAAATCACCGCTGCAAGCTCCAAGTCGTGGGTGGGATAGTTCTTCTCATGTGTCCTCAACTGTCTAGAAGCATAAGCTACAACCTTTCCATGCTGCATCAAGACGCATCCTAATCCTTTCCCAGACGCATCGCTGTAGATTACGAATCCTCCGGGTCCAGAAGGTATGGTCAAGATGGGTGCTGTAGTCAAGCGTTTCTTCAGCTCATCGAATGCCTTCTGACATTCCTCTGTCCAAGTGAACTCCTGATCCTTACGGGTCAGGCGGGTCATTGGCTCTGCAATCTTCGCGAAGTTCTCTACGAACCTCCGGTAATATCCGACAAGTCCTAGGAAACTCCTTACCTCTGAGACATTGGTAGGGGTTGGCCATGTCTCTACGGATGAAATCTTCGCCGGATCTACTGAGATACCGTCTTCTGAGATGACGTATCCAAGGAAGGCGACATGATCTAGGAGAAACTCGCACTTGCTAAGCTTGGCATAAAGTCTCTCTCTTCTCAGCGTCTCTAACACTAGTCTCAAGTGCTTCTCGTGCTCTTCGTGGCTCTTCGAATACACCAAAATGTCATCGATGAAGACTACCACGAACTGGTCTAAGTATTGATGGAATACTCTGTTCATCAAGTTCATAAATACAGCTGGCGCATTTGTCAGTCCAAAAGGCATCACTAAGAACTCGTAGTGACTATAACGAGTCCTGAATGCTGTCTTTTGAATGTCTTCTCTTCGCACCTTCACTTGATGATAACCCGATCTCAAGTCGATCTTTGTGAACACCACTGCTCCGGTCAACTGGTCGAATAAATCGTCAATCCGCGGCAGGGGGTACTTGTTCTTGATAGTCAAAGCATTAAGGGCTCTGTAATCAATACACATACGTACTGTTCCGTCCTTCTTAGGCCCAAACAATACTGGTGCTCCCCATGGTGATGCACTAGGACGGATAAATCCCTTGCTCTGCAACTCCTCTAATTGTAGCTTCAGCTCGCCTAACTCCTTCTTCGCCAATCGGTACACATTAGAATATACCGGTGCTGCTCCTGGTACTAGCTCAATGGTAAACTCCACGTCTCTATCGGGTGGTAAGCCTGGCAATTCTTCGGGGAAAACATCCTTGAACTCTGCAACTATAGGTGGGTGTGCAATCTCCATAGTCATACAAGTTCCCACTGTCTGTCCTACTCCTTGTTCGACGGTCCCTCACATGTACTCGAACTCCGGTTGATCTGGTGGTCTAAAAGTGACGCTACCCTTCCGGCAGTCCAGTACGACGTTATACTGACTTAACCAGTCCATGCCTAACACAACATCAAAGTACGGCATAGGCAATACCACGAATCGCGCTCTCATCTCTCTACCACATACGACTACCGAGCACGTTCTAATAGTGCTGGTAACCGGTATTTTACCTCCTCCGGTAAGAATCTTCCAACTCTTAGGTAAGGGGGAAGTCGCTACTCTATGCATTACTACAAATCTACTAGATATAAATGACAAAGTAGCCCCAGAATCAAACAATGCTGTCGCAAGTAAGGATGCGACTAAAATGGTACCTGTGATTGCTTCTCCTTCTGTTTCCTCCTCAGCGGCTGCTAATGCAAAGGCCTGTCCCTGTCTCTGTCCTCCTGCCTGCTGTCGGGCTCGATCAAACTGTGCCTGTTGTGGGGCCAAGGGTGGTCCCCTCTGGAATCCTCCGGGTGCTGGTGGACGTTGTCCTCCTGGTGGAGGTAGTATCCTCGGGGCTGGTGCTGCTGGCCTTTGTCCGGCCTGTGGGGCTGTCTCTCTGCGCTGTGGGCAATCTCTGGCAAGTTGCTGACTTGCTCCATAAATCATGCATGTCCCAAGTCTCTTTCGGCAGTCCTTCTCAAAATGACCTCTCTTACCACAGTAGTGGCAAGTCGGAAGTTCCTGGTGTGGATATGGTGCTGCTCTCTGTTGTGTCTGCGCTTCGGGATGTCGGATAGGTCCTCCTGCTCTGGGCTGGACTCTAGCTGGCGTGGTCGTGCTGGAACGTCTAGCTCTTCTGACAATGGCCTCTTGGATCCTCGCCTCTGCAAGAACCTCCTCATAAGAAATCCTCGCCTGTGCGGTGGTATATCTCTGTAGCTCAAAGTTGAGGCCATGGTAGAATCTCTGAGCCTTCTCTAGATCATTGGGTATCAGGACGACTCCAAATCTGCTAAGGAGGCTAAACTCTGCGTCATATGCGTCAACAGTCATATTTCCCTGTTCTAGATGTAGGAACTGGGAGTACAGGGCATTTCTGACTGTGGTTGGAAAATACTTCGCATTGAAGTATTCCAAGAACTGTTCCCAAGTCTGGTTCTTGCCTACACTGCGCTCGATGGAATCCCACCAGTGATGGGCGTTGCCTTTTAGTTGGGCTCTCACTGCGGTCATCCAAAGGTCTGGATGCAGTTGTGAGGCCTCTAATAGCATCTCCGTGTTGTCGATCCAATCGGAGATCTGTTCTGCAGTCTCATCGCCTGAGAAGGTATCTGGTCCCATCTGTCGGAACCATCTAACAGTGCCACCTGTCGGGGCTGGTGGAGGTGCTGGTACTGGTGTCGTGACAGGTGTCCTCTCTAGTACTGCCATCAGGCTCTGTCGCAGTGTCTCTGTCTGCTGCCACTGGACTTGTATTATTGCCTTGAAGAACTGAAGCATCTGTGGCTGGCCATCTAGCTGCGGCATCTGGGGTGGATAAGGTAGAGGCGGTGGTAGTGGTATCTCTGGTTGTGCAGTAGGCGTCTCCTCAGATGTCGGCCTCTCAGTCTGCGGCATCGGTGTAGCTCCTGAAGTCTGGCCCTCACAATGCTGCGTGGGAATCGTCTGGGAAGTCTGTCCCTTTGGCTATGGTGTAGGATCTCCCTGCGATGTCTCGTGCCAATGTATCAGCGGAGTCTGAAGCGGGGGTTGCCCTTGGGGTACCTCATCTCCTTGTGTGGGGTTATCTGGCATCGTGGCACGGGGTGCTCCTCGTCCACTGCGCAAATTCATCTTGCTGCAAAAGATAGAGCTTCATTAAAAGAGTACGAGAGCAAACAAACAGGATGCAGATATTTAGAAGCAATATGAAGGAAGTTCAAGGACGAATCAAAAGTGGATGAGACCTAATAATTTCTATCCTATTGCAGGCTCGCTGGGCATGTTACCATACCACAAGCGAAAAAGTTGACCTGCATGGGACACCACTAAAACCATGTCACGCCCCTGTCCCAAAAATATATGGAACCAGGCCACGTGGCAATAGCCAGCTGACACGTCTCCGAAGATATCCCAATTTAATGGATCCACGAAGAGTGCTACGCTGTCCTAAAATACTAACATGTCCAATATCAGCCAATAACAGGTAATCTAATCTCATCCACAATATAAAGAGCAAGAAACACTAAATAAACTGCTGGTTAAATAAATACCAGTCCCAAGATATCATAGTACAACCAGTGATGTCTGGTGGGAACAAACCCACTACTATGACGAAATAAAGTACTGAAAAGCGATATAAAAGAAAATACTAGAGCATCAGCTGAGTAGGTAATGATGCCCTCCAACTAGGCTAAAGGCCTACCAACTGATCACGGAAACTCTGACGGTTGCACCTCCAACTCCTCAGCTGTAGCAAATCTCGTCTCCTGTCCGGGGCCGTATACAGTGGGGTAGTAAGCCTCGTCTAAATCTGGGAAGAAACCAGGTCCTCAGAGGGACGTAACAAGATACAAGAAACAACATGCTATATATGAATACTGAATAAAATAAATACAGTAAGGGTGTACTAGCCATCTAAGTGAATGCAATGTGAGTCAAACTCTGATGCGTATGAGTAGGCGTAGGCATAGCGTCCATACTCCGAAGAGAATGGCATCTGTACAGTATATCGTCCATATCGCTCCGAAGAACGTGGCATCAGTATAAAGGGAAAGTCATTAGACCCGAGGTTCCTCCGAAACTACGGCTCCAATGTGTGTACCCCATACGCCTCCTAGTTGTCCTCTCCGCCCAATGTAGATACGCAAGTCGACTACTCGACGTGCATACCATGTATCTATATGCCAAGTCTCTAATCTATATCCTGACTACATACTAACCGTGATGTAGGTGATACGCAACGATAGCTAGTCGAGTGCGCAAATCCGCATCCCAATATGAATATATCTCAGTGTCCATGCAAGGTGTCTGGTCTCAGACAATAACAGAGTATTGTCCAAAGGTTGAGTCTGCTAAGGCTAAGTCCATATATTTATATATTTACTAACATCGACGTAACCGTCGAATGCACCCGAGACAACTCGGACGCGCACAGTTGTATAAATTACAAGCAACAAAAATACAATACAACAGATGCATATTTAATTTAGACAGTAAATATAGCAAGGTATCTTGCCTGTGTCCTGAAGCTGTGAATGTCAGAAGCCGGTTCCTGCAGTATCTCCTGGATGATCCAATGGTCCTAACACACAATATAATATAACAATCAATCATCAGACCCTAAGTAATATATACGCTACGTTGCTTTTCAGTACTGACGCAAGGATCACGTCGGTCGAACACAGAGTCACGGTGCATGTAGCTAAGATGCACACGTGCCCTGTCATCAGTCACCGTATATTCCATGATAGACAATGCTAAGGTTATACGACCCAGCTAATTATGTTTAGTAATTAATGGTCCTTAACCTCCGTATTAAGCGTTTCTTGTTGATATCAAGGTTTATCAATGCTTTACAAGTCTTAATTAACCATTCTACTTAGAAGGATGTTCACTAGCTATTAATTACTAACTGGCTCGTTATTAAGAAATCTGATTTGGCACCTATTCATAAGTTAGGGTTTTCGAGTTACTATTTCATGTCCATGCCAAACACGACAAGACGACACGATGATAAACTGTTCACGATACAAGGGAAAGAGGCCAATGAGTATTACCTACGAGGATGAACGTGGGGAGGGGGTTCTGCTCGTCGTCGTGCGCACTCGCCAGGGGTCAGCGGAGCTCCTGCGTCGGCGGCAAGTCTCGGCAGCAGCGGCGGCACTCTCAGCAGGCGCGGCAGCGGTGTACGGGGGCAGCGGGTCGGGGGTGTCCGGCTGCAGCGGGTCAGGTGTTCGGGAGCAGCGGGTCAGGGTGTTCGGGAGCAGCGGGTCAGGGTGTTCGGCTGTGTAGGGGCGATGGTTGGCGATATATGGAGGGTGGTGGTCGGCAATATATGGAGGGGGTGGTCGGCAGTATATGGAGGGTGGTGGTCGTGATGGTTGGTGCAAAGGAGGAGTATTCGGCTAGGGTTAGGGGAGAAGGGTGATATAAAATCTAGGGTTTGAGTGAATAGATGTATATTTATATGGGTGGTGAGGATGATGGGCTAAGCTCGAGGGGTGGACTTGTCCGGCTTGTTGGGTTAGAATGATCCACTCAAAAGCGCATGTGGGCTGGGTTTGGTTCTGCTTGGGGTAAATTGGCTTTAACATTGATTTAAATTTAATAATTCAACTCGGGAATTACTAATGCGTTGGAAACGTAAGGAACTAGGTTTGGGTGGTACACAGGAGTCGTGGCCTACCAATTTTGGTGTAGTCTGATACCCTAATTTGAGTACGTGGGATTTGGATTACGGTTTCATCTCAGTAAATAATTAATTAAATCCTATTTTCTTGACGAGGGGGTTTACACACACACACACACACACACACACACACACACACATATATATATATATATATACATCTAAACATAACTATATACACTAGTATATACACACATATACATAAACTCAAATACACTATTATATGCATATATATCACCTAATTATCATCTATACATATAATTACACATGCACGTATAGTAAAGAAGACAAAACAACAAACACGTGGAGTGCACCGCATCCGTATCACACTTTCTCTATGATACGCTTGCGATATGGCTCCAACACACAACTAAACGCATCCCGGAGGACACGAGCAAGTCTAAAACACTAATTATGAACAATACGTAGTAGTTAGAGTATCTACGTGTCCTTGTCACAATATGATATGCACAAGGCCCCGTGTCGGAGAAAAACCCCCAAAATCAACCTTTTTCGTCAAATTGACGAGATACGGCCTACAAGTATCCAATTGTGGATACGACACTAGTCACAAACAAGCAATCAAATGTCAATTAGATCTATTAGATCCAATGACAACCACTACATGTGTCAATCTCAGAATTTCTCCAAAATTGGCACCAAAATGCACATAACTTCCACCATATGTGTCATATGAACCTAAAACCAATTCTTATGGGTAGCCTATGCATGTTGGTTAGTTTTTCATGGTTAAATCTCAAATTTAGAGTCTACTAGAAGAGAAAAAACTGAATTGTATCTATTGGGAGATGGATTTTTAATAAAAAATCCCTAAAATGAAAAATAGCACATCTTTCTAGATCTTGGCCTCCTCCTTCTAGATCCTTGTTTCCTTCTTGTAGATCATTGTTGTAGTAGCCTCAATTGATGAATAAGAAAGAAATTTGGGTAAAAATTTGGTGAGGAATGGTGAGGGAATGAAGGAATTGGAGAGGAAAAAAAATCTAGATCTATTTGGAAATGGAAAAATGAAATAAGAGACACTCTCTCTCCTCCTCTAATGGCTTGTAATAAACCCTCTCCCTAGCAATATGAAATATCCAAAACACCCCTTGGGGCCTCTCATGAAGAAATTAATTAAGGGGGAAGGTTCTAGTCTAATGGTTTCACTAATTAATCCATCCTCCTAATCCATGTGCCTAATTTAATGGGCTCAATCTAAACTAATATAAATGTTGGGTTAATATAACTAATAAATTGGTTAGGTCCACTACACAAGTCCAAAATAAATCTACAACTAACAATAAATAAATAAATAAATCATGCATGCACAATATTAAATATAATTAATCCTAAAATAATATTACTCATGTCAATTACCAAACTACCCTTAAATGAAAATGTGAGGGTGACAGAGTGGAGCAGGTCATTACAGGATGCACAATAGACTTGATGCAACACATACACGAGATTGTCGATGTAAAAGATTGAGGACGAGGAGGCATTACAGAAACTCGATGTGTTTGGATGCACAATGACTTGATGCACGCGTATATTGGATTATCAATGAGAAATGTATAGAGACGGAATACGATTATAAAGTTGGTATGGTACAGAGATTATCGGTGGAGAATCATGTATTTAGGAATACTTCCCATGCGAATGAGTTACGGGAATGGACGCTAAGACCAATTCAGTCAGGGGTATGAAACGGTTGGTGTTCGAAAATGAAGTCGCACCTGTAGCTTGTCCGATTTCACTATCACTAGGCTTGGCTGAAATGCATATATTTAGGAGACACCTAAAATATGTGTACGATCCAATCAAAGTGATATACCAAATTAGAATGGAGCTGTAGGGAGGACGATGTGGGTTAAGGAATTTACACGAGCGTGCACACGGAACAGAGAAATTAAATTGGAGGCGGTGTTTAAATCAAAGGTTCAGTATTATCAAGAAGGAATGCGTATTGGTTTACGTTTGAGGAAGAACCTTATTTCGAGTGGTATATTATGTAATATTCCGCACCACATGGTGGATTACGATAATTTAAATTATTCGAGCAAGTATTCAATCGAGTTTGGTTTCATGTGCAGGTTTTATGTAGAAATCTCGGGTGCCCATGGAACACTGTGTCAACAATTAAAATATTTTAATTAACAGAAATTAAACTAGGTTAGGTGGTCTTCGCATACCAACAAGAAAAACTAAATTTGGATATTTGTGGTGGGAGATACGAGCCGTGAACATAGGTAGTTTACCGCAGTTTTTTGCGTTCCCAAAAGTTATCATTTTTCGTCAACTTGGACGCTATTTTTGCCTAGGTTTACGCACTGAATGAGAAAAACTAATATACAGAATTTAGAGAGGGATAGGTGGTGAACATACCGGCAAAAATGGGGTCGAGTTTGTTCGAGCGAGGAGACGGAAAACGCATCGTGAACAGGAGTACTCTGCGAATTTTTTTTGCGCGACGACGCTCGCGAATCGCACGGCCACGCGGGTGGCTTGGGGCGGCTCTGACTGGAGGCGGCGCGGTGGCCGGAGGCTAGGCGGTAGCTCCGGGTTGAGTTTAGAGATCTAGGGTTAGGGTTTGAGAAGAGTTATAGAGAGAAGAAAGGAGGCGGGGGGGGGGGGGGGGCTGAAACCGTGCGCTGGGGGATTCCGCAGTTTTTTTAAAACCGCGACTGCTGTTGTTTCTCTTTTCCTTCTTAATGGTTATGGGTCGGGTTTGGGTTTGGATCCATTATGATCCAACCCATTTTTCTTTTATATTCTTTTTCTAATTCCTTTTTCTTTTTCTAATTTCTTTTTCTTTTCTTTTCTTTTCTTTTCTAATTTCTTTTATACACACACACAAAATATATATATATATATATATATATATATATATATATATACACACACACATATATATATATATACATAAAAAAATTTAGAAATTATATTTGTGCATACCATTAAGCTAGCAACTGTCCAAAAGGGTCTCCTACATGGAATAAATTAGGAAAATTTTATAATGGCTCCATAAATCTCCTAAATGCACAAACACCTAAAATAAAAATTAAATAAATTCTATTTCCTCTAATTAGCCACTAATTACTATAAATAAAATAAATAAATAATTAAAATAACTAATACGGTTTATTAAAAATTAGGGTTTCACAATCTACCCAACTTATAAGAATTTCGTCCTCGAAATTAAAACTAAGCCACGGTAGAAAGTCAGTGATGGCATAAGATATAAATTAACAAAGTAATTTCATACCTTGGTCAAAGAATATGTTCGAAAAATGTTTGCGCGTATCGTCCTCGCGCTCCCAAGTTGATTCTCCTGGCACGCCATGCTTCCATGCCACGCGGACCAAGGGAATAGACGGATTCCTCAACACTTTCTCTCGACGATCAAGGATTCCCACGGGTTGCTCTTGGTATGACAAGCTCGGTCCAATGGTGATCTTCGAATGGTCGAGATCATGACTGCTGTCTGCCATATTTTGCCTAAGTTACGACACATGGAATACGTCATGTACTCCCTCAAGTGAAGGTGGTAGCGCAAGTCGATATGCCACTTCTTCCATTCTCTCTAGCACGTTAAATGGTCCAATATACCTTGGACTCAACTTGCCACGTCCTCCGAATCGAATGGTGCCTCTGGTAGGTGATATCCTCAAGAAGACATGATCGTCCTCTTTAAACTTCAAGGACGACGATGAAGGTCTGCCCATTGCTTTTGTCTGTCTTGCGCTGCTCGCAAGTGTCCTTGTATCTTCTTAACTGTCTCTACGGTGTTGACCACCAATTTTGGTCCCAGAATTTGACGTTCTCCCACGTCACTTCAACACACAGGAGACCTACACTTTCTTCCACACAATGCTTCAAATGGAGCCATCTGGATACTCGCTTGATAGCTATTGTTGTAAGAAAACTCCATAAGATGTAGGTGGTCCTCCCATGATCCTCCAAAGTCTAACATACAAGCCCTCAACATATCCTCCAATGTCTGAATAGTACGCTCTGACTGTCCATCTGTCTGCGGGTGATAAGAGGTACTGAACTTCAAACGAGTTCCAAGACTCTCTTGCATGCTCCTTCAAAAGTGCGATATAAAATGCAAATTCCTGTCTGATACAATGTTGACTGGTATGCCGTGCAATCTTATGATCTGCCTCATATTTAAGTCGACTAAAGCTTCTGTAGACTGGCCAACTCTAAAAGGTAAGAAATGTGCTGACTTGGTGAGTCGGTCCACTATTATCCATAATGCATCTCTTTCACTTGGACTCTTGGGAAAACCCGTGACGAAGTCCATAGTGATGTGCTCCCACTTTTACTCTGGAATCGGAAGTGGTTGCAATAATTTTGCTGTTCTCTGGTGCTCCGCCTTTACTTGCTGACATACCAGGCATTTAGCTACAAAGCGAGCTCTCTCTTTTTTTATTCCATGCCACCAAAAGTGTTGTCGTAAGTCACGATACATCTTGGTGCCTCCAGGATGAATAGAATATATCGAACTATGAGCTTCTGTCATCAGCTCCTGTCGAATCTCCCCATTTGGAACATAAAGACGATCACCACATCGTAATATCCCATCTGCTCCGGGTAAAATCACTTCAATGCCAAGCTCTTGCAAGTCCTCCAATAATTCTCTCTGTGCTATCAAAAAATAAGTTGCTGGCCTCCGGCTTAACGCGTCTGCTACAACGTTAGCCTTGCTTGGGTGATAATGTAGCTCTATCTCAAAATCTTTCATCAATTCCAGCCATCGACGTTGCCTCATATTGAACTCCTTCTGCGTGAAGACGTACTTGAGGCTTTTGTGGTCTGTATAGATCTCCACTCGTTCCCCATATAAGTAATGTCTCCATAGCTTCAGAGCAAATACAATGGCTGCAAGTTCCAAGTCATTAGTTGGATAATTCTTCTCATGCACTCGTAACTGTCTAGATGCATATGCAATCACCTTGCCATGCTGCATCAATACGCATCCCAAGCTTTTCTCTGATGCGTCTGTAGATCACATAACCTCCTGATCCTGATGGAATAGTCAATACTGGTGCAGTGGTCAGTCGCTTCTTCAACTCCTCGAAAGCGGCTTGACACTCGTCGGTCCATATGAATTCTTGATCCTTACAAGTCAACCGAGTCATAGGTGCTGCTATCCATTCAGGAGTCAGTCAATTGTCTATCCAGGTGAAATCTATTTAGACCCCTGACAGCAAAATGATACATTCTTCATCGTAACACTTGAGTTCTGAACTTGACCAAAGTTACGAGGCAAAAATTTTATGCTGCCATAGTGATGCATGTATCAGAAAAGTAATAAAATAAAATATAGGTAGGTAGTGAAGGGTCATTCTAAAGGTAGCACAGTTTTAAACTGAAATCAAATCTAATAATAAAGTTTGGTAATTTTTCCATGAAACAAACAAAAATGGCTACAGAAACAATACACTTTTTGCACTTATACTAAGCACGAGGTTTCGTCTTTTCGAAATAAGGGAAGACGGAAAACAATAATCAAGAGTTCAAGGGGGAGGTAATAGATTAGAAGTGTGGGGATCAAGGCGTTTAATGAATTCAATGGAAATTGTCAAGGAAGTTGTGGATTAAAATCCTATTTTGGTAATTCCTATTCACATGCTCGTATCAGTACAGTTATGTAACTGATACGATATGCTTAGACATATCTAGAGGGCAAGTACATTCGTCTACTAATCACTATATATCTCAATTCACGTAAAGTAGTTATGCGAAGGGCGAACCAAGCGCACTATGGTTGATCAGACCGTAATACACTGATTCTGAAATGTATTAGTGCAGTACTCCAATAATACATATATCATGAACAAGCTTGATAAAGAATAAGCTTGCAAAACTATGCTATAATAGCAGCATAAGTCAAGGTAGTACAACAAATATAAGTACGCTAGATTATGATGAGAGAAATTATAAAATAATTCAAATTCATAAAAAGATAAGACTCTACAATCTCTACAGTTGTTATTCTAACTTCTTGTCTAAGTCGCTAGTCGACCAAATAGGGGTATGGCCTTCTAAGTTCTACAGTCTTAATAAATACTATCATCTTATGCTAGCATATAGTTAATGTCAATAAGTTATACTACAATAATGAGTCAAGAGGACTATGTGTTACTAGGTTGTGAGGCATACTACCCAACTTAAAATAATAAACTAATACTGTAACTGCTTAAAAGGAGGTCCTACAAATAACTTGGTCCTGGTAAATAAAGTAGAACTCTTGATAGGGTACACGAAAAAAAGATCTTGGTACTCATTAAGGTCTCCTATTGCATTATATAGGTAATGGTCGTCTTAAGTCTTAGTCGTAGTGATTATAGAACAAGTGTCTATAGTAAGAATGAAAAAGTTACTGGTCTCAAGAGAAAAGGGGATATAACTCGTATTGAGGTGTGGTACAAGTTACGCGATTTAAAACTAAGGGATAATCATTAGGTCATAATCTAAAGGAACAACTCAAATTATCAAGTTCTAACTACCAAGTACATAATTCCAAGTTCAAGATTACAATTATAATCCCAACAAGCTATATATCCTAACATAGAATAAAATTACTTGGTCTATAACCAGAGGTGTCAAGTGGCACGAGTTAGAAAATAAAGAATAGAAGAACATAATTAGTCGTCGCACAACTAGCTAGCGTTAAGGTTGCAAGGAAACAAGATATGCAATTAAAAATAGAGGGACTCTAGATAATGTTATGGTTTCTTGAGGGAAGGTGGTTGCTAATCTTTGTGTTCGAGGTATGATCAGGAGAATGTTCTAGTCATTCCTCTTGGCTTCCTAAGGCATTGTTCGGTTATTATAAGACAAGGTGCTAAAGTTGTAGCTCTCTAGTACTATCTTACTATAAAAATCTAGGTTAGTCCTAATATTTACCCTGGGATTTCTATTGGTTCCTCCATACTAGGGTCAAACACTAGGGTCAAATTTTAAACTAATCCTAGTAGTGTCTATACTACTTTCAAGTCATCCCTAATTATCAAGGGATAATGGTCAATCATTCTACAAGTAAGGGTTGCTAGGGTTCATTAGGTAATAAGGAAGGCTAGGGTTCATTAAGTATCATAAACTTAGTGAGGTGTCAATGCCCTAGTTGTATTCTTAACAGGAATGTTACCCTAATTATCATCCTATCAACAGGGATTCCTATATTCTAGCAGGGGCTATACTCAAAGAAATTATCAGGGAAGCACATGAATCAAGCATGATACAATTATGTAAATAGAACAGACTGGAAGGAAGATAAGTCATAGTCAATTGGGGATGAGATCATATATTCTAATCCTAGGTGTAGGCTTGCTCGGTACAGTAACGTAACCGAGACAATATGCTCTGACCTGCATGGGCCACCACTAAAAACATGTCACGCCCCAGTCCCAAAATATGTAGGACTAAGACACGTAAGCATGCCAGCCACATGGATATGGCAACTCCAATATATGAAAACCATAGCACATGCGTACGCTGTAATATGAATAGCAATTCACCAGTGGTATAAACTTATCACAAGTCACAAGGTATAACTAAATCTCATCTACAGAAATAAAATATAAATGAATAACCAATAACCATATAACTAGATCTCAATATGAACTATCTAGAGATGATCGTCAGATGGAAACAAATCCACTGCCGAACTAGAATATAAAATGAACAAGATAAATATCATATAAGTACAACATCTGACAATCATGAGGCTCGAAGAGAAGACCTCCTCAAAATATAAGTAGCCTGTCCGGATCTGCGCTCCTGCAAATACTCATGAACATCTACACCTGGAAAGGGACCAGGTCCTCAGAGGGACGTAACAAGATACATAGAAGCATGCCATAAAGTAAATACTAAATAAATAAAGGGGTGTGCTAACCATCTAAGTGACTGCAATTTGAGGACAATCTTGGTACGTATGGGTAGGCGTAGGCATAACGTCCAACGTTCTCTAGAGTGTGGTATCTGCAAAATCACCAAGTAACGTCTAACACTCTAGGGAACGTGGTATCTGTAACGTCCATCATTCCGAAGAATTAGGTATCTGCAATATATATATGTCCGTATCGCTCCAAAGAATGCAGTATCTGCATAAAGGAGGTGGGTGCCCCATACGCCTACTAGTCGTCCTCCCCGCCCAGTGCAGATATACAAGTCATGAACACGACGTGGACACCTTGTACTGTAATGCAAGTCTCTATAGAAATAAACAACTAATGCTAAATACCGTTACACGTGTTGCTCACACCGATGGCCAATCGAGTATGAGGCACGCGTCCCTACATGAACTCACTCTGTGACGTGTAATGATACGTGTCAAGGCCTGGGGAGTCATACCAATAACTCCACAACTTTAGGTGGGTCTACTAGACTCTAGGTCAGATACAAGTCCTAACGTCAACGTATTCGTTGACTGCACCCGATTCTCTCTCGGACGCGCACAGTTATATAATATAAATATATAACTAATAATTCAGAATTTAAACAGTACATCAAGGCGAGGTATACTTGTCTGGCAAGAGAGCTGCAAAAATATAACGTCCAGATGTCAAACACCAAGAGTCAGAAACTATAGCCTCAGAATGAACATCTCCGGATGCTGAAATAAACATCACCAACGTTCCCAGAATAAGCGAAATAGCTAGAAAACACTACCCTTTCGTCCAATTTGGACACAGGGGCAAAGTGGTAATTTTGGGTCAAATTGGGGTCCACGTGTGGCCCACTTTGCACCGAAAAGTGTGCCAAGGGTAAAGGTCTCTAAAAGAAACAAATTATAGGTCAAACAAACTCTAAATGTCCGTACGAACTCAACGGTATGTCCAAATTTGAATTTCGAAGAGCAGAACACAATTTCGCCCAAAAAGTCAACCGTTGGGCCCGCCAATTGGCAACTTGGTCAACTGTCTCAGAATTGGATAAAAATTGGGTCACAGGACCAGTACGTTACCACGAGTGTAGTGACATAAGTTTCGTCGTATTCTGACGAGCGTGCACAAAATACGCAGGGCTTTTACAAAAGTCGCGACATAGGAGATTTGCTGCGGATACGGGCTGATTTTGATGCGCACACGCGTCCAAATTAATTTTTGTAAAATCTCACACGTCCGGGTACACTGTGCGCACCTTTTGGTACACTTGGTACACGACGGGGTGGTCCCGTTTGGCGGGGCGCGCTCCGTATCACAAATTTTAAAATTTGAAAAAAAGTAAATTTTTGGATTTTTCTACCTAATTTATTTTAACATACAACAACAAATAAAATATTATAATCAACAAAAATTAAACTAGGTTAGGTGGTCTTCGCATACCAACAAGAAAAACCGAATTCGGATCTTTATGATGGGAGATAGAAGTCCGTGAACATAGGTAGTTTACCGCAGTTTTTTGCGTTCCCAAAAGTTATCATTTTCCGTCAACTTGGACGCTGTTTTTGCCTAGGTTTACGTGCTGAATGAGGTAAAATAATATACAGAATTTAGAGAGAGATATGTGGTGAACGTACCGGCGAAGACGGGGTCGAGTTTGGTCGAGCGAGGAGACGGAAAATGGGTCGTGAACAGGGGTACTATGCTGAATTTTTCTGCGCGGCGACGCTCGTGAATCGCGCGGCCACGCGGGTGGCTTGGGGCGGCTCCGACGGATCTGACTGGAGGTGGCGCGGCGGCTGGAGGCTGGGCGGCAGCTCCGGGGTCGAGTTTAGAGATCTAAGGTTAGGGTTCGAGAAGAGTTATATAGAGAAGAGAGGCGGCGGGGAGGGGCTGAAACCGTGCGGTGGGGGGTTTTCGCGGTTTTTTTAAAACCACGGCTGCTGCTGTTTCTCTTTTCCTTCTTAATAGTTATGGGTCGGGTTTGGGGCAAGGGGTTGCGGGTTTGGATCCATTAGGATCCAACCCATTTTTCTTTTCTATTCTTTTTCTTATTCCTTTTTCTTTTTCTAATTTCTTTTTTTTTCTTTTCTAATTTCTTTTATACACACACACACACACACACACACACACACACACACACATATATATATATATATATATATATATATATATATATATATATACATATACATATATATACATAGAAAATTTTAGAAATTATATTTGTGCATACCATTAAGCTAGCAACTGTCCAAAAGGGTCTCCTACATGGAATAAATTAGAAAAAATTTATAATGGCTCCATAAATTCCCTAAATGCACAAACACCTAAAATAAAAATTAAATAAATTATATTTCCTCTAATTAGCCACTAATTACTATAAATAAAATAAATAATTAATTAAAATAACTAATACGGTTTATTAAAAATTTGGGTTTCACAGGAAACATTAATCGGTTAATACCATGAGTATGGTATAGTGGGGCGAGTCGACACGTACCTCGTCGTACTCTTCATTCGAGAAAAGTCTCAGGCCGGACTCGACTGTTTTCTCGTTAAAAAGATTGTCAGAATAACCGATACCATGATGGCATTTTATAGTTAGCTATTCACGCGTTGCATGGTCATATGTAGCCTATATACATGGTTTTGGCTTTCCTCGAAAGGGCGCTCTGGGGCACCACATACTAGGAGAGAATTATAGTTCTTTAAAGCACGGTACATCGAGACATCCATTGAGGAGGCACAACCGTCGGATGGATGGCACATCGCATACCTCGAAACGTGCCTCGGCACGAGGCATTATAGACCTTAGGTCAACTCGGACTGAGAGGGTGTGCCGCAGTACCATAAATTAGTCCTTTATGGTGTCGATATCACCAATGACTCATATAGATAAGTGTCGACACACTAGCGAATGTCTGATGCAAGGGAGGCAAGTGTTTGCCTTGTATCAGTGCAATAGTGGACGCATCGGTTTAGGAATAAGTCACGAACGAGTGATGCATCGTAGATTGCATCTCTATGATTACTCACATAATTCGAGTATAACATGCTTAGTTACCTATGCGATAGAGTATAATATGCTTGCCTGCTTTAGTTGATTCAATGCTAACATGCATACATGCTTTCTTGCTTTTGATATATGCCATGAATCTGAACTAAAATTCATCTAGTTCTAAATAGAAAGATCACCATATAATCTGTATACTTCACATGATTACTTAGTATCGGTTTAGGCTAGTGGGTTAACCTGCTTACCCGTACAAGATGTGTACTGATACCCAAATCAGGTACGAAGATTCGTGCTCGTTCATACCAAGGCGTTGGAAGCTCGGATTAGCAACATGCAGGTGTTCGTCCGGGATGCATGTTTGAATATAAGAAGACATTATGTATGGAACATCGAGATCCTTTGTGAGCAAGAGAGATCATGAGTGTTGTAAGCAAATTGGCATATTCATTGGGTATGAGAGCCTTTATAACCGCTACAATTTTTAATAAAGAGCTTCTCTTCATATACTCTGTGTGTTTCCTCTTATGACTCTATATTTCTTCCGCTTTGACATAGTCGAACGATGATAACCATTATGTTTTATCTTCTTACCTTGTGCGAGTGTAACCTAGACTCGCACGACATCACGTCCGGGGGACGATTATTGACTCTACGGAGTCGGAACGTGACAATCGCCCTACAACGGACCATGCAAGTTCTTGCACCAGAGTAGATCCTCCATCCTTGGCTTCCAAATCGCCCAGTTCCCCCTGTGAGGGTGATCATACGTGTGTTTGTTTGTTCTGTAGACATGGTTGCACCTTCCCTCTTGCGAACCTGAGAGCTATTATACCAGATGTTGGGATCGGACACGCCCTACAAGTGCTCCGATATCTTGTTTGAGACTGACCGCTACGGAAACTTAGGCCAACCCACCTAAGACAATCAACCTCCGTCTAACGAACACCAAGCACAAATAAAGATAATGTATATGGCGGTGACTATGTCACATGGGCAAATCCCAATATATATAACTGATATGAAATTGCAATATTGGCAAAACCAATGTTGAACCCTTTGCCCTTATAGGTTCAACCCCTACCACACTCAAGAAGAAAAGACAGAGATTATAATTGAAATCACTCACCAAACCTCGTAGCAATTTCCCTGAACGAAAATGACTTCTCGATCAAATCTCCTCTTCCTTCTATCTTGGATGACGAGTTCTAAGAGCAAAGCATGAACTTTCTCTTAGAGTTTTAGTTGATGAGCACCCTGAATCTCCACATTTTGTGCTATATTCTTTGTGCGTCCACCCTTACCCATATAACTAGGATGAGAAACCCTAGTTTAGGTCATAGGAATTCCTAAATAGGAAACTCATTATCTAAAATAGGAAACACCAATTATGGACGTTCAAATATGGTCAAATTAAATATTTGATACAAATTTGAAATCTAATCAAATTAATGTAGATTTTTAAATTAAATTAAATCAAATCTTTTATCATATTTTGGCTCCAAAGTTTGCTCTAACCAATTCAGACTGGACCCAACAGAAATGTCCCCATTCTTTGTAAAACAACCAAATTTTAGATTAAATAGTGGGGGTATATCTTAAATTTTTAACTGTTTCGTACAAAGAATGGGGACATTTGCAGTTATTTAAAAAGTGAGGGTATATGCTAATTATTATATTTTGAATAAGAAGATTTGCTAAAGTATCCCTTTATAATTTAACAACTAGTTTACCTTTGGATACCACTTTGAAATACAACAAACGTGTATATAAAAATTATAATTTTTAATATAATTTAACTACGATCCCAACTTTGAATCCGACAAACAATAGAAATAGTTCCACCGAACAAACCAAATTGAATGTTTGGATCGGTTTCGGTTTTGGCTAATTTTTGTTCGATTTCGGTTTCGATTTTTTAGAATTTTGATTCATTCAGTTTTGACTATTTCGAATCGGTTGAAACCAAATAAAAACGAACGTTCTTCTCTAATTACAATTTCATTGTGATAGTTTTGACAATTATAAAGTAATTGTTCAAAATCCAGCTGGTACATGGAATCAAGCTATGGATTTAATTTATTGCAACTACATGGATTAGTTTAGTGTGGTTTGTTTTCCTGCTGCCGGCACCTATTGACATGCCAAGTACATAAGACGAACGGTTTCTTTCACTTGTGTCCGCTGGAGTTTTAAATTAATTAGGATTACTGTTCTCCATCGTATTTATCTATGAAACATGTCATCTTTTTCCACTAATCCATATTAAGTATCTAACCTGTTCTTTGTTGTTTGTCCCTCGATTTAATTTGAGAGAGTTAGAGAGGAAGGGAGGAAGTTTGAGGCTGTGCTGTTTTCTGTTACTGTTGTTTATTGCAGTGGTGGTCAGAGGGGAGGAGAACGGTGATATTGGAGTGAGCAGAGATGAGTTCCCAAAGGACTTTGTGTTTGGTTCAGGGACCTCTGCTTATCAGGTGAATACCTCAGTTTCTTCACTTTGCATGCATCTACTTTCTTACCTCTGTTGGAAATAAGGGACCGAAATTCCAGTCAAATCAGAATTTTTTGCATCAAGTCAGATTTTTTTTTGAATCCATCTATACTTTCTTACCTCTGGTTTTTTTATTTTTTATTATGTGGTCCGGCATTTCACACGAAACTTTTTTGGACGTGTTGAGTTACACGTCTTGTGGGCTCACTGCCCCCAACTCTCACCATTAATAAATGGAAGGAATAATACGTTACGTGGCTCGATCCACTCATCTTCCGCCATCCAGCCGGGGTCTTATACCTCTCCTCGGTAACCACAAGGACCACTCGAGTTTGGTAGTCAAGTCAGAATTTAGAGTGAACACCTATCTTCTTTTGCTTTATTAGGATCAATTGTCGGGGTTGTAGTTATGAGGTTATGAGCGGTTATGAGAGATCCAGGTGGTTTTAAGTTGCGGCTTTTAAACCAGTTCAATCCATGCTTGATAATTCATTAACGAGTTGTTCTGAAAGTTTTTTTACAGAATAAAATTACCTATATGCCAATATATAAACAAAAGCTCTCCCAAAGTTTCATTTTTGGTGCCAAAGTCTGCTCAATGCTGGATTCTTGGAGATATTTTTATGGAAGTATTATATAGTGTTTGATTTCGGCAATAACCAACTAGTATTTACGAAGACTGCATAGAGAGGAAGTTTTTGTGCATCGTCTCCACTATTTGATTATGAGGATATAGTAAAACAAAATAATAAAATCTCTCAAAATCTATCGATTTGGGTGTTCACAAAGACACCCAAAATTACACTATATATGATTTGGGGTTTTTTGAGCTGACCAAAACTATTGTCTCAATTTTTTTTTTACTGTTTGTGTTTTTGCCTTTGGACTAAAAAAGAGTCCTACATTGGCTACACCAACAAATGGGCATCTCAATATAATACTTTGCTTGTGTTGAGGTGTGCACATAGGGTGTGGTGGGCACATGGGTGCCATGTGGGGGTGTTTTCTTAGGAGAAAAAATGATTAACTCCTCAATAAAAGCATTTATGCTTTTTGTCAATCTCTTGAAATTTTTTTCTTAGAAGCTACTCAGACTTGGACTCGAGCTCAAGGACGCAAAGTGGGACTTTGTTGGCGAATATCAGCATCGACGAATGGCGCTTGTGCGCATTAGTTGTGCTCGTTTTATACGCGGGCGCATGAGCGGGGTGTTGAGCTGGCGCATGCGCAGGCAGTACGCGACCATGCGCCGCTCTGCTGCTGCGCAGACAACATGTTGTGAGATATGGTCTATTGTGGAAAGATTAAGTCTTTAATTCAAATCCGATTTTTTTGGGATTTGAATTAAATTCGTTCCTATCTTTCCAATAACATAAGGCGGCCAGGTTCCTCTATAAATACTCTCTTCGTAGCCTCTTTTAGAACCTACATCGAAAAGAGAGAGACGAAGAGAGGTTTTGCTGCTTCCGTCATTGGAGTCCTGAAGTTCGTGCGAGTCTAGAAATGAGGTGATGTTCCAGAAGTTCTTCGAGAACTTTCTGGTTCCTAGGAGCAGATCATGTATGGCGAATCTTGCTTTGAGAAACGGTGATCTTTATCACCCCATGTAAACCTCCCAATTTTTCAGGAATTTTTAATTTGGATTTTTCACAATTTTTCTGTAATTTTCGGGAATTAAAACCTACGTATTTTGAATTTAATAATTTTTAATGGTTATTAATTAATATTAAAATATTATGAAAATAATATTTTTGGGTGTAAAATGGAAAACTGGACATAGGATAAATTTCTGTGAATTTATTGGACTCCGAAAGCATTTTTAAAGCCCTAAAAACCAAGTCGTAATTAACCCTAAATAAACCCTGCAATTGAACCCGGTTTATTTTAAATAAACCAAACCAAACCGACCCAAACCGCGGTGAACCGAACCGGACCAAACCCACTCCTAACGGGTCGGGTCGGATCCGAAATGAACCCGACCCGGACCCGGACCCGTTACCCAAACGAAAACCCTAATCCTAATTCTAAACGGAACACTGTTCCGACGGCGCCCTATTTAATCCCCTCCGCCGGCCGCCTGAACCCTAATCGCCTAACTCCACCGTCTCTTCCCCTCAGCCCCGCTCCGCCGCTCGCCTCCGTCTCCCTCCCAGACCCCTAAGCCGACTTCCTCCTACGCCTGGCCCTCTTCCCCTCACCCCGCAGAACCGCCTCACCGCTCCGCCCTAGCCTAGCACCAGTCCCCTCTCCACCGCTCGACACCACCGTCATCCCCTCGACGTCCCCAGGAGATGCACCCCGACCCCCGGAGCAACCACTCACCACCTCCATTACCACCCATCAAGCCATACTCCCTGTCCTCCTATCCCTTCCTCCGCCTTTCCCGACGAACAGCCGCTCACCACTCGCAGCACCGTCTGCACATCCTCGACTCCCCGCTGAACCCGCCGTGCTCCTCCTACCTCGTCGGAGCCGCCCGATCGACCACCAACCTCCACCTTCACCTCCCCCATCCATCTTCTCCTCCTCGCCTGACGGCGGAACCCTATCTCCCTCGCCGGACCACCAGATCCGCCTCGCCGACCTCCGCCCAGCCCCGCGTAGTCTCGACGACCGATGCCCTAGTCAGGACACGGTTGACACGGGACACAACAGCTCTCAGACTGGACACAGCCCGGACACGGCAGACTCGACCCGGACACGAGAACCCAGTTTCACGGAGCCCTATTCAGGTAGCATTTTCTCTCTCCTCGTTGACCCATTTTTGGTTCCGTCAGTTATGACGCATAGACCGTGTGACCCCCTCGATGCCTGTCCAACCCGCTCGGTGCGTCGCGTCCTGTGGTGATCGCAAACTGTGATAAAAAAATAGGAAAACCAACATCCTGTTCACCCCGAAACTGAGGCGTCCCTCCAAACGGGACGACTTGGTCGCGCGCGGTCTTCACCGAAACGTGCGCGCCGTTGATACGGACGTGCGGGATTTCGCAGAAGTTGATTTGGACGTGCGTGCACACCGGAATCAACGCGTATCCGCCGACAACGCCCCGTATTCGCCTGTTCTGGAACACGTCGTAACTTTGTACACACGTCGGATCGAAACAAAACTTACGCCATCGGACTCGTAGCAATACGCTGGTTCTGTGACCCAAGTTTAGTTCGATTCTGAGAACGTTGACAAAATCGCGTATTGTGGGCCCCACAGCTCCACTTGACGGGCGATTTTGTGATCGGCTCATCAGAATCCAATTCTGGAAGTTCCGTTGGGTTCGTATCATCGTTCCTGACTTGATGACACTAAGTTTGACGAATTTGGAGACCTTTGACCCTGACACGCGTTTCGGTGCAAAGTGGGCCACACGTGGACCCCACTTTGACCCAAAATTACGGTTTTGCTCCTGTGTCCAAATTGGACGAAAGGGAAGTGCTTTCTAGCTATTTTGGTTATTCTGGAAATGTTGGTGATATCTATTTCAGCATCCGTTGTTCTGAGGCCATAGCTTCTGGTCCTGTGTATTGGACATCTGGACGTGACATTTTGCAGCTTCTTGCCAGACAAGTATACCTTGCCATTGTACTGTTATTTATATTCCATATGTTGCATGCATCTTTATTTTCTGTCTTTAGTTCATATATTCACTGTTATATAAAATGCACGCGACGGTGTCGTCGCGATATATTTTTATTTATGTATTTGTATTGACCTTGTTTATGAGACTACCCCATTATCATGTAACATCTTTAGGGTCATTGGCCGTGACACAGTTGTTACACGAGTTGTGAGTCTCATATAGATCACGGACTGGCGTGCAGGGTTTGGTCTCCTGTACGTGTGGGCCGTGCGTTAGGAATAACTGTTGTTAGAAACTTTGCATGCTAGTAGACTTGGCAGTTATTAGAGGTATTATCGTGTCATGGATGTGATATGCTTAGAGCATGAGGTGGGAAGAACAACAAGTAAGGCGTGTGGGCTCCGTTGCACTTTCCTTGTATAACCTGTACGCTCCGCCGGAGATGCACGGTCATGATGAACCGTATATATTATCAGGCGGGCCTCCGGTGTTCGAAAGACGTCGTGCCTTTGTAGGCCCCTGGATCTCTAAGAGAACCATGCCAATCCTATTTTAGCCAGATAGCCCACGCGTTGGGGAAAGTTGTTCTTAATTGCATTCACTTAGATGGTTAGGCGACCCCATTGGATATTTATTTCAGTACTTTATTGGCATTAGTTTAAGTATCTTGTTATGTCCCTCTGAGGACCTGGTCCCCTGCCAGGTGTATCTGTTCTTGAGTATTTGCAGGAGCGCAGATTTGGATGGTTACATATGTTTTCGAGGATGTCTTCTCTTCGAGCCGTGGTTGCTAGCTGGTGTACTTATATTGTATTTGTTCTTATATTCGAGTTGGTAGTGGATTTGTTTTCATCCAACTATCATCCTTAGATACTTATGTTGAGATCTAGTTATATAGATGCTGGTTATTCATTTATATTTGATTTTCGTGGATGAGATTTAGATTATACCCTGTGACTTGTGACGTATGTTTTATACCACTTGTGGATTTGATATTCATATTACAGCGTACGTGTGGGTTTGGTTTCCATATATTGGAGTTGCCATATCCATCCATGCGGCTGGCATGCTTACGTGTCCTAGTCCTACGTATTTTTGGGACTGGGACGTGACATATTTTTGTGGTGGCCCATGCAGATCGAGAGCATATTGTCTCGGTTACGTTACTGTACCGAACAAGCCTGCACCTAGGACTAGAGTATAGGATCTCATCCACAATTGACTATGATTCATCTTACTCCTATCTGTTCTATTCAAACACTTGTATCCTGCTTGATTCCTGTACTTCCCTAATAGTTCTTTGAGTATAGCCTTCTGCTAGGATATAGGAACCCCTGTTATTAGGATGATAATTATTGTAGCACACCTATTAAGAATACAACGAGAATATAGACACACCACTAAGTTTAGAATATCTAGTGAACCTAGAATTCCTTATCTTTAGATTGGTATACCATTACCCCTTGATGTATTAAGAAGACTTGAGAGTAGTATAGACACTACTAGAGATAGTTAGAAGTTTTACCATAATGTTTGACCCTAGTATTGAGGAACCAATGGAGAACCAATATTGAACATTAGGACTGAACCTAACCCTCATAATTGGATAGTATTGGAGAACTATAAAACTTATGTCATTGTCTTGTTATTAGTAGACAACACCCTAGGAAGCCTAGAGGTATGTAATCAACACTTTCTCTTGATCATACCCCGAACATGGCAACTAGCATACCACTCCCCTTGGAAAACCATGATGCTATCTAGAGTCCCCTCTATTTCATATATTGTTCCCCTGTGACCATAGCGCTCGCTAGTGGGCGACGACTGATTACGTTTTTTCTCTTTATCTTTCAACTCGTGCCCTCTGACACTTCGGATAGTAGGCCAAGTAATTTTATTCTTTGTTAAGGGCTCATAGTTTGCTAGGAGTATAGTTGTAGCCTTGAATGTGAAATTTTTTGTGCTTGGTAGTTAGAACTTGATAAGTTAAAGTTGTTTTGTAGATTGTGACCGATGATTAACCCTTAGTTTTTAAATCACGTAATTTGTACCCTCACCTCGATACAAGCGAGATCCCTTTTTCCCTTAAACGACCAGTAACTCTTCTATCCTTACTATTGACACATGTTCTATAAGCACGATGACTAAGATGCAAGATGACCATGACCTATGTAATAGAAGAGGATACCCCAATAAAGTACCAAGATCCCTTCTCATAGACCCTAACAGAAGCTTTTACGGTATCCTTAAGACAATACAATAGTAGTTAAATTGTTTTAAGTTGGGTAGTATACCTCACCACCTAGTATCATATAGTCCTTGTGATCCATTGATGAAGTGTAACTGAATGACATTAATTGTATGCTAGCAAAGACGACAGTGTTTATTCAGACAATAGAATTTAGAGTTCCTTGCCCCCATTTGGTCGACTAGCGACATAGACAAGGAGGTTGTATGATAACTATAGAGATTTGTAGAGTCTTTATTATTATTGCTTATTTTGTTTTTGTTTTTGTTTTTGTTTTTGTGAACTTGAACTGACTTGTACCTCCTTTCATCATCATCTAGCGTACTTATAATTGTTGTACCACCTTGACTTATGCCGCTATTATAGCCTAGTTTTGCAAGCTTATTCTTTCATCAAGCTTGTTCACTATATATGTATTAGTGGATGCATATATTAATACATTTCAGAATCAGTGTACTACGGTCTGATCAACCATAGTGCGCGTGGTTTGCCCTTCGTATAACTACTTTACGTGGATTGAGATATCTAGTGATTAGTAGATGAATGGACTTGCCCTCTAGATATGTCTGAGCATATCGTATCCGTTACATAACTGTACCGATGCGAGCATGTGAATAGGCATTACCCAAAATAAGATTTCAATCCACAACTGCCTTGACAATTCCCATTGAATTCTTTAAACGCCTTGACCCCCATACTACTAATCTATTACCTCGCCCTTGAACTCTTTATTATTGATTTTCGTCTTCCCTTATTTCGGAAAGACGAAACCTCGTGCTGGATATAAAGTTTAATACACAGAGAGTACTAGATATACCCCATAGGCCGATCACATACTTGAGGATTATTCTTTCGTAATTAAGGACATATCATATATGATATAATCGGCGTTGAAGTTTTGAGGATTGAATGACATGAGTAAACAAATTAAGGAATATTTTCTTAAGGTATATAGCCTTATGTGATAGATGGGTAAATTCTAAGTTGGGTAGCAGTGCATTGTCAACTCGAGAGGAATTTCTTTTAGATTGTGATCGAGTAAGATTAGTTGGGAGAGGTTCAAGCCATTTTAATACTGAGAAATTTAGAAGAATGACTAAGATGATGAGGATTAATGAATTGATATTGAGGACCCAATATTTATACCTTAAGTACATAATTTAAATATTTGAACAATGAAGGTAGAATCATCAATTTGAATTTGGAGGATAAATATAGAATTTTAGACTTGAACATTGGTGGACTGCATTTAAATTATTTTTCAATTTGATGATTTGAATTAAGAATTAAAATTTTGGTTGGACTACCTATTAGAAATATTGAGGTTGTGAATGGAATATAAAAGTTGAAGCATACAAAAATTTATAAGTGAAAGATAGGAATGATAATGGACTCGAATTACTTCTAGAGGAGATTATGATAATTGGAGATCGTGAGATAAATTTTATATGCATATTTAATCTGGAAGATGTTATATGGATTTAATTTAAATTTGGATATAGATAATTTGAAAAAGCGAGAAGAGATAACCATATGTTGAATTTTGATTGGAACAATGAGCATCTTAACCTTGAAGTGATTGCGATGGATATGATTAGGATTTTAATTATCGCAAGGAGATTGCGATTGACTTGCCTTATGTACATGAAGGATCAATAAATTATGCCTTATTTTAATTTTGAGGACGACATTGTTTTAAGTTGGCTGGATTGTGAAACCCCCTCACCTAAGAATTAGACCTACTTGGCTTAGATAGTGAGACTGAGGCTAGCTCGAATCCACTTAGAAATAGAACACGGTATTTTTTTTGTTTTACAACATGGTATCACTTAACGCACCTTACCATTGCTTCGATTATTGGAGCACCTCACTAGTCACGGCCTTCCTACAAATTTTACCTCCTTGTCCTAGACATGCCCATCCTCCATTTCCATCTTTGTGCAATTTTCCAATTGTTGGGCGCTTTTATGCAAAAGAGCATTTAGGTGTCCACACTATTGGACATGACACATGAAGAAACCTATTTTTCGCTCATGCGGATTTTTCCCATAATTTTTCGGGATGTGCAACGCGCAACATCGCCCACTCCGTTAAACCTAGCCTTGCATTTTAACCTATGCAAATCTTAGACCATCCTTGTCTTCTACCGTGACTTAATTTTAATTTCGAGAACGAAATTGTTTTAAGTTGGGTAGATTGTAAACCCCCTGATTTTTCAGGAATTTTTAATTTGGATTTTTCACAATTTTTCTGTAATTTTCGGGAATTAAAACCTAGGTATTTTGAATTTAATAATTTTTAATGGTTATTAATTAATATTAAAATATTATAAAAATAATATTTTTGGGTATAAAATGGAAAACTGGACATAGGGTAATTTTCTGTGAATTTATTGGACTCCGGAAGCATTTTTAAAGCCCTAAAAACCAAGTCGTAATTAACCCTAAATAAACCCTGCAATTGAACCCGGTTTATTTTAAATAAACCAAACCAAACCGACCCAAACCGCGGTGAACCGAACCGGACCGAACCCACTCCTAACGGGTCGGGTCGGATCCGAAATGAACCCGACCCGGACCCGGACCCGTTACCCAAACGAAAACCCTAATCCTAATTCTAACGGAACACTGTTCCGGCGGCGCCCTATTTAATCCCCTCCGCCGGCCGCCTGAACCCTAATCGCCTAGCTCCACCGTCTCTTTCCCTCAGCCCCGCTCCGCCGCTCACCTCCGTCTCCCTCCCAGACCCCTAAGACAACTTCCTCCTCCGCCTGACCCTCTTCCCCTCACCCAGCAGAACCACCTCACCGCTCCGCCCTAGCCCAGCACCAGTCCCCTCTCCACCGCTCGACACCACCGTCATCCCCTCGACGTCCCCAGGAGATGCACCCCGACCCCCGGAGCAACCACTCACCACCGCCATTACCACCCATCAAGCCATACTCCCTGTCCTCCTACCCTTCCTCCGCCTTTCCCGACGAACAGCCGCTCACTACTCGCAGCACCGTCTGCACATCCTCGACTCCCCGCTGAACCCGCCGTGCTCCTCCTACCTCATCGGGGCCGCCCGGTCGACCACCAACCTCCGCCTTCACCTCCCCCATCCATCTCCTCCTCCTCGCCTGACGGCGGAACCCTATCTCCCTCGCTGGACCACCAGATCCGCCTCGCCGACCTCCGCCCAGCCCCGCGCAGTCTGGACGACCGATGCCCTATCCAGGACACGGTTGACACGTATGACGAATTAAAAAGACGATATCTCCTAGCTCCGGACTCCAAACACGCTCCAATTTTTTTTGTTAGAACGATAATGAGGTTAGCTTTCTGATTATATAAATTGTTTTTCTAAATTATTAGTATTAAATTCTGAAAAATTCGTAGAACACAGCATGTCCGAAAATAGACGTGTTTCGATGTTTTCGCGATTTCGGGAGAACCAGGAATCAGAATCATAAACCGTTTAAAGTTTCGGAAAGCTAATGTCGAGATCATCGACATATATTTTTTCCAGAATTTATTTCGAAGTATTTACATACTGTTAATTCTGTAGAACTTCTAGGTTAGAATTTAACCATCGGTGCACAATACAAAATTTGTATGTGCCATAATTCCCAAACGAATTTGAATTCAGACGAGCCGTAAATTCCAGTATGTTTTTGATGCTGAAATCTACAGGAAATCATACATGAAAGTCGAGTTTGTATCGGTTGACTTTTTGGTCAACAGATCGCCTCGATTTGCGTGCCATGAGTCTCGAGTTGATAAAATTTAGTTTCTTTGGACAAAATTTAGGAATTAACATAAAAATCAGAATAATAAGATTAAAATAGGATTTTAGAGTAATTATTCCAGAATTAAATAAATTAAAATAAATTAATGGTTATATTATTATATAGTTATATGAATATATATGTAAGTAAATGCTAATTGATAATTATGACTAAATATTCAGACTGTATGACCCTAGGACATCGTGGACTATCCCATACTTACCTTGACCATGTTGACCCTAAGAACTTGTGAATTTGTCTGCCTTGCGTACACTAACGTACTGGCATAGACACCTGTCAGTTGACTGACTGATTTCGTACAGTACTTGAAGACGCGACACCCGCGTAATTCAATGCGTAATTGACCGTGTTAGATGACTAGTGTTACCCCTAGTATACCCCCTGATTCCAGTATAAATGTGGTTGAGTATGTGCTAGTGTAATGACTAATGATTCTATTATATTATATTTATGTGTACATAGGATATTGGATTGTTCTGCGCGATTTCTGGAGCAGGTTATTGGTACATTGCAGCTTCCTTGTCAGGCAAGTATACCTTGCCATTGTACTGTTATTTATATTCCATATGTTGCATGCATCTTTATTTTTTGTCTTTAGTTCATATATTTTAACTGTTATATAAAATGCGCACGACGGTGACGTCGTGCTATATTTTTATTTATGTATTTGCATTGACCTTGTTTATGAGACCACCCCATCATCATGTAGCATCTTTAGGTTCATTGGCCGTGACACAGTTGTTACACGAGTTGTGAGTCTCATGTAAATCACGGACTTGCGTGCAGGTTGGCCTCCTGTACGTGTGGGCCGTGCGTTAGGAATAACTGCTGTTAGAAACTTTGCATGCTAGTAGACTTGGCAGTTATTAGAGGTATTATCGTGTCATGGATGTGACATGCTTAGAGCATGGGGTGGGGAGAACAACAAGTAAGGCGTGTGGGCTCCGTTGCACTTTCCTTGTGTAACCCGTACGCTCCGCCGGAGATGCGCGGTCATGATGACCCATATATATACTACTTGGCGGGCCTCCGGTGTTCGAAAGACGCCGTGCCTTTGTAGGCCCCTGGATCTCCAAGAGAACTATGCCAATCCCATTTTAGCCAGATAGCCCACGCGTTGGGAAAGTTGTTCTTAATTGCATTCACTTTAGACGGTTAGGCGACCCCTTTGGATATTTATTTTAGTACTTTATTGGCATGTGTTTAAGTATCTTGTTATGTTCCTCTGAGGACCTGGTCCGCTGCCAGGTGTATCTTTTCTTGAGTATTTGCAGGAGCGCAGATTTGGATGGTTACATGTGATCCGAGGATGTCTTCTCTTCGAGCTGTGATGGATAGCTGGTATTCTTATATTGTGTTGTGGTATTGTACTCATATTCTATTTGCTCTTATATTCGAGTTGGTAGTGGATTTGTTTCCATCCAACTATCATCCTTAGATACTTCTTATTGAGATCTAGTTTCATAGATACTGGTTATTTATTTCTATATAATTTTGGTGGATGAGATTTAGATTTTACCCTGTGACTTGTATTACAGTTATACCACTTATGGATTTGATATTCATATTACAGCGTACGTGTGGATTTGGTTTCCATATATTGGAGTTGCCATATCCATGCGGCTGGCATGCTTACGTGTCCTAGTCCTACGTATTTTGGGACTGGGGCGTGACAACACGGGACACAACAGCTCTCAGACTGGACACAGCCCAGACACGGCAGACTCGACCCGGACACGAAAATCCAGTTTCACGGAGCCCTGTTCAGGTAGCGTTTTCTCTCTCCTCGTTGACCCATTTTCGGTTCTGTCAGTTGTGACGCATAGACTGTGTGACCCCCTCGATGCCTGTGCAACCCGCTCGGTGCGTCGCGTCATATGGTGATCGCAAACCGCGATCCAAAAACAGGAAAACCAACGCCCTGTTCACCCCGGAACTGAGTGCGCCCCGCCAAACGGGACGACTTGGTCGCGCGCGATCTTCACCGAAACGTGCGCGCCGTTGATACGGACGTGCGGGATTTCGCAGAAGTTGATTTGGACGTGCGTGCACACCGGAATCAATGCGTATCCGCCAACAACGCCCCGTATCCGCCTGTTCTGGAACACGTCGTAACTTTGTGTAAACACGTCGGATCGAAACGAAACTTGCGCCATCGGACTCATAGCAATACGCTGGTTCTGTGACCCAAGTTTGGTTCGATTTTGAGAACGTTGACAAAATCGCGTATTGTGGGCTCCACAGCTCCACTTGACGGGCGATTTTGTGATCGGCTTATCGGAATCCAATTCTGGAAGTTCCGTTGGGTTCGTATCATCGTTCCTGTCTTGTTGACACTAAGTTTGACGAATTTGGAGACCTTTGACCCTGACACGCTTTCGGTATAAAGTGGGTCACACGTGGACCCCACTTTGACCCAAAATTACGATTTTGCTCCTGTATCCAAATTGGACGAAAGGAAAGTGCTTTCTAGCTATTTTGGTTATTCTGGAAATGTTGGTGATATCTATTTCAGCATCCGGAGACATTTGTTCTGAGGCCATAGCTTCTGGTCCTGTGTATTGGACATCTGGACGTGATATTTTACAGCTTCTTGCCAGGCAAGTATACCTTGCCATTGTACTGTTATTTATATTCCATATGTTGCATGCATCTTTATTTTCTGTCTTTAGTTCATATATTCACTGTTATATAAAATGCACGCGACGGTGTCGTCGCGATATGTTTTTATTTATGTATTTGCATTGACCTTGTTTATGAGACTACCCTATTATCATGTAGCATCTTTAGGGTCATTGGCCGTGACACAGTTGTTACACGAGTTGTGAGTCTCATATAGATCACGGACTGGCGTGCAGGGTTTGGACTCCTGTACGTGTGGGTCGTGCGTTAGGAATAACTGTTGTTAGAAATTTTGCATGCTAGTAGACTTGGCAGTTATTATAGGTATTATCATGTCATGGATGTGACATGCTTAGAGCATGGGGTGGGGAGAACAACAAGTAAGGCGTGTGGGCTCCGTTGCACTTTCCTTGTGTAATCCGTACGCTCCGCCGGAGATGCGCGGTCATGATGACCCCTATATATTATCAGGCGGACCTCCGGTGTTCGAAAGACGCCGTGCCTTTTTAGGCCCCTGGATCTCCAAGAGAACCATGCCAATCCCATTTTAGCCAGATAGCCCACGCGTTGGGAAAGTTGTTCTTAACTGCATTCACTTAGATGGTTAGGCGACCCCATTGGATATTTATTTCAGTACTTTATTGGCATGTGTTTAAGTATCTTGTTATGTCCCTCTGAGGACCTGGTCCCCTGCCAGGTGTATCTGTTCTTGAGTATATTTGCAGGAGCGCAGATTTGGATGGTTACATATGTTTTCGAGGATGTCTTCTCTTCGAGCCGTGGTTGCTAGCTGGTGTACTTATATTATATTTGCTCTTATATTCGAGTTGGTAGTGGATTTGTTTCCATCAAACTATCATCCTTAGATACTTATGTTGAGATCTAGTTATATAGATGCTGGTTATTCATTTATATTTGATTTTCGTGGATGAGATTTAGATTATACCCTGTGACTTGTGACGTATGTTTTATACCACTTGTGGATTTGGTATTCATATTACAGCGTACGTGTGGGTTTGGTTTTCATATATTGGAGTTGCCATATCTATGCGGCTGACATGCTTACGTGTCCTAGTCCTAGTCCTACGTATTTTTGGGACTGGGACGTGACACCCCAGCAAGCAGAGATCCATCTTCTCCTTTCTCTTCTCTTTTTGTTGTATCTTGTTCTGTCCGTCTGCAACTGCGATTGTAATGAAGAACATAGATTGTTTTCTGGTTATTGTATTATTTTGCAAGTTGTAATCATAAATATTGTTATTAAGTGCTTCATTTGAATCGAGTTTTTTAGAGGACAAACTTGTTTGTTGAAGCCTCTGGATCTCGACTACAACTTCTGGATCAAACAGAGGACAGACTGTAAAATTTGCTTGAGGTTCTGTTTCTGGTCCGTTCTTCCATCATTTGATTAAGCCCCGAGACTAACATTTACCAACAAGATTTTTTTTAAACACTTCATAAACAACCGGCTCAAAACTCTTCAAAACCTTTGAAAACATCGTTGCCAAGCAGACCTTGGTGTTCTTGACCGAGTCAACAATCTATCTTTCCGTGTTGAATTTTTCATATATTCATTTTTTGGATTCTTAACATATTATTGGGGGCATCTTTCCTACCTCGAGCATGATGTTTTCATCATATTTTTGGTTCAATGTTGTATAGGTGGAAGGAGCAGCAGATGAGCATGGGAGGACCCCTAGCATTTGGGACACCTATGCTCGTGAAGGTATTCTCTAGTTTCTTTCTTCATCTTATTTCGTCACAAGTGATTGTTGTTGCTACTCCTTATTACAATTTAATGACAGCTTTTCGTTCATGGATGGCAATATTAATTTTGGTACTGAAACAATTTTGGGGTTTCGTGGGGGTTAACTAACCCTTGATCCTAGAGGAATCTGTATCCTGAGATCAGGTTTACTAGGAAAGCTAACATACCTCACCCAAAACACATGGCATAACTTTTACTTGTTGTTGAATAACATAATTATACAATCCTCATCCTCTACCTAAAAAACTCTAAAGCCACAGTCGTTGAATAATATACTTATACAAACTTCTCACCTAAACTCTTAGCATGTACTTTAACATGGCAATAACAGAACAAAAAGGTTCTAGTTTCAAATTTTCCTTCCACCATTTAAATGGTTTATATTCCTTTTTTCTTGCATAATCCTTCATTCACCTCTAGGATAATTTACTTAGGAGGACAACCCAGGTTCATATATCCCTGCCTGCACGGGGATGTTAATTATTTAATATATAATCTTAGCACATGTTCCTAACAGCTCGAGCTTTGAAAATTTTGGTTAAGTAACATGGTATTAGAGAATTCCATGTTCAATCTCTATGGTATACATTTTAAGTGAATTTTACAGAATAATTATACCTTTTGTATGAACCCATCGTTCAACCCATACAATGGGTCTTCAATCGACATGCCGGACATTAAATAATAAATATATAACACTCGTCCCTCACCGAAAACTCTATGGACTACAGACGAGACTACCCTTTCCATTTTAATGTTGGCTAAATCTAGTTTTGGTGAAGCTACAATAGACAAAATCTATAGAAGTGCTCTTTCAAACCCACAAGTTTGTGAGCTATTTTCCTCGTTCCATCAAAACTCTCAGAATTAGTTGGATTGGCAATGTCACTGTTCCTCCTTTGTTGCACAATTATTAGTTTGATATTCAACTTTCATATATCTAATTATGCATCCAAGATGATCAAGGGAGATTATTTGGTCCATTTCATGGTCAAAGTCAAAAATCATACAAAAATGTAAATCAACTCGATGAGCATCCTCATTTGCGTATCCAAGCCTATCACGTTTGTATGGTAAGGTAAAATTCAATTTGTAAAAGATGATATATGGATTCAAACTGATATAATGAGTATAAAAATGTTTGATGCTCGTAGATATTGAGAACAAAAATATCTATCTCCAAGGTTTATCCCTTCTTTATTAGGGAAACAATTTCAAATTTCCGAAACTTATATCTAACTTTTTGTTGTTTTAAAGTTTCTTTCTAAACATGCTCGTCCAATTAGTTATTTATTGGAGGAGTAAAGCAACTGAATCCCATTGAACACGAGAACGTTGTTAGAAACGGAGAGCCAAACACAACGGAATTATTCGCCATCTCCGATTGACAAGTATTCCTTAAGGAGTAAAGAATGAGCAAGACCAGAAACACAAATAACAAACCACAATCCAAACACACACACACAATATTTTTATGTGGAAACTCAAATAGGAGAAAACCACCAAACGATATGTAGTCTATTCCTGAAAAGTCTCCACTAAGGACTGTTGATATGGTATGTTGGGTGTCATATTTAAGTATAGTATAAGCACATATCCTGAGGACATATTTGGGATGCCAGAATATGTCACAGGATATTCCATTATGAGATTAGTGTCATAATGATTGAGATCATCGTATCAATGACTGTAAGGCTATATAATGCCAATGAGACAATCAATAAAATAATAAACTAATTTCAACATGGTATCAGAGCCAAGTTTCCACAAACCCTAGTCGTCACCAAGCTTCCACAAACCCACAGGAGGATTTCCTAGATCTCCTCCACCGAACTCTTCCACGCCCCCCCTTCTTCCCTTCTCCGTCCTTCGCAGGCCACCCTTTGCTGTTGCTGCCCCGTCCCGCTACTGCTGTGGCTACTACTGCTGCTGCGGCTGCTGCGGCTGTTGCGACTGCTGCTGCTGCGACGGTGGCTGTGACATGCGTGCTGTCGCCTCCTCCGCACCAGCACGAGACAACGTCTAATAGGGATGCCTAGATCTGGAAAAAAGGGGGACATGTTCGGATCTAGGAGCGGACAATGAGGACGAGCGTGAGTCGTGGAGCGGACGTGACGTGATTGGATAGACGACGCATCGATGAAGGAGATCATCAAGAAGCTAGATTCTGCAGAGGTGGCGACATTGATGAAGTTGTTGACGATGTCGGCTGGTGAGAACACGACACGAACGTCGCTAGAGTTGAAGCTTCCCTCTATCGATCTGAAATTAGATGGACCAGCCACCTATCTGAGTTGGTCACGGCGGGTGAGAAGAACCCTCGCAGGTAAAAACATGGAGGGGTTCCTGACGGGCGAGGCGACAGAGCCGGACGAGGGCTCGACAGGACGCGATGAGTGAAAGTCCACTCATATGGTGATCTACATCTGGCTTCTCAACTCCTTAGTCCAGTCTATTGCCGTCACAGTAGACGGTATCGAGATGGTGAAAGATGTGTGGAAGAAGTTGAGAAGGACCTATGATGGTGTGGGGAACAACTTACGGGTCTTCCAGATAAAGGGGGAGATTGATGACACCGTACAGGGAGAGAAGACGGTGCAGGAGTATGCCACGGAGTTGGAGCATTTGTGGTTGGATTATGATCACTCCTCAGATCGGACGAGCTGCAGGGACCCTAAGTGTAAGGAGAGACATGTGTGTCTGCAGGAGAGGACGATGAAGTTCCTCAAAAGGCTGACTGCAGCTTTCGCACAAAGGACGGCCCTACTTCTAGCCCAACCAAAGATCCCTAGCCTTGAGGAGGCTATCTCAGCCATGATCCAGGAGGAGACACGCATCAGGCTGCAAGCCGGGACAGGTGGTCCCCCCGAAGCAAAGTCAGCACTAGCGATCACCAGCTCAGGAAACACAGGATCTAAGGGAGAGCCCTGGCAGCATAACCGGCAGTGCTACAACTGTGGGGAGATGGGTCATCATCGGTATGCTTGTACCAAACCACCTAGGGAGGGAGATTCAAGTGGTGGACGAGGAACGTTCGGCGGACGAGGATATAATGGAGGACGTGGTCGTGGTCGAGGGGGTAGACGAGGCGGCCGAGGAGGTTATCGGGCGAACCTCCTGATATCAGAAGGGAACGGAGAAGCTGGTGGCACCTTTATTGTGGAGGACCAGGCACTGGAAGATATGAGGAGTAGAACAGAGGAGGCGTCCACCTCATTCTTTGTTAGGGGAAACGCTGCCATGTATGTCCATCCATCAGAAGGTACTGACGAATCACTTGCTCTTGCGTCTATCTCTTCCCTTAAATCATCAGACTGGATTATCGACTCGGGAGCATCTCGGCATGTGACAGGGAATGCTAGTGAATTTTCTTCCTACACTCACCTAGCATCAGCAGACAACATTCAGACAGCTGATGGCACTTTTCAGCCAGTGGTCGGTAAGGATACTGTTAATTGTACAGGTTCAGTAAGATTATCCAATGTTTTACATGCTCCATCATTTCCAGTCAGTCTCTTGTCCATTAGTTCTATAATCCTCAAACTTAAATGCACTGTTTCTTTTGATATTCCTAAGGTGACCTTCCAGGAGAAAGGGACAGGACGAAGACTTGGGACTGGCACTTGGCATGAGGGACTGTGGTACCTAGATTGAGAAGGACTGGACTCAGCATTGGTATCTATGGCAGAGAAGGCTGGCATGGAAGGACTGCAGCAGAGGACTGAGGATACCTTGATACTCCATCATCGGAGGATGGGACATTCTTCCTTTGATTCTCTAAGTAAGTTGTATCCAGAGATTTATGCAAAAACAAATAAAGAGAAATTAGTATGTGATGCGTGCGAGTTAGAAAAACTTACTAGGAGCTCATATGTTGGCATGGGTCATAGGAGCACTTTTGCTTTTGAGGTAGTACATTCTGATGTCTGGGGTCCATGTGCTACTAACACTATGAATGGTTATAAGTACTTTGTTTCTTTCATTGAGTGTGCCTCTCGTGTTACCTGGTTATATTTGATGAAAAATAAGAATAATGTACCTGCTTGTTTTCGGGATTTTCATAAGCATGTTCAGACTCAGTACAAAGCAGTTGTGAAGGTACTGAGGTCTGACAATTGAACGGAGTATACCAACATGACGCTTGCAGAATACCTGTCAGCACATGGAATACAACATCAGACCACCTGTGCATACACACCAGCACAAAATAGAGTTGCAGAAATGAAAAACAGACACCTTCTGGAGGTCGCAAGAAGTATGATGATCGACATGAATGTCCCACAGAGTCTGTGGGGGCATGCAGTGTTGACAGCAGCTCAACTCATCAACAGGATGCCCTCGAAGGTCCTCGGATGGAAGTTCCCATGTAAGGTATTGCAAGGCAATAATAGTGGGATACTCCCACTGAAGGTATTTGGGTGTGTGTGTTTTGTGAAGGACAACAGGCCATCAGTTGGGAAACTTGACCCTAGAGCGGTCAAATGCATCTTCGTAGGCTACTCGGCGACCCAGAAGGGGTATGTGTGCTGGAGTCTAGTAGAGAAGAAGAAGTTTGTCAGTATGGATGTCCACTTTCGGGAGCATGAGCCATACTACCGCCAGGACGGAACTTCACACAACACGCCTAATACTGCCAGTATTAGGCGAGAGGGGGAGATGGAGAACTTGGTGGTAACCGATTTAGAAGTTTGGCATGGAGGCACAGAGAAGGGACAAGAAGGTGAAGGTGTTAGGCCTACAGCTCAGGGAGAGTTTCTTACCTACAGCAGGAGAGAGAAGCAAACTGCAGGACCAGTACCGACAGTGCCAGTGCCAAGTCCCTTGCCTGCGTTCGTCCCAACTCCTGAGGCACCGACACCAACCCCCCTTCAGGTGATACCCCCTCCTTCACAAGATATCATTCCTCCTACTTCTACTCCTCCCATACCACTATTTGTACGGAGGACCACTCGCAGCAATGCAGGAAATCCCCCAAACAGATATGGTTGGAATATTGCTCAGTTTGTTTCTTATGACCATATCCCTTCTTCTCATGGAGCATTTATAGCATCTTTGGATAGTATTACTGTACCTAACAATTGGCAGGTTGCCAAGAACGATCCAAAGTGGAAAGCGGGAGGAGTTGGGAGCTCTGGAGAAGAACTACACTTGGTAGCTTGTGAGACTGCCAGAGGGAAAAAGAGCAGTTGGATGCAAGTGGATCTTTACCGTGAAGCAGAACCCAGATGGACAGGTTGAGCGCTACAAAGCTCGACTAGTAGCCAAAGGATACAGTCAGACGTACGACATCGACTATGACGAGACCTTTGCACCAGTTGCAAAGATGAGCACTGTCAGGACTCTGATTTCTCTGGCAGCGAATGGTGGATGGAAGCTACACCAACTGGATGTAAAGAATGCGTTTCTTCACGGAGATCTAGTGGAGGAGGTGTACATGGAGATACCACCAGGATTTGGCACCAATCAGACAGTAGGCAAGGTCTGCATGTTGAAGAAGTCCCTCTATGGACTGAAGCAGTCTCCTCGAGCGTGGTTTGACAGATTCAGAAGGGCGATGATAGGGATGGGATATCAGCAGATCAATGCTGATCATACTGCGTTCTTCCGTCGGAGTGGAGGCCACATCACCATGCTTGCGGTGTATGTGGATGATGTAACACCATGTTCCGCTCAAGCGGACTGCCGTCTCAAACGGCAATCGTGCAGCTGTCCCGACCCGCTTTGCCTCAAAGGAGAAGCAAAGGATATCCAGACTTGCCCCTACAGGAATCCGGCTTGGACTTTCAGAGGCTCGCTCAGACGTATTACTCTACCGAGGCGAATCATCGCTAAGGTGGGTGGCTACGGTGAACTTGTCTTTGCTTAGCCAGCACATATAAAATCTGGAATATTTATGCTAGTCGCTAGGTGATTTACCCCTGCATGCTAATTGCAATCCCCCTGATTTTCAGAAATTTTAAATTTGGAATTTTCTCCAAATTTAGCGTAATTTTCTGATATTTTTCTGGAATTAAATCAGGTTCTTTAAATTATTAAAGAATTTTTAAATGTTAATAAATAATATTAAAATATTATGAAAATAATATTTTATGGTGTAAAATAGAAAACCAGACATAGGGTATTTTTCTGGGAATTTATTGGACCCCGGATGAATTTTTAAAGCCCTAATAACTATTATTATGTAATTACATATTTAATTAATTAATTATTTATTTGTTTATTTATTTAGTTATTTATTTAATCCGGCCCAAACCCATTAGCCCGGCCCAGCCCGCTAGCCTAGCCCAGCCCGCTCCCCACCGGGTCGGGTCGGGTTCGGCAGACCCGAACCCGCCCGTCAGACCCGAACCCGCATCTACTCTTCCCCAACCTCTCCTCTGCCCGACCCCTGAACTCCCGCCGCCGGTAACGGCCGCCGACCGCACTGCCTCACCGCTGCGTAACGGCCACCTGACCCTCCATCTTCCTCGCCGGACGCCGCTCCCTCTCCCCATCTCCGGCTATAAATTCCCCAAACCCGCCGCCTTTGTCCTCGTCGAACCGCTGCTACCCCACCGTGCCCGACGCCTGACTCTCCCCGCGCCGTCGACGAGCCGACCCCTCAACCGTCCAGCGGCTTCGCCGGCCCTCCGCCCTAGACCCCGCCACGGGCCACCCCGACCTTTCCTCTTCTTCCACCTCTTCCCCGACCTCCAGAAACCACAGCTGACTCCGGCCATCGTCTTCCCCGAGAGCCGACTCCAGCCCTCCAGCGCCGCCCTCGTCCAGCACAGCCTCGGTGGAGCTCCGGCGATCCTCAGACAAGGACACAGCGAGGACTCGGACACAGCGAGGACTCGGACACAGGGGTCTCAGTCAGGACACAGTAAACCCTAAACCTAATTTCTGTGTCGGACACAGTGTCCAGGACACAGGACACGAGGATTCGGTTTTCTGGAACTCACTTCAGGTATTCGTAACTTTTGACTCGTAGTTCGGAATTCGATTCCGTAAATTGTATCGCGTAGCCTGTATGACCCTCTCGGTGCCCGGACAAACCGCTCGGGACATCGCGTCCTGTGGTGATCGCACACCGCGATCCAAAAACAGAAAAAACTAAACCCTGTTTCACCCCGGAATCGAGTACGCTCCGCCAAACGGGACGACTTGGTCACGTGCGGTCTTCACCGATACGTGTGCGTCGTTGATACGGACGTGCGGGCTTTCGCAGAAGCTGATTCGGATGTGCGTGCACACCGGAATCAGTGCGTATCCGCGGACACCGCCCCGTATCCGAGTTTTCTGAATCTCGCTGTAACTTAGTGTAAACACGTCGGATCGAGACAAAACTTGCACCATCGGACTCGTAGCAATACGATGGTCCTGTGGGTCAAGTTTGGTTCGATTCTGAGAACGTTGACAAAATCGTATGTCGTGGGCCCCACAGGCTCCATCCGACGGGCGATTTTGAGAACGGCTCATCGGAATCCAATTCTGGAAGTTCCGTTGGGTTCGTATCATCGTTCCTGACCTGTTGACACTAAGTTGGACTGTTTTTGAGACCTTTGACCCTGGCGCATTTTTCGGTGCAAAGCGGCCCACATCTGGACCCCGCCTTGACCCAAAAATGACGTTTTTGCCCTTGTCTCCAAATTGGACTCAAGGACAGGCGTTCCTAGCTGATTGATGTGTTCTGGACCTGATGGTGATGTTTGTTTCAGCAACCGGAGTACTGCCTGGAAATCCAGCTATTGCCAGAACTACAACTGAAACAGGAAATCCAGGCAAGTGTACCTTGCCATAAAATGCAGTTTATTGATTCATTTTGATTCTCTTGCTTTAATTTCTGTGACTGTGGTACTTGCCCTATCAAGTAAATTAAACCCAGGACACCTGACACAAAGCATGATATAGAATCTTCCTGATTTTCAAGGAGTTTCATAATAGGATATAGATTTCATGATTTAAGCTTATTTTCTTAGAACTTAATTAATGACTGACTGCATTAGTTCTAATCTTGCGTAACATGAACATTGAGAACTGTGACGTGAGATTTCATTGGGTGGGGAGAGTATTACCATATCAAGGCTGATTATATTATATATATATATCTGGTTATCTGGAAGTGTCTTAGTCTCTGACACAGAGCTTTGGCACCTGTACTGGCCCTTCGAGAAACACTGCTATGGTTTCTTATCACTGATCCTGTAGTAGTCTCAGCCTGAGTATGAATAATAACTCTCACTTGCATGATCACTTAGCTGGTTTTAATTATTTTCCCGGATTTGTTTGATAGTAACATCGGCATGCCACTGTCTTAAACTTATTAATTTCTTGTGCTTCTCTTGTGTTTAACATTTTGGTTGACTTGCATGCTCATTCACTGTATTATGGCTCGTATTCTTCTGTACCTTGTTACGTCCCGCTGAGGACCTGGTTTTGTTCTCCAGTTATAGCAGACGAGAGCTACCCTGAGGTGTACGGAACAGGGGCACTACTCGGAGCAGTACCTGAACCTGAGGACGAGGTGATCGCTGAGGACTTCTCCTGAACAATTGCTTCGCCCTGCTCAGTCTTTCGGCAAATAAACTTTATTTCTGAACTCTTTATTTCCTGTCTTTGTGAACTTGTGTAAACAGACTTAATATCGGATTGTTCTCCGATTTTATTTACTTTGTCTGGTTGTAACTTAATATTTCTTTTGCTGAAGTTGATATCTTATATCTGTGGATGAGAATAGTAGACCCCGACTGATGTAATACAGCTTAAGTATGCCCGATGGATCCATTAAATTGGGTTTGTCCATCGGTGCATGCTGCTGGCCATATTCACGCATCCAGTCCCTCGATATTTTGGGACTGGGGCGTAACACTAATAAATCCAACGCACCTAGCTAAGGGAATAATCCCAACTTGTATTGCTTGCTAGAACATGGAAATGAAATACTGCTTATATTCAGACCCTCGCATGCTAAGTCCCTTAACGGTTTCAACTCTCGGCTTACCTTCGGGTTCGAGCAACGTGCCTGCTTATATTCCTTAGAAACGTATGCTTGTCTGCTTTCAAACGTCTAGCGTTATTGTGTTGTGCATGCATTCTTGTTTAGCCAGAAGACTATCAAATAGACCTTCTGTGCATTTGAACCTGCAAGTATTCGGGACCGTTAGGTCACCCAAGGCAAATCCCCGAACCAGGGGAATGCATCAAGCAAGAATGGATATTTGAATGTGAATCACGCTTGAATGATAATCATGCCATGTTTGGATCTGAACGAGGATTGTGTTTGTACTGTTCGAATCCCAGCTCGTGGAGCAATGTGCTCGTTCAGAATAAGTTTGTGTGTTCTATGATTATCATGTCAAGCTTTGGATTTGGATAGACCCTGACCTGCATGTCGCGGACAACCTGTGCACAAGGATTTTTGGCTTCCGCGGACGGTCACCGGGGCACTGGGACCGATCCGATCCGGACGGAAGAGTTTGTATGGTCGTTAGTCACGGACGGAGTGTTATGTAGCGGGGCTCGCCACCTGCGTTGCTATCGCTCTTAGTCCCGAGACCATAACCCGTCCATAATGGCTATGCCAGCGACTTTCGTCATATAGATAAGTCATCCTCGCTTAGCGGCTATCCGCGTGCGAGTCATTGCATAGCATCAATGAACTGAACACCTGAACGATCTGAACATAACGACCCTCATGTTTGCATATGCTATGCTTCCTGAATGTTTATACTTACCGTGCTTGAATTAATCATGTTTGCCTTGGACAGGGAAGGAGAAATGGTAAGTTGGTAAGTCTCGCCGTGTTTCCTCAAACATCTCACGGCGCACTGCCCGACACGTTAAGCTATTCAATGTTTGCATGAAACTGATCCTAAGGCAACTAGAAAGACAACTTAATAGTTGTGCACGGAACCTGTATTACGTATTTGGATTTGTCGAGCGGGCGAGTAGCTTCCCCACCAGTGCATTCAATGTACTGATAATCTACCAGTTTGATATGCAGGGTGCGGGAGAACCTCGTGCAGTGCGGACGCCTCCTTCGTGCGTGCTAAGGCCAGGAGTTCCCTCTGAAGCCTTGCAACGGTGCGTCCGGGACTGAAGCACATATACAAGACATAAGTTGTGAACATCGCCTGACCATCGCCTGTACAAATCATTCCACAGTTGTAGCCACTTAGCACGCTTTTACTGTTTCAGAGAGAGAGGCTTGAGCGACTTGTAATCTCGGCTATACGCCGCCTGTAATACATGTTTCATATCAATAAAGAGATTACTTTACTTGTTTCGATGCTTCCGCTATATTGTCGACTCAGTGAACCTGTTACCGATCACCTATGCGTTCATGACTCCGCTGCACTCGGACAATCTGTGCGACTCTGTGGCTTAGAACTCTTGCCGCCAGCCAATGAACCATGGCCTTGCACGGGCGTGGATCACGCTCGTGCGGCATCACGCCCGGATGGGTTAAGCGATCGTTCCGCGGGAGCGCTGGCGAGGGTGATTCCCGCCTAGCGGGAACGGCCGATTGCCTGCGGGAGATCGGGGCGTGACAGGTTGGTATCAGAGCCTGGCTTCTACGCCTTTGGACTTCGATTCGATATCTCCGTTTCGAAAGCTCGTTCGTGGGTTATGTGCACGCTCTCTCAATGCCTCGATGGGATGTTCCAACAATAAGTCTAAATACTTTCAAAATACGTTTTGAATGATATGCTTGCTTGTCTGGTTGTATGCTGCGAGTGGCCTTTGAGCCAACCTGTGCGAACCCTTGAGAGTATCGCTAGTAGCTTGTCCGATTTTCACTAACCCTAAGTTTGGTTGAATGCATCTATTCGAGGGACGCCTTGAACTAGTGCACCATCCAAGACTTAAGAAAAGGTGAAACTCGAGTGCTGAGACTTCGCTATCACTAAGCTGGTTGACGTGTTCACACTAGAAATGCATGTCGAAGGTGCGCACGATCCAGTCTAAGCGGTATGCTGATTTTGAAGCTCGTGCAAGTGAATATCCAAATGAACAAGTACAAACGACTTGTCTAGGATTGCCTCAACCCTAGATTACTGCTTGTCCTTAGTAAGTCTCGAGGACGAGACTTTTTCTAAGTTGGGTAGGATGTAACACCCTGTTCCGCTCAAGCGGACTGCCGTCTCAAACGGCAATCGTGCAGCTGTCCCGACCCGCTTTGCCTCAAAGGAGAAGCAAAGGATATCCAGACTTGCCCCTACAGGAATCCGGCTTGGACTTTCAGAGGCTCGCTCAGACGTATTACTCTACCGAGGCGAATCATCGCTAAGGTGGGTGGCTACGGTGAACTTGTCTTTGCTTAGCCAGCACATATAAAATCTGGAATATTTATGCTAGTCGCTAGGTGATTTACCCCCTGCATGCTAATAAATCCAACGCACCTAGCTAAGGGAATAATCCCAACTTGTATTGCTTGCTAGAACATGGAAATGAAATACTGCTTATATTCAGACCCTCGCATGCTAAGTCCCTTAACGGTTTCAACTCTCGGCTTACCTTCGGGTTCGAGCAACGTACCTGCTTATATTCCTTAGAAACGTATGCTTGTCTGCTTTCAAACGTCTAGCGTTATTGTGTTGTGCATGCATTCTTGTTTAGCCAGAAGACTATCAAATAGACCTTCTGTGCATTTGAACCTGCAAGTATCCGGGACCGTTAGGTCACCCAAGGCAAATCCCCGAACCAGGGGAATGCATCAAGCAAGAATGGATATTTGAATGTGAATCACGCTTGAATGATAATCATGCCATGTTTGGATCTGAACGAGGATTGTGTTTGTACTGTTCGAATCCCAGCTCGTGGAGCAATGTGCTCGTTCAGAATAAGTTTGTGTGTTCCATGATTATCATGTCAAGCTTTGGATTTGGATAGACCCTGACCTGCATGTCGCGGACAACCTGTGCACAAGGATTTTTGGCTTCCGCGGACGGTCACCGGGGCACTGGGACCGATCCGATCCGGGCGGAAGAGTTTGTATGGTCGTTAGTCACGGACGGAGTGTTATGTAGCGGGGCTCGCCACCTGCATTGCTATCGCTCTTAGTCCCGAGACCATAACCCGTCCATAATGGCTATGCCAGCGACTTTCGTCATATAGATAAGTCATCCTCGCTTAGCGGCTATCCGCGTGCGAGTCATTGCATAGCATCAATGAACTGAACACCTGAACGATCTGAACATAACGACCCTCATGTTTGCATATGCTATACTTCCTGAATGTTTATACTTACCGTGCTTGAATTAATCATGTTTGCCTTGGACAGGGAAGGAGAAATGGTAAGTTGGTAAGTCTCGCCGTGTTTCCTCAAACATCGCACGGCGCACTGTCCGACACGTTAAGCTATTCAATGTTTGCATGAAACTGATCCTAAGGCAACTAGAAAGACAACTTAATAGTTGTGCACGGAACCTGTATTACGTGTTTGGATTTGTCGAGCGGGCGAGTAGCTTCCCCACCAGTGCATTCAATGTACTGATAATCCACCAGTTTGATATGCAGGGTGCGGGAGAACCTCGTGCGGTGCGGACGCCTCCTTCGTGCGTGCTAAGGCCAGGAGTTTCCTCTGAAGCCTTGCAACGGTGCGTCCGGGACTGAAGCACATATACAAGACATAAGTTGTGAACATCGTCTGACCATCGCCTGTACAAATCATTCCACAGTTGTAGCCACTTGGCACGCTTTTACTGTTTCAGAGAGAGAGGCTTGAGCGACTTGTAATCTCGGCTATACGCCGCCTGTAATACATGTTTCATATCAATAAAGAGATTACTTTACTTGTTTCGATGCTTTCGCTATATTGTCGACTCAGTGAACCTGTTACCGATTGCCTATGCGTTCATGACTCCGCTGCACTCAGACAATCTGTGCGATTCTGTGGCTTAGAACTCTTGCCGCCAGCCAATGAACCATGGCCTTGCACGGGCGTGGATCACGCTCGTGCGGCATCACGTCCGGATGGGTTAAGCGATCGTTCCGCGGGAGCGCTGGCGAGGGTGATTCCCGCCTAGCGGGAACGGCCGATTGCCTGCGGGAGATCGGGGCGTGACAGATGATATGATTATCACAGGAGATGATGAGCAGGAGATCGCCTAACTCAAAGGAAAGCTTGGCAAGAAATTCTAGGTGAAGGATCTCGGCCTTCTTCGGTACTTCCTTGGGATTGAGATTGCTCGAGAAGCAGAGGGGATTGTTCTCTCTCAAAGGAAGTATGCACTGGACCTTCTCACAGAAACTGGGATGTTGGGGTGCAAACCTGCAGCGACACCAATAGATCAGAGGTTCAAGATTGATGCTGAGGCTGGAGAACCAGTTGATCGGGACAGATACCAGAGACTGGTTGGCAAGTTGATCTATTTGAGCCACACATGTCCTGATATCTGCTTTGCAGTAAGTGTGGTGAGCCGCTACATGCATGACCCACGGAAGGGTCATATGGATGCAGTGTACCAGATTCTGAGGTACTTGAAAGGTGCTCCCGGGAAGGGACTAATATTCAGGAAGAACAATCACGTGAGCATCGAGGGCTACTGTGATTCTGACTGGGCTAGTTGTGCTGATGACAATAGGTCTACCTCGGGATATTGCATATTTGTAGGAGGTAACTTGGTCTCCTGGAGGAGTAAGAAGCAGTCTGTGGTGGCCAGATCGACAACTGAAGCAGAGTACAGAGCTATGGCCTTGGGAGTTGCAGAGCTGCTATGGTTGAAGAATATGCTGGTGGAGCTGAAGCTGGATCAAGGAGCCAAGATGAAGCTGTGGTGTGACAATCAATCAGCTATTAGTATCGCCAACAATCCAGTACAGCATGACAGGACCAAACACATCGAGATTGATAGATTCTTCATCAAAGAGAAGTTGGATAGTGGATTACTGGAGCTTGGCCATGTTCCAATCAGGGATCAAGTAGCAGATGGACTAACCAAGGGACTCGCCTCAGTGAGCATGATTAGAGGATGTGACAAGATAGGCTTAGTGAATATCTTTCACCCATCTTGAGGGGGAGTGTTGATATGGTATGTTGGGTGTCATATTTAAGTATAGTATAAGCACATGGGAATATCCTGAGGACATATTTGGGATGCCAGAATATGTCACAGGATATTCCATTATGAGATTATTGTCATAATGATTGAGATCATTGTATCAATGACTGTAAGGCTATATAATGCCAATGAGACAATCAATAAAATAATCAACTAATTTCAACAAGGACATCGAAGATTACACCACTTCTATCGACTTCTACCACCAATTCCTACAAGAATCACCATAACTATTCAAAGATGGAGAATAAGGAATATAGAGAATTGATAAAAGTTGGCAAAACTCAGAGATGGAGGTGAACATGTTTCACCTCCATCTTTTCTTTCAATTAATTTGTCAAACATCTGATTTTCTGATACCACTTTGTTGGGAGAGAGCAAAACACAGTGGAATAGTTCTCCGACCCTGACTGATAAGTACTCTGTAAGGAGTCAAGAACGATTGGGATATGAAATGCACAAATACACACACAATCCAAATGTAAACACAATATTTTAATGTAGAAGCCAAATCGGGAGACCACGAGACGATCTATAGTTCAATCCTGAAAAGCAACCGCCAAGGATACAAAAAATTACACCACTTATGTCAAACTTCTCCCACCGATTCAAACTCAAATCACCACAATTATTGAAAGATAGAGAATAAGGAATACAGAGAATTCATATAAGTTATACCTATATGGAATCACTAGAGTGCCACAAACTCATGAGACTCCTTGAATCTCTCTCACGAGCTTCCTTCGATCTCTCCCTCTCCCTTGAAAGTTGAACCTTTTTGTTGTATATCACCTTCAACTGGGTTAGGAATCCTAATATAGGATCTCCTGATAACCTCCAAAGTCTTGATCAATGCAGACAGTCAAAATAGATAAAATCTGACCCCACAATATTGATTTCCACTATGGACCGAAAATAGATGAAAAAACTGGAATTACCTGCAAGGAAAGCAAGAATTTCGGTTGTCCCTCACTGCCTATGTTTTCCTGCACTGGTTTGGCCCAAATATGACCTCTCGAGCGTCTCGTCCTCTTCGAATGACGCCCGTCGTCTCCAGACTTTCTCCACATTGAAACGTAATCCGCCCCAACAAAGACGAGTTCAATACGTAGCCAAGAGAATAAATTGAAGAGTTGCTCATTAGACATTTTATTTTATTTCCTTGTACTTCAAATTGTTGATTATCATGTATAATTCTGATCCCAAATTATGAATCTGAAAATGTATGAACGTTAAAGTTACAAGTTGATTTATCTTTCTTGACTTGCTTTCCCATTTTCCATTCAGAAAATAAAGGAACAGGAGATATATCCTCTGATGGATATCACAAATACAAGGTAACTCTAATCTTCTTGTACTCTTTTTGTATACATCTCTCATTTGATATAAATCCTAGATGGAGCAATGAACAATTCTGCATTATCGGTTTTATAGTCTGTAGAGTATGCAAGTTTAAGAACTAAGCTTACTGTGAAATTTACATGTGATAAATGAATATAAACCACAATATAGAGGAACCTTCTGTTAAAATTTAAATTGCTTGAAGCAAGAAAATGTATTGGAGTAGGTAAACTCAAATTGAACTGAAAGAGCTTCCATTTCCTTTTATTTTAGTTATTGTCTATGTTGGACAAATGGTGTCCCATCCGTAACCACATATGTATTTGTGCAAACATAGTTGACTACTTACTTTACCTATCTAAAGATGTTTGCACCCCGCATCCATGTCGTGTCCATTTTGTGCTATATAGGTTCTTATACACATATATAACAACCTTTATACCATTAATTCTTGGGGTTCCCTTTTTAACATTGTCTCCAAATCTGGATATATAACACTAAACGAATGTTAGGTAAAAGTATGTTTAATAGTTATTCTGGTCTCCTAATTTATGTTTGTGTTGAAAAAAAAATATAATGCTTTCAATGCTCTATATCCCTGGCTTAGTATGTGAGGATGACCATATATTATCATGGGAGTCGTAGTTTCAAGGGGAAGAGAGATTTGCCTCATTCTCAACATCCTCAAGTTGTACATAAGACATCAAAACTCAAAGTATTACCATCCAAATTGTTGATCTCCCGGAAACTCGAAAAAAAATGAAAGAACTTTTTCCGTATCTTGTAGGAGGATGTACAACTCATGAAGGAAACTGGACTGGATGCCTATAGATTCTCTATCTCTTGGTCCAGGTTGATTCCTGGTACGAATGATAAACACTCGAATAATTTAGTCATACTAGTACATAAAATGTTATGCACTCATTATCTATGCTTGGAAATGCATGTGCAGATGGAAGAGGAAAAATAAATCCGGATGGTCTAGACTATTACAACAATTTGATCAACGAACTTATCAGCCATGGTATGATAATTATAATGATGTTATTATTAAATTATATGCACATGATGATAAATAACTAAATATAATTAATGTATTTACTTACATGAAAAATTGTATTCAGAAGTAAACGTTACCCGGACCATGTGGATCTCCTCATTTTTTGAAGCCACAAGATGAGGAAACCCAGGCTCAAAAGTCACGAATTGCAGCCTAGAAGAGGCCAAGTCCCAGCTTATTTTATAGATGACATATTTGGAAAATAAATTCGATTTGTGTCCATATTTTTAGCTCACAAATCTAGTTGGTCCATTACCATTAGATTTTGTTTTATCATTGGGCCTTTTTGTTTTCTAATTGGTCCAATTTCTTAGATATTCCATAGCTAGAATGTTTTTGATAATTTTAAAATATCTATCTTCTAGAGATGACTTAATATTATATTTTTAGAAAGTCTAGAAGAGTCCATACAATATTTTAGTAAGTGTGTGGACTTTCCCATGAGTCCTACAACTATAGGTACTTTTCTTCCATTTTGTACACCAAACATTACAAGCTTAGTCCTATCTTAAAGTTTCTTTCCTACCAATCTTCTCTTCCACCAATTTTTTCTCTTGATTTTCTCCCTTTTGAAACTAGTTCCTAGCTAGTTGACCTACCACAATTCCAACAAACATAACTTGTAGTGATCTTGATTATCTATCTTGTCTCATAAATCAGGTCTTTTCCACCAAATTACAAAAACTAGTCAGTATTGTTATCAATATGTCACCCTCTCTATGACTGTCAATATTGGTAGTTTTGCCAAATTTGGACAAGTATCAAGTTTCTAGTTCCGGGTTAGAAAATAATTTTTTTTCTTAAACCCAAAAGAAAAAAATGTTAAAGTTTGAGGCTTTGAGCATTAATTTCTTATATTTTTGATGTATGGTTTTGGTGAATTATTGAAGAATTGCTTTCCTTTTGTGAAAAAAAGATCCAGCCTTTTTATCTGAAGAAGACGTGGTCTATAGTTTCTCATGATACTTATCGTATATTTAAAAAAATGATTTTGTTTAAGCACAATGAAAGTAAATAAAGTGTTATATATCATCCAATTTTGGCAAAGTTTTGACCAACTTTCAAAAAAAATCCAACTAGTTCTGGGCAAAACTTGGTCTGCTTAGTAAAGTTTTATCCAGTTTCAGGTCAAAATGTACACCCAATTCTGGCTTGTTTTTGGAAAGTTTCAGCTACAACATTCGAAACGTTTTCTTGGCCAGTTTTAGTATGGTTATATGAAATGACTGGAAACTGATTGAAACACACTAGAACTCGCTATACTATATACCAATTCTGTTGTCTTGGAGTTTTGAGTAAGTTATGATTAAATCAGATATAGTACCTCCACTACCTATCCCTTTGGCAAATAGTTTATAAATCTGGGTATCAACTTATGTTGTACAGACAAGGAAAACTAGTGTCACAATCAGTATCATATATACCCGTATCCATGATCGTATTCATATACAACATAGGTGATTAATTACCTATTTGAAAATATTCCATCCCATATCTGTATTGTATCTTTATTCATATCGGTGTCCGGATTCATGAAGCATAGATATCAAACAAATACCACGATGGTCTCATTATCTTATGTGCTGAAGGTGTAATAAAGTACTGCTCATATTTTAGCTGAATAAAAAATTCTTGGATTATGATTCTAGGTACTATTTGTTTCAATGTCATATTTGTGATTCAATCATTTACCGGAGTCTCTCTTGCAGGAATCAAACCACATGTCACTTTATACCATTTCGATCTTCCTCAAGTTCTTGAGGATGAATATGAAGGATGGTTGAGCCCGAGAATTGTGTAATTCTGCAACTCTATATATTAGATTTTACTCTCCTCTATTACACTACTTACTATGCGAACTTGATAGTGCCAGGGCATCAAATTTAATACTGCGGCACGTGTAGGGAACACATTTAAACTAGTTGCCTTGGTTTTGGTTGTTCTTGTTTTGCTTGATCTGCCTGAGTCTAATCAAGACTTATCTCATAAAGTTTTAAAGCAAGTTAGACGCACTTTCTGCTTAGGACAAGTGTAGGTATATGGATTTTGAAATATGGTCTACTTATCTATTTTCATTTATAATGGTAATACTTTTAATATAATATCGCCTCTAGAGTACATCAATTAAGTAACAGTAAGAAGTGATGCTTGCAAGGTCAAATCATGATATAGGGACTCCAATCGTCCTGTGATTTTTTTTTTTTTCTTTTTCCGTAGAGTTTTCCACATAAACATTGCTTGTGTTTGTGTTGTGCTTGTTGTGTGTGCATATTGGTATCATGTGCAGGTTGTGCGTTTCACTTTGGCTATCGACGCTTTCTTCCAATTTTGAAACTTATACTCCGCTAGTTCGGTGTCTGTTCCCAACGTGGCTATCATAAAAACTATGTCACCCTTAAGCACGGTCAAATTTTACCAGAACAGAAAATTCATAAGTAATTCATCTTGGATGGACTTATCAAATTTTGATAGGTTTAAGCTCGTATTTTATTCAGTTTAAAGTCTAGTCCATCTTGAGAAGTAAATTTTCTTATTTGCTTCTTGAATTACTCTAGAACTCCTTGTTTTTAAGCTAGATATAATTCCTAAGAACCTTTAGTGACATCTTATTTCCCAGGGATGACTCGGATTCACTTATTTTATTCTTGATAGATCTCAACTTATATCCAATTCACTTACATCCGAGTTATTATAAGATCCATTGTTCTTAAGGTATGTTTCCTGAAAAATTCCTCATGGTATCTTATTTTCCAGGGATGACTTCACTGCTTATGCCGATGTGTGCTTTAGAGAATTTGGGGACAGGGTTTCCCACTGGACTACTTTAAACGAGGCTAATGCAATGGCATTTGGTGGATACGATATTGCCATGCTTCCACCCAAGAGGTGCTCTTATCCGTTTGGCGATTGCACCCGTGGGAACTCTGTGACAGAACCATACATCGTGGCTCATCATTGCTTGCTGGCACACAATTCAGCAGCCTCATTGTACAGGAAAAGATACCAGGTGCCCCTTTTAGTCTTTGGTCATCCTTAAGCCTTTGCCACTCTTGATTCCATTTCTTATATACTGTATTTACATTATTTTCCTTCCTGTTGAACGTAATATCTTGCGCGTCTAAGGATAACTTGGGTGCAGTCGACTTAGGTCGATTTCATGTTGGCCTAGCATTTAGAAGATGACCCATTATTTGAGAGTCTCTTGTATGACCATGACACATACATGACACGATGGCATGTGAGAGCGTGGCATAGTTTTTGTGGTAGAGAACTTGAACACGAATAAGAGGGGAAATTTCATGAAGTGTTGAAATGTTCATTCCTTTCATAATATAGTACGTGTTAATTACTGTTGATGCAGGCGAAGCAGCAAGGTTTTATAGGATTGAATCTCATAGTCTTCCATTTCCTCCCTCTAACCAACTCGACAGAAGATATCTCTGCAGCAACGAGGGCCCGAGATTTTTTCACTGGTTGGTAAGGAGAGGCTAGCTAGCTAGCTATCTTCCGTCAGTCCTTTTTTGCTAAGATCATGATCGACTCGACTGACCAATTTGTAAGATCCTAACGCTCATGGCACTCACCTAGGTTTGTTGAGCCACTCATGCACGGACACTACCCCGAAACTATGAGGAAGGCTGCCGGAAAGAAGATGCCAAGATTTTCTTCAAATCAATCCAAACAACTCAGGGATTCATTCAATTTCGTAGGTGTAAACTATTATGTCACTTATCATGTGAAGGACGTTCCTAATAATGTGTCGGCTGATCAGAGGGACTTCGTGGGTGATATGGGTGCTACTATTGCAGGTGAGTTTAAATCCGCAGCCTACGTGCATCCAATAATCATAGCCTAAGACCAGGCACATTTTTTTTTTAGTATTGTAACCCCGGAAATGTTATCCAAGTTACTGAAACTTGATATATTCTTGATCTTGATGCAGAGGGCTTCCCAGTGGGAGGAGTAGACTCGAGACGATTTACTCTTGATGCAGAGTCCAACTCTATAGTAAGGCTTGTCAAGTCTCTGTAATATTGTTATTTTTGGCTATAGTCATATATAGAAGGCTAATCTTGCAAGGATCGAATGATTCAGCTAAACGCTGCTGGCCTACAAGGAGTATTAGAGTATTTCAAGCACACTTGGGGCAATCCTCCCATCTATATTTATGAGAATGGTACGATTATTTGCTTTTACTTAAAAAACATAAAACACTGTGTGGCCTGGATATGAGTTGATCCATGAGGTATGATAACAAGAGAAATCAAGTCGATGATCAATCCCATTTATCTATACCTTGTGCTCTCGCTTTCTATTCTAATCTTTCTATACAACCCCTTATTGCAAGATACAACCCAACACCAACTATATACTTTTAAGATACATTATTGTTTCTGATATCAACTTTCAAGCTGCGTAAATCTTGACTGGCCTACGACCCTGCATTAAAGGGGGTCTCATGGCACTGGAACGCCTTTTTTTTTCTTTCTGTATATCATATTTTCTTCCTATGCATATTGAAGATAACATGTCCTACTTCGCAAATAGGTTTGCCAATGCCATATAATGTTGCAGTTGAGGACGCAACTAGGGTTAAGTACTTCGGTGAAAACTTGGTTCGCCTCCGTGACACTCTAAGGTATGTACACTTGTACTCGTGCTCTTTTTCTTGCGACTAAAAGAAACCATGTAAAGGCATAAATGACTTCTTTTTCTTTTTTCTTTCCCCGTTAATTATATATCTGCAGGAATGGTTCGAACACAAGGGGTTATTTCACCTGGTCCTTTATTGATGTATTTGAATTATTTGATGGATATGGATCTAGCAGCGGCTTGTACTATGTCGACTTCAATGACAGAGAACGAAGGAGGTATCCTAAGCTGTCAGCTCGGTGGTACTCCAACTTCCTGAAGAGGAGAAGGAACGATATTTACATTGGGGATAGTTCTTATAATATGCCACAGAAGTCCAGTTATGTTTTTAAGTAGTTTTGATGGGGAAGTTCTTTTCTCTGTTAATTTGAATTCAATGAGTTGATGATAATAATAATGTGGTAGCTTGAATTTATATATACGGAGCAGAAATACTTGATTTTGGATCTAGAACCAACGAGAGTGACTGTAGACTAAACCATGAATAATAACTCTACCTATTAGTGATTATATAGAAGTTTTATTTGGTGCAAAAGTATGTATAATTATCTACAACCAGTGTTTCCTGTAACAAGAATTTAAATTATTAATATTACCACCAACATGAGATATTGGTAGAAGATTAATAGGAACACTTATGGCAGGATAGTGATATGACAACAGAAGGATATGGAAGAGGAAACCGGACAATGTGGTTAGCAAGATTCACATGATAGAGAGAATCAAGTCAAGCGTGTCAATCTTTTCCCAATGATTATATATTATATTAAAAATTTATATTCTGGTCAAAAATGTACTTAACCTTCTCATAGTTTCAACTGTACAGTGAGATCATTAAAGGTTATATATATGATACAAATGATTGCCCTTTATACTTCTTACCATTCATGCTTCATATATCATGTTATATATAGAGAGGTAAAATTTTCAGATGTTGGCTCAGACTAAGCACTAAGAAAATACTGGAGAATAATAGCGATGGCCAAACTCGTCGCTAAACAAATATAGCAACAAAAAAGCGTCGGATGGGCAAGGCCGGAAAAACCAACGTCTTTGTGAAAAGAAGAAGTCGTCGAGTGGTCGCCAATCCGACTACTAATTGATGTTGCTGCGACTAACGAATAACGATGCACTGACTGTAAAGTCATGGTTCCGCAGAACCAAAATTCGTCCCTGAGCATGATGTTGTACAAGTCTAAATTGTATTTGTACAAGGCATGAACATATACGGTTGATAAAACATGCATATCAGAATCAATGTCGTTCCAGTGGAAAAAAAATGGTTTAGACAAAAGATATATGAAAACGATTTTCTTTATTGATAATTTGTAGCGAAATTTATATTGGCTGTTAGGTCAAAAGAACGTCACAACTACAAACAATAGATCTTATTACAATGAACGATGCTACATGACTTACAATTCGTAAAACTAATACAATGAATAATATATTTCATACATTATATCATTTATAAATTTTTTTTTTAATAAACTAACTCAGACCAGCCCACGAATATTAGCAGATGAGAGCATCATCAGTAAGGTCCATCCCATATTCTAGATTCTAGATTTAAAATGTAGGAGCTCATTTTGTAGAATACAAAGTCCAATTCCTAGTTCCAATTTCTAGATTTTTGGGTCCCATTCCACCCATGAGAGCTATAGTTGGACCTCTCAATTTCTAGATTCTAGATTGTAGTAACTCATTTTGTAAAATAGTAAGTCCCAATTGGGGGTCAAATTTTCTAGATTCTAGATTTTACATTATTTTTTTTTCACATTAATTTTTGACCATACAATCTTTGGGATCGAAACTCATTTTATCATTTTTTACTATTTTTATACAAATTCAATACATTGTATATAATTTTTTTAAATTTTGAATTTTAAATTATATTAGAGAGAGCCTCAACTACTAATGATGCTCTGAAAAGGCTTTTGATAAGGGCACTGCACATATTACTTGGGGCTAGCCCAGGATTGGGGCTAGCCCAGAATTGAGCAAAGTTTACTCACACTAGCCCATTATTTTACTTGGGGCTAGCCCACTTTTCCAAACCCTTCTCCCAAACCCTCCCCACCCCACCGGAGCCCTCCCCCCTCCCGCCGGCGGAACTCTCCAACTCTCCGAGACTTCGTCCTCCTTGTCGATGGCTCCCAAAGTCGACAATGTCGAGAATCGAACACGATTTTAGGTCATAAAATGTCGAGAATCGTCGACAATGTCGAACAGTATCGGGCGGGACTGTAGATTTTCCTACAGTCCTATGTAGATTTAGGACTGTAGGAAAATCGACAGTCCTATGTATATTAAGGACTGTAGAATTTTCTACAGTTCTAAATTTATATAGGACTGTAGGCATTTCAACAGTCCAAAAAATTTAGGACTGTGGAAAATTCTGCAGTCCTGTATACTTATAGGACTGTAGACATTTATACAGTCATGAAATTTAAATTCTGTAGTGGGTAAAGTTTAGGACTGTCACTATTGTGACAGTCCTAGTAAATACTAGGACTGTCAAAATTGTGACAGTCCTAAACTTACATATAACTGTGCTTACAGACAGTGGGTAAAGTTTAGGACTGTCACAATTTTGACAGTCCTAAAAATATATGTCGAAATTTTTAGGACTGTCAAATTTTGACGGTCCTTCCAATCGAAATTTCAAAATTAACAAAAATTTAAAATAAATTAACTCAGTTGTCGATATATATCAAAATCCCAATTTTCTATCCTTAAAATTTATTAAAGTATTCTGTTATTTAAAATAGTAAATTTATTATTGGTACATTAAATATTTTGTAAAAAAAAATTACCAAAAGTAAGATTTGGAGGTCGAAACATCGTTTTTTTGCGATTCTAAAAATTTGGGAAGTCCGTCAAACGGTGAAACTGTTTATCATTTTGGCTCAAACTGGAGCTTGTTTCGATCTCCGAGTCAAAAGTTATGATACTTTAAAGTTTTATATTTTATATTTTTGCCTGTAATATGTACGTCTTACTTCGGATGAAAATTCTCTCTACACGAATTGTGTTACTCTCGTCGAAAACATACAAATCGACCTATTGTGTGACGAAAAACGATTTGAAAACAAATAGTTATGGCCGTTCGAAGTCTGATCGACGGCAGACGTAATATTCGTACGGTAGATATATATTTTATTTTTTTGGGTTCAATGATAACATATTTTATTTTGGATATTAAACTAAATAAAAAAAATCAAAATACAAAACTAACTAAATAGAAATAAACTAAAAAAAAATCCTGACAATTAAAATGAGGACTGTCAAAATTTTGACAGTCAAAATCCTGACAGTCCTAATTTTATATAAAATTTTCAGTGGGTTAAAATTAGGACTGTCAAAATTTTGACAGTCCAAATAGGTTGTGGGACTGTCAAAATTATGACAGTCCTAACAATTTGTAGGACTGTCAAAATTTTGACAGTCCCACAAGCTATGTGGACTGTCAAAATTTTGACAGTCCTGATTATAACAATTTGGGCTAGCCCCAAATGAGGACTGTCAAAATTTTGACAGTCCTTCCAAGTGGAAGGACTGTCAAAATTTTAACAGTCCTGATTATAACAATTTGGGCTAGCCCCAAATGAGGACTGTCAAAATTTTGACAGTCCTTCCAAGTGGAAGGACTGTCAAAATTTTAACAGTCCTGATTATAACAATTTGGGCTAGCCCCAAATGAGGACTGTCAAAATTTTGACAGTCCTCATTTCTTGTGGGACTGTCAATATCCTGACAGTCCTAGTTTTATATAAAATTTTCAGTGGGTTAAAATTAGGACTGTCAAAATTTCGACAGTCTATATAACTTGTGGGACTGTCAAAATTATGACAGTCCTAACAATTTGTAGGACTGTCAAAATTTTGACAGTCCTGATTATAACAATTTGGGCTAGCCCCAAGTAACTTTGAAAAACTTGTAATTTTAAGAAATTGGACTGTCAAAATTTTGACAGTCCTTCCAACTGGTAGGACTGTCAAAATTTTGACAGTCCTGAGTATTACAGTGGGCTAGTCCCGAATAACTTTCATGATGGCAAACTTGTAATTTTTTCTAATTTTGAAATGGGCTAGCCCCGAGTAAAATGTGCAGTGCCCTTATAATTTGCCCTCTGAAAAATGATCCAGACAATGAATTTATGCTTATTCCATGAAAAGACAGTTGCAAAAATAATAGATTTAAAAAAGCTGACATAGGAGCACGTGATCTTGTAAATGTAGTTTTCTTGCAAATTTGGTGGAGAATGGTGTAGTTTACGTGTTTGCAAGTGTACAGTGTCTTGTTTCCTCTATTATTTACTCCATAGTCCCTTCTCAAACTCCAGGAAAAAGAAGGGGTAACTCTGGTAAAAGTGTTCTATTTGGCTAACTTGCAGTCCATTCTTCTCCGCTAGAAACCCTCCAAAGTTGTGTTTCTTCCACTGGTAAATTTTTTTGAGAGAATTTTTTTAGCGGTTATTTTGTTGGAGGATCTTTCACCTTCTTCTCGGGTGTGTATATAAGTGATGAATTTTTTTTTTTTTTCATTTTTTGTTCGGTCTTTAAGTCGTGAAATTTTGTCCATTTTCTTTTAAGATCTACGCAGAGATCTGTTCATTTTTTGTTCGACAGATCTAGTAAAGACATGGATCTTTTCATTTTTCATTTCCACAGAACATTAAAAATTTTGGTATCCATTTGTCGTGAATTTTTTTGTACCGTGATTTTTTTTTTTTTGGGTTTGAAGTGTTGATGAATTGTGCATCCTTACCTTTTTCTGTCCTTTATGGCTTTTGAGAAATTATTCAGTTAACATTTGAGAAATTATTCAGTCTGGCATTGAGCCAATGATGAAGTGTTGATGAATTGTTCAAACGGGCAATCATGTGTTGGATTCAAGCTCTCTGAAATATATTTTGTTATATTTTGATACATTCAGTCGTGTGCGTTCTTGCTACACAAGTTGGCCTGAATATTTTGTGGGATTTCTAACCTATGTTAAAAATATCTCGGAGTTGGATTGAGTATTCCTACATATAATAGGAATACGTCAATATATTTGGATTGGATATTCCTACATATAATAGGAATATGTCAATGAATTTAGATTTGGATTGGATATTCTTATATATAATAGAAATATGTCAATGTATTTGGATTTGGATTTGAATTTGAGACTATATATTAGGTGTCTCCTATCCCTAAAATATCTCAAAAATATTGCAAAAATGAGACAATAGTGCTTTTACAATATTGGAAGGAGAGAGTAAGAGATTGAAGGCTATTTCGAAGAGAAGATCGGTTTCGGGTAATTCTTTTCTCGTCATCTCCGTTCTTCGTTTGTCTGTGATCTATTTTCTATTCCAAAGAGTTGTGGTGATCCGTTTGGATCGGTGAGAAGTTTGTAAGGAGTCGGTGTATTTCTTATTCCATTAGTGGAGGTTTTTCAGGATTGGACTCCGATCGTCTCGTGGTTTTTTTTATTTGGGTTTTCTACGTAAAAATTTCTGTGTCTGCGATTTGTGTTTGGCATTTTTTTGTTTGTGTACTTTTGCTCTGTTCTCTCGCAGGACTTCTTGGTTTGGGAAACAGTTTTCGCGTTTTCGTTCCCAAAAAAAGTGGTATCTGAGTTCTGGAGTTCAGAGAGGTCAGGAGTTGACAGATAAACTAGGGAGGAGAGATGGACGCAAAGCCGGTGCGCATAGTAAACCTGAATAGTACTAACTATCATTATTGGCGGAGCAAGATAAATGATTTGTTGTTCGTCAAAAAGCTGCATCTTTCAGTATTTGCGTCCGAGAAGCCCAATGACAAATTAGAAGAGGACTGAAAGTTCGAGCATATACATGTGTGTGGATATATCAGGCAGTTTGTTGACGAGAACGTATACAATCATGGGTATAGCAGGAGTTGAACCTAAGATTCGTTTTCAATGGAATTCTATGTAGTCACATGTTTTGTCGTTCCCATAGCTTCTCTTGCCAATATTGAGTATGCGAAGACGCTGTGGGATAAGCTGAAATATTTGTATACGAAGAAGACCGGGGTAAACAAGATGTTTCTAATCCGAACGATGATGAGTTTGCGGTACAAAGATGATGCGTCTATTACGGAACACTTGAGTGAGTTCCATGATGTGGTTGACCAACTATCCTCGATGGAAGTCAAGTTCGACGACGAACTTCATGGACTATGGCTGCTGTGTACATTGCCAGACTCGTGAAAAATTATACGAGTGTCTATGATCACTTCTGCTCTGGAAGGCGTGGTCAGTCTAAAGTTTGCCAAGAGCATGGTACTGAATGAAGAGACACGGAGACGTTCTCAGGGTACTTCATCCACATCCCACTCAGAGGCGCTAGTTTCAGAGAGCCGCGAAAGTAGCAAAAGCAGGGGTCCAGGTAGTGGCAGAGACAAGAGCAGAGGCAAGTCTAAGGGTCGGTACGAGAACTCGGAGTGTTACCATTGTTGCAAGAAGGGCCACATCAAGTGGAACTGTTTCGCTTGGAAGTGGGAGAATAAGGACGACAAGGGGAAACAAAGTGAGAACACTACAATGGTGGCCTCGACACATAGAGACGATGTGATCATTGTAGGTGATGAGGTAGTTATGAACCTCGCCTGCGATGACAACTCCTGGCTGGTGGACTCAGGTGTTTCAACGCACGTATCTCACAACAGGGCACTATTTGTTACTTACACAAAAGGCAACTGTGGAGTGTTGAAGATGGACAACGGAGATGTGTCGAAAGCTGTTGCTATTGGAGATGTGCATTTGAGGATGAAGACAGATATAGTTCTTGTTCTCAAAGATGTCCGTCATATCCTTGATATCCATTTTAACTTGGTGTTAGTTGGAAGGTTGGATGATGAGGGGTTCTTCAATCTCTTCGGGAATGATCAGTGAAAGCTTTCCAGAGGTTCGATGGTGATTGCCGGACGAAGCAAGAGGCCCAAACTCTATTATAGTGAAGGGAGCGCACATGTGGCATATAAAGTGAACGCGGCTACTGAGTTGTGGCACAGGCGGCTCAACGATATCAGCGAGAAAGGGATGAGCTACTTGGTGAACATGAAGGTGATTCTAGGGCTAAAGTCTACAAAATTAGAAAAATGTATGCACTGTTTGGCGGAAAAACAAAATATGGTGTCTTTCAAAAGTCATCCAAGTTCAAGGAAGCCAACGTTGCTCGAGTTGATTCACTCGGATGTCTGCGGTCCTAGGAAGGTAAAGTCCATTGGTGGTGCTTCTTATTATGTGAATTTTATTGATGATTGTTATAGGAAGGTTTGGGTCTATGCCATAAAGACAAAGGATCAGGTGCTGCCAACTTTCAAAGAGTTTCAGGCCTATGTTGAAAGAGAGACGGGTAAGAAACTACTATGTGTTCTGTCCGACAACGGCAACGAGTACATTGGTCCCTCTGACGCTTATTACAGAGAGCAAGGGATACGACACCAGAAGACTTCACCAAAGACACTGCAGCTCAACGGTGTAGCGGAGCGCATGAACATGACGCTGATGGAGAGGGTGCAGTGTTTGTTGTCGGAAGCAAACTTGTTGGACAACTATTGCGGTGAGGCTCTTTACACTGCTGCTTATATTATTAATTTATCTCCTAGTGCTCATTTGCAGGGTAATGTGCCTGACAAAGTATGGTACGACAAAGAGCCGCCATACAATCACTTGCGAGTGTTTGGTTGTAAGGCCTTCGTGCATGTACCGAAGGACAAAAGATCCAAATTTGAGCGAAAGACGAGATGATGCGTCTTTGTCGGCGACGGTCGGGATGAGTTTTGCTATAGACTCTACGATCCAGTGAGAAAAAAGTCCTACAGAAGCAGGAACGTGATTTTCGTTGAGGATCAGACCATAACCGACATTCAGAATTTCGAGATAACTTCTGAGGCTGTGGAATTGCCTGAGTTAGAGTTATTTCGCTTTGAGCAGTTTCCAGAGGACATCATAAAGGATCTAGTTATAGGGGAGCCAGGACATGAAGTTGCTCTCAACCTTGATCATCAGCCTGCTGATGGTGGCCAGGGTGCCCCTCAGGAGGATAAGCATGCCGAGGAGGTAGTTCCTGAAGTGGAGGAGGTTGTTGATATACAGCCAGCACCAGTGGTTCCATTGAGGAGGAGTGTAAGCCCCCTGATTTTTTTCAAGAATTTTTCTAGAATTTTTCGGGATTTTTCTGTCAATAAAACCTAGGCCTTTGTCAATTAAATGATTTTTAATTGCTATTAATTAATATTAAAATATTATGGAAATAATATTTTATGGTGTAAAATGAAAAACCGGACATAGGGTAATTTTCTGCGTATTTATTGGACTCCGGAAACCCGTTTAAAGCCCTAAAAACTATTTATAAAATAAACCAATTCAAACCCCTAAATAAACCGGGTTTATTTCAATAAACCCAACAGAACCAAACCAAACCCAAACTTGAACCAAATCGATTTCTTAATGGGTCGGGTCGGGTCGGATCCGAATCGAACCCGACCCGAAACCCGTTAACAAATCTCAGAAACCCTAATTCTCCTCGGCCTCGACTCCGCGGCGGCGCGCCTATAAAAGGGCGCCTCGACTTCTGTGCCGCCGCCGCAAACCCTAAAATCTCCGCCGCCTTCCCCCAGCTCCGGCGCCGTCCTCTTCCTCGGCCACCCGCTGAACCCTCGACTCCCCAATCTCCTCAGCCTCATCGACACCTAGCCTCCGCCAACCCACAGCCACTCTCGTCGACCGTCCCTCCGCCTCAGCCCGCAGCCTTCCCTTTCCACCTCCGCCGTCGCACCGCCTGACCCCGACGAACCCATCCCCACCAGCACCTCCCCAAGCCCGCCGCCCGCTGCAACTTTCTCCACCCTCGACGACCTAGCTCCGCCCTAACCCGACCCCCTGGCTCCGCCCTAGACCCGCCACGAGCCGCCAGCCGCCGCTCGACTCTCCTCCTCCTCCCAGAACGACCTAGCCCTAGCCCCGAACACCCTCGGCTTCATCCCCGATCCTCACCACCTCACCACGCTCCGAGCACAGCCCCATCGACCTCCTCTCCTCTCTTCCTCGTCGACCTCATCTTCCTCCTCCCGAATCCCCTCCGTCGTCCCCGACGTCTCCTCACAAACCCTAGCCACCCCCTGTCGACATCTCCTCCGCCTGCGCAACAGCAGCCCCGGCTACGCCTCCCCGCACTCCGCCGACTTTGGCGACTCCACCCCGCAGCTGCCAGACCCTGCTTCGCCCTCCTCCGGCCAGCCACGACGGCCCAGCAACGAGCAGAAACCCTAAACCTAACCCTAGGACGAGCAACAGTACTGGACACAGTGGATACAGGACACGATCCAGCATTCAGGACACGAGAAATCATCGTTCACGGAGCCCTGTTCAGGTATCAATTTCTCTCAACTCGTAACTCCGTTTTAGTTTCCGTCAGTTGCTATACGTAGACTGTATAACCCTCTCGGTGCCCGTGCAACTCGCTCGGTGCATCGCGTCCTGTGGTGATCGCACACCGCGATCCAAAAACAGGAAAAACGACGACCCGATTCACCCCGGAACTGGGTACGTCCCGCCAAACGGGACGACTTGGTCGCACGCGGTCTTTACCGAAACGTGCGCGACGTCGATACGGACGTGTAGGATTTCACAGAAGTCAATTCGGGTGTGCGTGCACACCGGAATCAACGCGTATCCGCCGACACCGCCCCGTATCCGTCGATTCTGGAACACGCTGTAACTTCGTGTACACACGTCGGATCGAGACGAAACTTGCGCCATCGGACTCGTAGCGATACGCTGGTCCTGTGACCCAAGTTTGGTTCGATTCTGAGAACGTTGACAAAATCGCGTGTCGTGGGCCCCACAGGCCCCGCTCGACGGGCGATTTTGTGATCGGCTCATCGGAATTCAATTCTGAAAGTTCCGTTGGGTTCGTATCAACGTTTTCGACCTGTTGACACTGGGTTTGGTAAATTTGGAGACCTTTGACCCTGGCACGCTTTTCGGTGCAAAGTGGCCCACATGTGGACCCCGCTTTGGCCCGGAAATGTCGTTTTGCCCTTGTGTCCAAATTGGACGTAAGGACAGGCGTTTCTAGCTATTTGATATTTTCTGAATCTAATGGTGATGTTTATTTCAGCAACCGGAGTAGTACCTGCAGATCACACTGAGACCAGAGCTACAGTTGGAGCCAGGACCACAAGCAAGTGTACCTTGCCAAACTTTGCAGTCTTGCTACATATTTTTCTTGATTCTTTTATATTGCTGTGCATGCTTAACCTAGGATCGTGTGACGTACTTAGCGTCCGATTATCAGTCGGGTGCCGACACCGTACGCGGCGTTGGGTATTGTCATTTAGAGATGGATATACGTGACACTTTATGTTCTTGTGCTTGTTTTATCAAGTACATCATGACCCAAGGACACTTGACACTTTACATGAGACAGAATCCTCCTGAGATATTCATGGTGATTCTGTATAGGATACAGCTTATGACATATACAGTTTACATGCTTAGATTTTATCCAGACTTGTTGCATTAGTTATGATCCTGCGTGTCATGGATATGAGACGTGAGATTTCATTGGGTGGGGAGAGTATTACCATATCAAAGGCTGATTATATTGTATATTGACATCTGGATGTGTTTTAGTCTCTGACACAGAGCTATGGCACCAGTTCTGGCCCTTCGAGAAAATACTGCTATGGGTTTCTCCGACACTGATCCTGTAGTAGCCTCAGCCCGAGTATGGAATAATGTTCTCAATTGCATTACACTTAGATGTTACATATTTACCCTATTGCTTTATTTATTGCTGCACTGCATATTTATTTTGGCTTGTATTTTCTGTACCGTGCTGTCCTCTGAGGACCTGGATCCGGATTATGTCCCCAGATATTGCAGACGAGATCTACCCCGAGGTTTACGGGACCGGAGCATTGGCATTAGCAGGAGCAGGTGCCTACATTGGAGCAGAACCAGGATCTGAGGACGAGATCGTACCAGAGGACTTCTCTTGAGTATTGGCTTGGGATACTCATTATTTTCAGTTTCTAGTTATTTACTTTCCAGTCTATTTCATTGATGTAGCAGACTTGTACTCGGATTGTTCTCCGAGACATTTTATTGAGATTTGTCAGTTATTTATTTATTTCATTTCTGTCATTTGATCTGTGATTATCTGTTGTGGATGAGATTAGTATAGACTGTAACTTGTACCACTAGATCTACTTATTGTTATATTACAGCTTAAGTATGCCCTGATGGATCCATTAAATTGGGTTGTCCATCGGTGCGTACTGCTGGCCATTATCACGCGCTCAGTCCCTCGGTATTTTGGGACTGGGGCGTGACATGGTTTTTGTGGTGGCCTATGCAGGTCGAAAACTAAATTGTTCGGTTTCAACTTAGGGACCGAGCAAGCCTGCAATAAGAATAGGATAAGTTTTTAGGATCTCATCCACATGCTTGAAACGTTCTTGATATCTATATTGTATTCGAATTAAATTTCTTGCATCTTGCCTTGATTCCTGTGCGCCTCTTATAGTTTATTTTTGGTGCAGAGTAATGGATTCAAGAGCAAACGACGAAACTCCAGCAAACACACCAATAGGTGCGGTAGCCACCTACGGAGAAGATGAAGTGGCACCATTGAGTGGAGATCCCTCTACTCACCAAGGCAGCCAAGCAGATCAGCATGCTCCTAGATTTCGGCGAGACGACATCCCACCGCCTCCGCAGTTCATTCCACCAATGCCTGTATTCCCACCAAGACAGCCTATGGACGGACAGCAGATGTTCCAAATGATCTACGCAATGATGCAGGCCCAACAACATATTTATCAAGAAGCTCAACGTCGTGAAGCAGATTACTTGAGGAACAGCATAGTAAATGCACTGGATCAGGCCAACCTACCAACTCGCCGACAACCGACGGGCTCTATCACCGACTTCCGCCAGCTGAAGCCCCGCACCTTCTCAGGCAAGGAGGAACCTACTGAAGTTCATGAGTGGCTTACCAACATACGACATCAACTAGAAGCAGCAGAGCTACCAAATGAGCGTTGGATGACTGCCGTCAGAATGCAATTGACGGACAATGCACACCACTGGTGGCTATCTGAGGAGACACGGCTCGGACCAGACCGAGTCACTTGGGAGGAGTTCTCCAGACTCTTCCAAGAGATGTACATTCCAGCTACCGCTCGATCAGAACTCAGAGACAAGTTCAACCGCCTTATCCAAGGCAATATGACAGTGGAAGAGTACAACGCGGAATTTATTCGTCTGAGTCGCTTCGCCCCTACCTTGATTCCGACAGAAGAAGAGAAGGCCGAGAAGTTCTTCGATGGACTAAACTTCGAGCTACAGAAACTAATTGGATCCATTGCGCCCACATCCTACTCGGACGTCCTTGCTGCAGCCCGACGCCTGGAGCACGTCACCAGGAGAGAGACCAGTTCGAAGCGGACTTCCACATCAGCACCAGCCAGAGCACCACAAGAAGAATCTGCAATGAGACCTCACCTACAGCAACAGCAGAACGTATCTACACCACAAGTAATAGTCCTTTCTACTTGTCACTACTGTGGCAAAGCAGGCCATCTCGCCAGGGAATGCAGACGCAGGTTAGGACTATGCTTAGGTTGTGGATCCAGACAGCATGCAGTGAGAGACTGCCCCGAGCGTAAAGAATGAGCACCAAGGGCAAACCAACAAGCTCTACCAGCACCAGAAGGATATCAACCAAGGCCACCCTTGGCACCTCGACCAGCACCCTTCCAGCAGGCCCAGCAACAACAGAGGGCACCCCTTCAAGGACGCGGACAAGCTTATGCGATGACTTTGGAGGATGCGCAAATTCATGGAGTAGCTAATGCGCGTAAGTTTTTATAGTTTCTGTTTCTTGTATTGTTTTAGTTTTTGCATGTTGGTTCGTGACCCTGGCCTTCACCTAGTAATTTTAAATTGCTAAACACCTAGAATGTTTTATAATTGATAACCTAATATGTTTTAAGTGATAATCTAGTTTTTTCTGAACTGTAGTCTTCTAAATCTCCTTCATACGGGAGATTGTATAACCTTTAATACAAAGGAAAAACTATTTTCCTTTGTATTATTCTTACACCCTCAACCTTGACTCTCCTAGATCATGATGTGCTTCGAACAATATTTGCAACCGTGTCATCTTTGTTGACCGGTTATTCTTTTGATTGCGAGGACGCAATCCTCTTAAGGGGGGTAGATTGTAAGCCCCCTGATTTTTTTCAAGAATTTTTCTAGAATTTTTCGGGATTTTTCTGTCAATAAAACCTAGGCCTTTGTCAATTAAATAATTTTTAATTACTATTAATTAATATTAAAATATTATGGAAATAATATTTTATGGTGTAAAATGAAAAACCGGACATAGGGTAATTTTCTGCGTATTTATTGGACTCCGAAAACCCGTTTAAAGCCCTAAAAACTATTTATAAAATAAACCAATTCAAACCCCTAAATAAATCGGGTTTATTTCAATAAACCCAACAGAACCAAACCAAACCCAAACTTGAACCAAACCGATTTCTTAATGGGTCGGGTCGGGTCGAATCCGAATCGAACCCGACCCGAAACCCGTTAACAAATCTCAGAAACCCTAATTCTCCTCGGCCTCGACTCCGCGGCGGCGCGCCTATAAAAGGGCGCCTCGACTTCTGTGCCGCCGCCGCAAACCCTAAAATCTCCGCCGCCTTCCCCCAGCTCCGGCGCCGTCCTCTTCCTCGGCCACCCGCTGAACCCTCGACTCCCCAATCTCCTCAGCCTCATCGACACCTAGCCTCCGCCAACCCACAGCCACTCTCGTCGACCGTCCCTCCGCCTCAGCCCGCAGCCTTCCCTTTCCACCTCCGCCGTCGCACCGCCTGACCCCGACGAACCCATCCCCACCAGCACCTCCCCAAGCCCGCCGCCCGCTGCAACTTTCTCCACCCTCGACGACCTAGCTCCGCCCTAACCCGACCCCCTGGCTCCGCCCTAGACCCGCCACGAGCCGCCAGCCGCCGCTCGACTCTCCTCCTCCTCCCAGAACGACCTAGCCCTAGCCCCGAACACCCTCGGCTTCATCCCCGATCCTCACCACCTCACCACGCTCCGAGCACAGCCCCATCGACCTCCTCTCCTCTCTTCCTCGTCGACCTCATCTTCCTCCTCCCGAATCCCCTCCGTCGTCCCCGACGTCTCCTCACAAACCCTAGCCACCCCCTGTCGACATCTCCTCCGCCTGCGCAACAGCAGCCCCGGCTACGCCTCCCCGCACTCCGCCGACTTTGGCGACTCCACCCCGCAGCTGCCAGACCCTGCTTCGCCCTCCTCCGGCCAGCCACGACGGCCCAGCAACGAGCAGAAACCCTAAACCTAACCCTAGGACGAGCAACAGTACTGGACACAGTGGATACAGGACACGATCCAACATTCAGGACACGAGAAATCATCGTTCACGGAGCCCTGTTCAGGTATCAATTTCTCTCAACTCGTAACTCCGTTTTAGTTTCCGTCAGTTGCTATACGTAGACTGTATAACCCTCTCGGTGCCCGTGCAACTCGCTCGGTGCATCGCGTCCTGTGGTGATCGCACACCGCGATCCAAAAACAGGAAAAACGACGACCCGATTCACCCCGGAACTGGGTACGTCCCGCCAAATGGGACGACTTGGTCGCACGCGGTCTTTACCGAAACGTGCGCGACGTCGATACGGACGTGTAGGATTTCGCAGAAGTCAATTCGGGTGTGCGTGCACACCGGAATCAACGCGTATCCGCCGACACCGCCCCGTATCCGTCGATTCTGGAACACGCTGTAACTTCGTGTACACACGTCGGATCGAGACAAAACTTGCGCCATCGGACTCGTAGCGATACGCTGGTCCTGTGACCCAAGTTTGGTTCGATTCTGAGAACGTTGACGAAATCGCGTGTCGTGGGCCCCACAGGCCCCGCTCGACGGGCGATTTTGTGATCGGCTCATCGGAATTCAATTCTGAAAGTTCCGTTGGGTTCGTATCAGCGTTTTCGACCTGTTGACACTGGGTTTGGTGAATTTGGAGACCTTTGACCCTGGCACGCTTTTCGGTGCAAAGTGGCCCACATGTGGACCCCGCTTTGGCCCGGAAATGTCGTTTTGCCCTTGTGTCCAAATTGGACGTAAGGACAGGCGTTTCTAGCTATTTGATATTTTCTGAATCTAATGGTGATGTTTATTTCAGCAACCGGAGTAGTACCTGCAGATCACACTGAGACCAGAGCTACAGTTGGAGCCAGGACCACAGGCAAGTGTACCTTGCCAAACTTTGCAGTCTTGCTACATATTTTCCTTGATTCTTTTATATTGTTGTGCATGCTTAACCTAGGACCGTGTGACGTACTTAGCGTCCGATTATCAGTCGGGTGCCGACACCGTACGCGGCGTTGGGTATTGTCATTTAGAGATGGATATACGTGACACTTTATGTTCTTGTGCTTGTTTTATCAAGTACATCATGACCCAAGGACACTTGACACTTTACATGAGATAGAATCCTCCTGAGATATTCATGGTGATTCTGTATAGGATATAGCTTATGACATATACAGTTTACATGCTTAGATTTTATCCAGACTTGTTGCATTAGTTATGATCCTGCGTGTCATGGATATGAGACGTGAGATTTCATTGGGTGGGGAGAGTATTACCATATCAAAGGCTGATTATATTGTATATTGACATCTGGATGTGTTTTAGTCTCTGACACAGAGCTATGGCACCAGTTCTGGCCCTTCGAGAAAATACTGCTATGGGTTTCTCCGACACTGATCCTGTAGTAGCCTCAGCCCGAGTATGAAATAATGTTCTCAATTGCATTACACTTAGATGTTACATATTTACCCTATTGCTTTATTTATTGCTGCACTGCATATTTATTTTGGCTTGTATTTTCTGTACCTTGCTGTCCCCTGAGGACCTGGATCCGGATTATGTCCCCAGATATTGCAGACGAGATCTACCCCGAGGTTTACGGGACCGGAGCATTGGCATTAGCAGGAGCAGGTGCCTACATTGGAGCAGAACCAGGATCTGAGGACGAGATCGTACCAGAGGACTTCTCTTGAGTATTGGCTTGGGATACTCATTATTTTCAGTTTCTAGTTATTTACTTTCCAGTCTATTTCATTGATGTAGCAGACTTGTACTCGGATTGTTCTCCGAGACATTTTATTGAGATTTGTCAGTTATTTGTTTATTTCATTTCTGTCATTTGATCTGTGATTATCTGTTGTGGATAAGATTAGTATAGACTATAACTTGTACCACTGGATCTACTTATTGTTATATTACAGCTTAAGTATGCCCTGATGGATCCATTAAATTGGGTTGTCCATCGGTGCGTACTGCTGGCCATTATCACGCGCTCAGTCCCTCGGTATTTTGGGACTGGGGCGTGACAAGGAGCGATAGAGAGTGTCAACCATCTACGAGATACTCATCGAGTGAGTATGTGTTACTGACTAACGGGGGAGAGTCCGAATTTTTTACAGAGGTTATGGAATACGAACACATGAAGGAGTGGATGGAGGATATGCATGAGGAGATGAGTTCCTTACATGCCAATTCTACTTATGAGCTGGTGCGGTTACCAAAGGGCAAGAAAGATTTGAAGAATCAATGGGTGTTTAGAGTAAAGCAGACAGATGATGCTACTTGCCCTCGATACAAAGCGAGGTTGGTAGTTAAAGACTACGGTCAGCGAAAAGGCATAGATTATGATGAGATCTTTTCGCCAGTCGTCAAGCAGTCGTCTATTCGGGTGGTGCTAGCATTGGCAGCCAGTTTTGACTTGGAGATCGAGCAGATGGATGTGAAGACAGTATTGCTCCATGGTGATCTCGAGGAGGAGTTGTACATGGAACAACCAAAGGGATTTTGTGAGAATGGCAAGTCACACTTGGTCTGCCAGTTGAGGAAGAGCTTATATGGTCTAAAGCAGGCTCCAAAGCAGTGGTACAGGAAGTTTGATTCGTTTATGAGAGAGTATGGTTAATGTACAGACGACGTCAGACTATTGTATTTATAAGGTACTTTGTCGAGGATGATTTCATCATTTTACTGCTCTATGTTGATAATATGGTACTTGTGGGTTGGAATGCCACTATGATAGCGGAGTTGAAGCGCCAACTGGGCGCAGCCTTCTCTATGAAGGATTTGGGTATAACGAAGACTATTCTTGGGATGTAGATCAGCCGAGAGAGAGAGTCCAAGCTGCTACACTTGTCCCAAAAGAAGTACATTTATCGAGTACTTCAGCGTTTCAGGATGGAAGTGTCAAAAAGTGAGTAATCCCCTTGCGGCTCACTTTATGTTCACTAAGGAGCAGTGTCTATCTACCGAGGACGAGAAGAAAGATATGGAGCCGGTTCCATATGCCTCGGCTGTGGGGAGTCTCATGTATGCTATGGTGTGTACGAGACCAGATATCGCTCACGCAGTTGGCACAGTTAGCAGGTATACTTCCAATCCTGGAAGGATACATTAGAGTGCGATCAAGTGGATTCTATGATACCTTCAGGGCACTGCCGATTGGAGACTTGCTTTTGGTGGTGACAAGCCGAAGCTGGTTAGGTATACCGATACTGATATGCCTGGAGATATAGAGACGAGACGATCGACTTTGGGCTATGTGATGATGTTTGCTGGTGGATCAGTATCGTGGCACTCGCGGTTGCAGAAGTATGTTGCCTTGTCGACGACAGAGGTAGAGTACATTGCGACAACAAAGGCAGGGTACATTATTGGAGAACTCCTTGATGGTTACTACGAATTTCGTATTTATATGAACACCCTTACTCACCCAGAACACGGGATTTATAATTATATTATAGAACTTATTGAGAATGTTAGGATTGATATTAATAAAATAAAACATAGGTTAGACAGCAGAAAGCACCCTTATGTTAGTAGTCAAACTCCCATGAATTGTTGGCCTTATAATAATAAGGTTAATATGCTAAGGTATTATTCGAAAGAGGAAAATAAGATAAACATAGATGAAATTAAGGAACAACATTATTGTACATTCCTTAAACTTCTTGTCACGCCCCAGTCCCAAAATATCAAGGGACTAGACACGTGGCAATGGCCAGCAGTACACTCTGATGGACAATCCAATTTAATGGATCCACCAGGGTATACTTAAGCTGTAAAATAAGGTCTAATATAACAAGTCATAACTAATCTCATCCACAGAAGATAATAAGATCAACAATAATAAGAAAAGTAAATCAACAACCAGTCTCAACAAAGTATTTCGGGGAACAACCCGATAATAATCAAATACACTGGTTCAACAGACCAGAACAAAAGAGTCCAAAATAAAGTAACTGATGAGTATAAATAACATATACTCAGGAAAAGTCTTCAGCCATCACCTCTTCTTCTGGGATTGGTTCAGCTCCAGTATCAGGTCCTGCTACAGCTTCTGCTCCTGTTCCGTAAACCTCGGGATAATGCTCTTCTGCTAAACTTGGGGACATCATCCGGATCCAGGTCCTCAGGGGACATAGCAAGGTACAAATAATACAAGCCAAAATAAATGCAGTGAAATAGTAAATGAAACAAGTAGGGTCACTACATAACCATCTATGTGAAATGCAAGTGAGAGCATCACTAGTACTCAGGCTGAGACCGCTACAAGCTCTGTGTCGGGGAGCCGGTAGAAGTAATAACAAGTAATGGGTCTAGCTCTGCTCGAGAGTCTACAACCTCACAATAGTAGTAGATATATATAGAACAGCCTGTAGCCTGTGTGTCTCTCCCCACCTAATGTAACCATATGTCTCATGTATATGTCACGTGAGATCATAGCTAATGCAACAAGTCATATAATCTCTAAGAATATAATATCTATGTCAATCATGTATCCTACACAGAATCACCATGAATATCTCAGGAAGATTCTATCATATGTATGGTGTCAAGTGTCCTGGGTTATAATGTACTTGATAAAACAAGTACAAGAATGTAAAGGGTCACGAATGTCCATCTCTATATGACGTACACAACTCCGCGTACGGGGTTGGCACCCGACTATTGATCGGACGCTAAGCACGTCGCACGGTCCTAGGTTTAAGCATGTACAACAATTATAATTAAGCAAGGAAATATGTAACAAGACTACAAAGTTTGGCAAGGTACACTTGCCTGGGGTTGGAATACCAACAACTGTCCCGGTATCAGTGGGTCCTGTAGATACTCCTCCAAAAGCTGAAATAGACATTACCAACATTCTCAGAAAATATAAAATAGCTAGAAACGTCTGTCCTGAAATCCAATTTGGACACAAGGACAAAAATGACATTTCCTGGTCAAAGCGGGGTCCATATGTGGGCCGCTTGCACCAAAAATTGGGTCAGGGTCAAAGGTCTCCAAATTCGTCCAACTTAGTGTCAACAAGTCAGGAACAATGATACGAACCCAACGGAACTTCCAGAATTGGATTCCGATGAGCCGATCTCAAAATCGCCCGTCAAGTGGAGCCTATGGGGCCCACGATACGCGATTTTGTCAACGTTCTCAGAATCGAACCAAACTTGGGTCACAGGACCAGCGTATTGCTACGAGTCCGATGGCGCAAGTTTCGTCTCGATCCGACGTGTGTACACGAAGTTACGGCGTATTCCAAAATAGACAGATACGGGACATTGTCGGCGGATACACATTGATTCCGGTGTGCACGTACATCTGAATCAACTTCTGCAAAATTCCGCACGTCCGTATCAACGACGCGCACGTATCGGTGAAGACCGCACGCGACCAAGTCGTCCCGTTTGACGGGGCGTACTCAGTTTCGGGGTGAAACAGGGCGTTGATTTTTCTGTTTTTGGATCGTGGTTCGCGATCGCCACAGGACGCGATGCACCGAGCGGTTTGCGCGGGCACCGAGGGGGTCACACAGCCTACGCGTCACAACTGACGGAACAGAAATCGGGGTAGCGAGGAGAGAGATCGGGTTACCTGAACAGGGCTCCGTGAAACTGATATCCTCGTGTCCGTGTCGAATTGACACCGATTCTGTGTCCTGGACGTGTCCGGGTTCTGCGTCCAGAGACTCGCCGGGTTCGGGGCGGCTAGCTGAGGTGCTGGTCGGAGTCGGCCGGGGCGCGGGGCGGCAGTGGCGAGGTCGGGCGGCGCCGGTGGCAGCTCAGACGGTCGGCAGAGGTGGGGCAGCGGGCTAGGGCTCGGCTGCTGTCGAGAGGAGCAGGGCCGAGGAACGCGGGCCGAGGAGAGATGGCGGAGTTGGCCGTCTGTGGCGGAGCGGGGCTGGGCACGACGGCGAGGTCCGGTCGAGGGTTGAGGGAACAGGCGGCGTCGGGTTCTGCTGGGACGGGCCGCGGGTACTGGAGGCTGAGCCTAGGGCGGAGGGAGGAGTTCCTGGAGGAGGTGCTGCGGGTCAGGGGAGGCCGGCGAGTTGCTGAGGAGGGCGGCCGTAGTCGAGCTCTGCGGGGCTGGGCGGAGGCTTCGCCGGGTTCGGGTGGCTGTGGACGGAGGTGGAAGAGGGAAAGGGAAAACATAGGTGGCCGGCTAGGTTTAAATAGAGGGAAAGGGGAGAAGATCGGCCGGGAGTTTGTCGGAATAGGAAGGGGAAGGGGCTGGGGGTTTCGTGGGAGGTGAAGGGAACAGTCGCCGGCGGCCACGGCGGCAGAAACGGCCGCCGGAAGGAGAGAGGTCGGGGAAGGAGAAGAGATTGGGGGTTAGGTTTCAGGCGGGTCGGGTCGGGTCCAAGCGGGTCGGGTCAAACCCGGATCCGACCCGCTAAGAATTGGGCTGGGTTGGACCGGCCGGTTCGGTTCAATTTTGGTTTGGTTTAATTAGGTTTAATTGAACCGGGTTCAGGTTTATTTGGGTTTAATTAAACAATAGTTTTTAGGGCTTTAAAATGCTTCCGGGGTCCAATAAATTTCCGGAAAATTACCCTATGTCTAGATTTTCATTTTACACTAGAAAATATAATTTCCATAATATTTTAATATTATTTAATATCATTTAAAAATCATTTTAAATCAGAATACCCTAGTTTTATTTTGTTAAAAATTATAGAAAAATTCTAAATAAATTCTGAAAATTAAGTTTTTAAATTCTAAAAATTTCAGGTGATTACAATCTACCCCCCTTAAGAAATTGCGTCCTCGCAATCAGAGAATAAGCTACTAAAGAACAGAACTATGGGAATTTACAAGAATTGCTTAGGTTATACCTGCATCCTCGAATAAGTGAGGATAACGCTGGCGCATGATATCCTCTCGTTCCCAGATAGATTCGCCAGGAGAGTGTTGCTTCCAAGCCACACGAACCAGTCTAATGGTCTGTCCTCGCAGTGTCTTCTCACTGGTGCCAAGTATACCCGCTAGTTGTTCTTCATATCTCAGGCTTGGGCCCACTGCGATTTCAGAATGATCAACTACGTGACTTGGACCAGTCACGTATCTTCTCAGCTGTGAGACATGGAATACATCATGCACTCCCTCTAAGGATGGAGGTAATGCAAGACGATAAGCCACCTCACCAATGCGCTCCAGAATATCAAAGGGCCCGATGTACCTTGGGCTCAACTAGCCTCTGCATCCAAATCGAATGGTACCTCGAGTGGGAAAAATCCTCAAGAATACGTGCTCTCCTTCTTTGAACTCCAGGGGACGTCTGTGTGTATCAGCCCAATGCTTCTGTCTGTCCTGAGCTGCACGAAGATGATTCTGTATTTGTTTCACCTTCTCAACTGTCTGCATTACCAACTCTGGACCCAGTATTTGACGCTCTCCAATGTCACTCCAGCATATCGGCGATCTGCACTTTCTACCATACAACGCCTCGAAAGGTGCCATCTGGATGCTTGCCTGATAACTGTTGTTGTAAGAGAACTCCACTAAGTGCGAATGATCTTCCCAAGACCCTCAAAAGTCTAACATACATGATCGCAGCATATCCTCCAAGATCTGAATTGTGCGCTCTGATTGGCCATCTGTTTGTGGATGGTAGGCAGTGCTGAATTTGAGTCGGGTGCCAAGACTCTCTTGCATGCTTCGCCAAAAATAAGATATAAATCTCGAGTCTCGATCCGATACAATACTAACCGGCACTCCATGTAATCTTACGATTTGTCGCATATACATGTCGGCTAGTACCTCTGTGGACTGTCCAACTCTAAACGGCAAGAAATGTGCCGATTTAGTGAGTCGATCCACAATAACCCATACCGCATCTTTTCCGCTGGGGCTCCTTGGAAATCCTGTGACGAAATCCATGGTGATATGTTCCCACTTCCATTCTGGTATGGGAAGTGGCTGCAACATACCAGCAGTCCTTTGATGCTCGGCCTTTACTTGTTGGCAGACTAAATATTTTGCCACAAATCGTGCAATCTCCCTCTTCATTCCATGCCACCAATAATACTGCCTTAAATCTCGGTACATCTTTGTTCCTCCTGGATGAACAGAGTACAAAGAGCTATGTGCTTCAGTCATTAACTCCTGTCTTAATTCTCCATTTGGAACATATAGACGATTCCAGCACCTTAATGTCCCATCCTCATGTATGCGAAGTCCCGTCTGCATGCCTGCTTGTGTCTTCTCTTTAAGTCTTCGAAATCGAGCATCAGTAGGCAAAGGTTCTTTAATCCTCTCCACAAGCGATGACTTAACTTCCTGATTAGCCAGCAAGCCACTCTGTCCTGGTAAAACAACTTCTATCTGGAGCTCCTGTAGATCTCTCAATAGCTCAGGCTGCATCGTCAAGAAATAAGTTGTAGGCTTCCTGCTGAGTGCGTCTGCTACTACATTAGCCTTCCCCGGGTGGTACTGCAGATCTATATCAAAGTCTACCATCAACTCAAGCCAACGTCTTTGCCTCATGTTGAGCTCCTTCTGAGTATATACATACTTCAGACTCTTGTGATCAGTGAAGATTTCTACCTTCTCTCCATAAAGATAGTGCCTCCAAATCTTTAGTGCAAATATTACTGCAGCTAGCTCAAGATCATGCGTTGGGTAGTTCTTCTCATGGACCTTCAACTGTCTCGATGCATAAGCGATGACTTTGTCATGTTGTATCAAAACACATCCTAGTCCACTACCTGACGCATCACTATAAACAAAAAAATCTCCTGACCCTGAAGGAAGAGTCAAGACTGTGCTGTTGTTAGACGCCTCTTCAATTCTTCAAAGGCCTTCTGGCATTCTTCCGTCCATGCAAACTCCTGGTCCTTTCGTGTCAACTTCGTCATAGGTTCCGCAATCCTTGAGAAATTTTCTACAAACCTCCGATAATATCCAACAAGTCCTAGAAAACTTCTCACTTCAGCAACTGATGTTGGTGTGGGCCAAGTCTCTATAGCAGCAACCTTCTTTGGATCAACTGAAAGTCCTTCTCCTGAGATGATATGTCCCAAGAAAGGCACATTATCCATACAAAACTCACATTTACTGAGCTTGGCATATAACTTCTCCTGCCTCAACGTCTCTAACACGATTCTGAGATGCTCCTCATGCTCTTCGTGGCTCTTGGAATATACTAGAATATCATCAATAAACACAACCACAAATTTGTCCAAGTACTGATAAAAAACTCTGTTCATTAAACTCATGAACACAGCTGGCGCGTTGGTTAAACCAAATGGCATTACTAAGAACTCATAGTGTCCATACTTGGTCCTGAAGGCTGTCTTCGGTATATCTTCCTTCCTCACTCTGATATGGTGATAACCGGATCTAAGGTCAATCTTCGAGAATACCCTAGCTCCACTCAATTGATCAAATAAGTCATCAATGCGTGGTAAGGGATACCGGTTCTTAATGGTCACAACATTCAGTGCCCTGTAATCAATATACAGGCGAACTGTTCCATCCTTCTTCGGTACAAATAATATAGGTGCTCCCCAAGGTGAAACACTAGGCCGGATAAAATCCTTCTCCAGAAGATCATCAACTTGTTCCTTCAATTCCACTAACTCCTTAGGTACTAGCCGATATACTGATGAAGTGATAGGCTCTACTCCTGGAGTTAAGTCTATTGTGAATTCTATTTCCCGATCAGGTGGTAAACCTGGAAGATCATCAGAAAATACATCCACAAACTCTGATATGACTCTAGGGTAACCTGACTCCCCTTCTACAGATAATACCCTAAGAGTTGGCTGAACACCTTGCTCTACAGCTCCCCGAAGAAACTCAAACTCTGAATGCCCAGGTGGTTTAAATATAACCTTTCCAAGCCGACAATCAAGAGTCGCATGGTACTGACTTAACCAGTCCATACCAAGTACAACATCATAATCCGGCATAGAAAAGATCAGAAATTGGGCTCGCATCTCTCTTCCACATACTACTACCGAACAAGATCTACAGATATCACTAATCGGGATAATTCCACCTCCCGTAAGAATTCTCTTAGTCTTCGGAAGGGGTGCAGTAGCTACTCTATGGGTGGCTACGAAGCTAGCAGCTATGAATGAGATGCTCCAGAATCAAATAAAGCTACAGCTGGTAATGAAGCTACTAATATAGTACCTGCTATAACTTCTCCATCAGTAGCTTCCTCCTCAACAGCCAATACAAATGCTTGTCCTCGTCCCTGAGCTGGACCCCTCTGCTGACGAGCCTGCTGGAATAGTGCTGCCTGTGGTGGCAATGGTGGTCTCTGCTGATATCCTCCTGGAGCTGGTGGTCTGACTCCTCCAACTCCTGTCTGCGGTGCTCCCACTGCTGGATAAGCTGGCATTGGTGCAGGTAAAGCTAGTCTTGGTGCTCCTTCTCTGCGTTCAGAGCAGTCCCTGGATAGATGCTGGTTGGATCCGCAAACCAGGCATAGTCCCAACTTGTGTCTACACTCCCTTTCAATGTGACCTAGTTTGCCGCAGTAATGACAAGTAGGTAGGGTTCTTGGTGCTGCTCTCTGAGGTAGATTCTTCTAGGGTCGCTTTGCAGAATCCCCCTGTGATGCCCTGGATGGTGCTGATGAGAATGGCCGCTTCAGACTTGACTCCCTCCTGGTAACGCGCTCCATGCGTCGTGCTGCAGCAAGGACGTCGGTGTATGAGGTAGGTGCAACAGATCCGATCAACCTCTGAAGCTCGAACCTGAGTCCGTCGAAGAACTTCTCCGCCTTCTCTTCTTCGGTAGGAATTAGAGAAGGGGCGAAGCGACTCAGGCGAATGAATTCAGCATTATACTCTTCCACCGACATATTGCCCTGGATAAGGCGGTTGAATTTGTCTCGGAGTTCCGATCTAGCAACAGCTGGGATATACATCTCCTGAAAGAGTATGGAGAACTCTTCCCAAGTGACTCGGTCCAGTCCGAGCCTCCTCTCTTCTGATAGCCACCAATGATGTGCATTGTCAGTTAACTGCATCCTAACAGCAGTCATCCATCTTTCCCTCGGAAGTTCAGCTGCTTCCAACTGATGTTGTGTGTTCGTGAGCCACTCGTGCACTTCAGTTGGTCCCTCCTTTCCCGAAAAGGTACGGGGCTTCAGTTGACGGAAATCAGTGATAGATCCCGTCGTTGGTCGCCTAGCTTGTGGGTTCACCTGCTCCAGTGCGGTTACTAGGCTGGTCCTCAGGTACTCGGCCTCATGACGCTGAGCCTCTTGTTGAACCTGCTGTTGGGCTTGCATCATGGCATAAAACATCTGAAATATCTGCTGCCCTTCCATGGCTTGCCCTGGTGGAAAGATAGGCATCTGTGGAGTGAACTGTGGCGGAGGTGGGATGTCGTCACGCCGGAACCTTGAATTATGCTGTTCAGCTTGATCGCTTTGAGAGGATTGCCCTCTATTCTCTGGTGTCACTCCGTCTCCATAGGTAACCACATCATCTTGTAGTGTACCCAAGGGATTCTCATCTCCAATTCTTGGATCCATTATTCTGCATCCAAAATAAACTTTATGAGAACTTTCAGTAGAATCAAAGTAGGATGCAAATCAAGTACTTAATTCGAATTCGATATAGAGTTCAAAAATGATTCAACCAATGGATGAGATCCTATAACTTATCCTATTCTTGTTACAGGCTTGCTCGGTCCCTAAGTTGAAACCGAACAATTTAGTCAAGACCTGCATGGGCCACCAAAAAAACCATGTCACGCCCCAGTCCCAAAATATCAAGGGACTAGACACGTGGCAATGGCCAGCAGTACACTCTGATGGACAACCCAATTTAATGGATCCACCAGGGTATAGTTAAGCTGTAAAATAAGGTCTAATATAACAAGTCATAACTAATCTCATCCACAGAAGATAATAAGATCAATAGCAATAAGAAAAGTAAACCAACAACCAGTCTCAACAAAGTATTTCGGGGAACAACCCGATAATAGTCAAATACACTGGTTCAACAGACCAGAACAAAAGAGTCCAAAATAAAGTAACTGATGAGTATAAATAACATATACTCAGAAAAAGTCTTCAGCCATCACCTCTTCTTCTGGGATTGGTTCAGCTCCAGTATCAGGTCCTGCTACAGCTTCTGCTCCTATTCCGTAAACCTCGGGATAATGCTCTTCTGCTAAACTTGGGGACATCATCCGGATCCAGGTCCTCAGGGGACATAGCAAGGTACAAATAATACAAGCTAAAATAAATGCAGTAAAATAGTAAATGAAACAAGTAGGGTCACTACATAACCATCTATGTGAAATGCAAGTGAGAGCATCACTAGTACTCAGGCTGAGATCGCTACAAGCTCTGTGTCGGGGAGCCGGTAGCAGTAATAACAAGTAATGGGTCTAGCTCTGCTCGAGAGTCTACAACCTCATAATAGTAGTAGATATATATAGAACAGCCTGTAGCCTGTGTGTCTCTCCCCACCCAATGTAACCACACGTCTCATGTCCATGTCACGTGAGATCATAGCTAATGCAACAAGTCATATAATCTCTAAGAATATAATATCTATGTCAATCCTGTATCCTATACAGAATCACCATGAATATCTCAGAAAGATTCTGTCATATGTATGGTGTCAAGTATCCTGGGTTATAATGTACTTGATAAAACAAGTACAAGAATGTAAATGGTCACGAATGTCCATCTCTATATGACGTACACAACTTCGCGTACGGGGTTGGCACCCGACTATTGATCGGACGCTAAGCACGTCGCACGGTCCTAGGTTTAAGCATGTACAACAATTATAATTAAGCAAGGAAATATGTAACAAGACTACAAAGTTTGGCAAGGTACACTTGCCTGGGGTTGGAATACCAACAACTGTCCCGGTATCAGTGGGTCCTGTAGATACTCGTCCAAAAGCTGAAATAGACATTACCAACATTCTCAGAAAATATAAAATAGCTAGAAACGCCTGTCCTTAAGTCCAATTTGGACACAAGGGCAAAAATAACATTTCCTGGTCAAAGCGGGGTCCATATGTGGGCCGCTTGCACCAAAAATCGAGTCAGGGTCAAAGGTCTCCAAATTCATCCAACTTAGTGTCAACAAGTCAGGAACAATGATACGAACCCAACGGAACTTTCAAAATTGGATTCCGATGAGCCGATCTCAAAATCGCCCGTCAAGTGGAGCCTGTGAGGCCAACGATACGCGATTTTGTCAACGTTCACAGAATTGAACCAAACTTGGGTCACAGGACCAGCGTATTGCTACGAGTCCGATGGAGCAAGTTTCGTCTCGATCCGACGTGTGTACACCAAGTTACGACGTGTTCCAAAATGGACGGATATGGGACGTTGTCGGCGGATACTCATTGATTCCGGTGTGCACGCACATCCGAATCAACTTCTGCGAAATCCTGCACGTTCGTATCAACGACGCGCACGTATCGGTGAAGATCGCACGCGACCAAGTTGTCCCGTTTGGCGGGGCGTACTCAGTTCCGGGGTAAAACAGGGCGTTGATTTACCTGTTTTTGGATCGCGGTTCGCGATCGCCACAGGACGCGATGTACCGAGCGGTTTGCACGGGCACCGAGGGGGTCACACAACCTACGCGTCATAACTGACTGAACGGAAATTGGGGCATCAAGGAGAGAGATCGGGTTACCTGAACAGGGCTTCGTGAAACTGATATCCTCGTGTCCGTGTCGAATTGACACCGATTCCGTGTCCTGGACGTGTCCGGTTTCTGCGTTCAGAGACTCGCCGGGCTCGGGGCGGCTAGCTGAGGTGCTGGTCAGAGTCGGCCGGGGTGTGAGGCGGCAGGGCGAGGTCGGGCGGCGCCGGTGGCAGCTCAGGCGGCCGGCAGAGGTGGGGCAGCGGGCTAGGGCTCGGCTCGGCTGCTATCGAGAGGAGCAGGGCCGAGAAGAAGGGTCGGGGCCGAGGAACGCGGGCCGAGGGGAGATGGCGGAGGTGGCCGTCTGTGGCGGAGAGGGGCTGGGCACGACGGCGAGGTCCGGTCGAGGAGTGAGGGAACAGGCGGCGTTGGGTTCTGCTGGGACGGGCCGCGGGTACTGGAGGCTGAGCCTAGGGCGGATGGAGGAGGTCCTGGAGGAGGTGCTGCAGGTCAGGGGAGGCTGGCGAGGTGCTGAGGAGGGCGGCCAGATTCGAGCTCTGCGGGGCTGGGCGGAGGCTTCGCCGGGTTCGGGTGGCTACGGACGGAGGTGGAAGAGGGAAAGGGAAAACCTAGGTGGCCGGCTAGGTTTAAATAGAGGGAAAGGGGAGGAGATCGGCCGGGAGTTTGTCGGAATAGGAAGGGGAAGGGGCTGGGGGTTTCTTGGGAGGTGAAGGGAACAGTCGCCGGCGGCCACGGCGGCGGAAACGGCCGCCGGAAGGAGAGAGGTCGGGGAAGGAGAAGATATTGGGGGTTAGGTTTCAGGTGGGTCGGGTCGGATCCAAGCGTGTCGGGTCGAACCCTGATCCGACCCGCTAAGAATTGGGCTGGGTTGGACCGGCCGGTTCGGTTCAATTTTGGTTTGGTTTAATTAGGTTTAATTGAACCGGGTTCAGGTTTATTTGGGTTTAATTAAACAATAGGTTTTAGGGCTTTAAAATGCTTCCGGGGTCCAATAAATTCCTGAAAAATTATCCTATATCTAGATTTTCATTTTACACTAGAAAATATAATTTCCATAATATTTTAATATTATTTAATATCATTTAAAAATCATTTTAAATCAGAATACCCAAGTTTTATTTTGTTAAAAATTACAGAAAAATTCTAAATAAATTCTGAAAATTAAGTTTTTAAATTCTAAAAATTTTAGGTGATTACACTTCTGGCTCAAGAATTATTAGGAGAAGTTGACGAGCAAGTTGTCTATGCCTTTTACGATACTCACTCCTCAGCTATTGATTATTTTAGGTGGAAATACTCTGAAGACTAACGATTACTCAAAAGACTCATATAGCAAATTTAATAACTTTAATATTTTTAACAATGAAGAAGGAGTAGGTAGCACTGGTGGTGAAATAGTGTTGAAATTAGTTGATGATTTTATGATTGTCTCATTGGCATTATATAGCCTTACAGTCATTAATACAATGATCTCAATCATTATGACAATAATCTCATAATGGAATATCCTGTGACATATTCTGGCATCCCAAATATGTCCTCAGGATATTCCCATGTGCTTATACTATACTTAAATATGACACCCAACATACCATATCAACACTCCCCCTCAAGATGGGTGAAAGATATTCACTAAGCCCATCTTGTCACATCCTCTAATCATGCTCACTGAGGCGAGTCCCTTGGTTAGTCCATCTGCTACTTGATCCCTGGTTGGAACATGGCCAAGCTCCAGTAATCCACTATCCAACTTCTCTTTGATGAAGAATCTATCAATCTCGATGTGTTTGGTCCTGTCATGCTGTACTGGATTGTTGGCGATACTAATAGCTGACTGATTGTCACACCACAGCTTCATCTTGGCTCCTTGATCCAGCTTCAGCTCCACCAGCATATTCTTCAACCATAGCAGCTCTGCAACTCCCAAGGCCATAGCTCTGTACTCTGCTTCAGCTGTCGATCTGGCCACCACAGACTGCTTCTTACTCCTCTAGGAGACCAAGTTACCTCCTACAAATATGCAATATCCTGAGGTAGACCTCCTGTCATCAGCACAACTAGCCCAGTCAGAATCACAGTAGCCCTCGATGCTCACGTGATTGTTCTTCCTGAATATTAGTCCCTTCCCGGGAGCACCTTTCAGGTACCTCAGAATCTGGTACACTGCATCCATATGACCCTTCCGTGGGTCATGCATGTAGCGGCTCACCACACTTACTGCAAAGCAGATATCAGGACGTGTGTGGCTCAAATAGATCAACTTGCCAACCAGTCTCTGGTATCTGTCCCGATCAACTGGTTCTCCAGCCTCAGCATCAATCTTGAACCTCTGATCTATTGGTGTCGCTGCAGGTTTGCACCCCAACATCCCAGTTTCTGTGAGAAGGTCCAGTGCATACTTCCTTTGAGAGAGAACAATCCCCTCTGCTTCTCGAGCAATCTCAATCCCAAGGAAGTACCGAAGAAGGCCGAGATCCTTCACCTCGAATTCCTTGCCAAGCTTTCCTTTGAGTTGGGCGATCTCCTGCTCATCATCTCCTGTGATAATCATATCGTCCACATACACCGCAAGCATGGTGATGTGGCCTCCACTCCAACGGAAGAACACAGTATGATCCGCATTGATCTGCTGATATCCCATCCCTATCATCGCTCTTCTGAATCTGTCAAACCACGCTCGAGGAGACTGCTTCAGTCCATAGATGGACTTCTTCAACCTGCAGACCTTGCCTACTGTCTGATTGGTGCCAAATCCTGGTGGTATCTCCATGTACACCTCCTCCACTAGATCTCCGTGAAGAAACGCATTCTTCACATCCAGTTGGTGTAGCTTCCATCCACCATTCGCTGCCAGAGAAATCAGAGTCCTGACAGTGCTCATCTTTGCAACTGGTGCAAAGGTCTCGTCATAGTCGATGCCGTACGTCTGACTGTATCCTTTGGCTACTAGTCGAGCTTTGTAGCGCTCAACCTGTCCATCTGGGTTCTGCTTCACGGTAAAGACCCACTTGCATCCAACTGCTCTCTTTCCCTCTGGCAATCTCACAAGCTCCCAAGTGTGGTTCTTCTCCAGAGCTCCCAACTCCTCGTGCATTGCCGCTTTCCACTTTGGATCGTTCTTGGCAACCTGCCAATTGTTAGGTACAGTAATACTATCCAAAGATGCTATAAATGCTCCATGAGAAGAAGAGATATGGTCATAAGAAACAAACTGAGCAATATCCCAACCATATCTGTTTGGAGGATTTCCTGCATTGCTGCGAGTGGTCCTCCGTATAGATAGTGGTGTGGGAGGAGTAGAAGTAGGAGGAATGATATTTTGTGAAGGAGGGGGTATCACCTGAAGGGGGGTTGGTGTCGGTGCCTCAGGAGTTGGGACGAACGCAGGCAAAGGACTTGGCACTGGCACTGTCGGTACTGGTCCTGCAGTTTGCTTCTCTCTCCTGCTGTAGGTAAGTAACTCTCCCTGAGCCGTAGGCCTAACACCTTCACCTTCTTGTCCCTTCTCCGTGCCTCCATGCCAAACTTCTAAATCGGTTACCACAAAGTTCTCCATCTCCCCCTCTCGCCTAATACTGGCAGTATTAGGCGTGTTGTGTGAAGTTCCGTCCTGGTGGTAGTATGGCTCATGCTCCCGAAAGTGGACATCCATACTGACAAACTTCTTCTTCTCTACTGGACTCCAGCACACATACCCCTTCTGGGTCGCCGAGTAGCCTACGAAGATGCATTTGACCGCTCTAGGGTCAAGTTTCCCAACTGATGGCCTGTTGTCCTTCACAAAACACACACACCCAAACACCTTCAGTGGGAGTATCCCACTATTATTGCCTTGCAATACCTCACATGGGGACTTCCATCCGAGGACCTTCGAGGGCATCCTGTTGATGAGTTGAGCTGCTGTCAACACTGCATGCCCCCACAGACTCTGTGGGACATTCATGTCGATCATCATACTTCTTGCGACCTCCAGAAGGTGTCTGTTTTTCCTTTCTGCAACTCCATTTTGTGCTGGTGTGTATGCACAGGTGGTCTGATGCTGTATTCCGTGTGCTGACAAGTATTCTGCAAGCGTCCTGTTGGTATACTCCGTTCCATTGTCAGACCTCAGTACCTTCACAACTGCTTTGTACTGAGTCTGGACATGCTTATGGAAATCCCGAAAACAAGCAGGTACATCATTCTTATTTTTCATCAAATATAACCAGGTAACACGAGAGGCACACTCAATGAAAGAAACAAAGTACTTATAACCATTCATAGTGTTAGTAGCACATGGACCCCAGACATCAGAATGTACTATCTCAAAAGCAAAAGTGCTCCTATGACCCGTGCCAACATATGAGCTTCTAGTAAGTTTTCCTAACTCGCACGCATCACATACTAATTTCTCTTTTTTTGTTTTTGCATAAATCTCTGGATATAACTTACTTAGAGTATCAAAGGAAGAATGTCCCATCCTCCGATGATGGAGCATCAAGGTATCCTCAGTCCTCTGCTGCAGTCCTTCCATGCCAGCCTTCTCTGCCATAGATACCAATGCTGAGTCCAGTCCTTCTCGATCTAGGTACCACAGTCCCTCATGCCAAGTGCCAGTCCCAAGTCTTCGTCTTGTCCCTTTCTCCTGGAAGGTCACCTTAGGAATATCAAAAGAAACAATGCATTTAAGTTGGAGGATTATAGAACTAATGGACAAGAGACTGACTGAAAAGGATGGAGCATGTAAAACATTGGATAATCTTACTGAACCTGTACAATTAACAGTACCCTTACCGACCACTGGCTGGAAAGTGCCATCAGCTGTCTGAATGCTGTCTGCTGATGCTAGGTGAGTGTAGGAAGAAAACTCACTAGCATTCCCAGTCACATGTCGAGATGCTCCCGAGTCGATAATCCAGTCTGATGATTTAAGGGAAGAGATAGACGCAAGGGCAAGTGATTCGTCAGTACCTTCTGATGGATGGGCATATATGGCAGCGTTGCCCCTAACAAAGAATGAGGTGGACGCCTCCTCTGTTCTACTCCTCATGTCTCCCAGTGCCTGGTCCTCCACAGTAATGGTGCCATCAGCTTCTCCGTTCCCTTCTGATATCAGGAGGTTTGCTCGATAACCTCCTCGGCCGCCTCGTCTACCCCCTCGACCACGACCACGTCCTCCATTATATCCTCGTCCGCCGAACGGTCCTCGTGCACCACCTGAGTCTCCCTCCCTAGGTGGTTTGGTACAAGCATATCGATGATGACCCATCTCCCCACAGTTGTAGCACTGCCGGTTATCCTGCCAGGGTTCTCCCTTAGATCGTGTGTTACCTGAGCTGGTGATCGCTAGTGCTGACTTTGCTTCGGGGGGACCACATGTCCCTGCTTGCAGCCTGATGCGTGTCTCCTCCTGGATCATGGCTGAGATAGCCTCCTCAAGGCTAGGGATCTTTGGTTGGGCTAGAAGTAGGGCCGTCCTCTGTGCGAAAGCTGCAGTCAGCCCTTTGAGAAACTTCATCGTCCTCTCCTGCAGACACACCTGTCTCTCCTTACACTTAGGGTCCCCGCAGCTCGCCCGATCTGAGGAGTGATCATAATCCAACCACAGACGCTCCAACTCCGTGGCATACTCCTGCACCGTCTTCTCTCCCTGTACGGTGTCATCAATCTCCCCCTTTATCTGGAAGACCCGTAAGTTGTTCCCCACACCATCATAGGTCCTTCTCAACTTCTCCCACACATCTTTCACCATCTCAATACCGTCTACTGTGGCGGCAATAGACTGGACTAAGGAGTTGAGAAGCCAGATGTAGATCACCATATGAGTGGACTTCCACTCATCGCGTCCTGTCGAGCCCTCGTCCGGCTCTGTCGTCTCGCCCGTCAGGAACCCCTCCATGTTTTTTCCTGCGAGGGTTCTTCTCACCCGCCGTGACCAACTCAGATAGGTGGCTGGTCCATCTAATTTCAGATCGATGGAGGGAAGCTTCAACTCCGGCGACGTTCGTGTCGTGTTCTCACCAGCCGACATCGTCAACAACTTCATCAACGTCGCCACCTCTGCAGAATCTAGCTTCTTGATGATCTCCTCCATCGATGCTTCGTCTATCCAATCACGTCACGTCCGCTCCACGACTCACGCTCGTCCTCGTCGTCCGCTCCTACATCCGAACATGTCCCCCCTTTTTCCAGATCTAGGCATCCCTATTAGGCGATGTCTAGTGCTGGTGTGGAGGAGGCGGCAGCACGCATGTCACAGCCGCCGTCGCAGCAGCCGTGAAGATTTTTTTTTTTTTTTTTTTTTTTTTTTTTTTTTGAACGGAGGGGGGTAGACGAGGCGGGAAGGGAGGGGGGCGTGGAAGAGTTCGGTGGAGGAGATCTAGAAAATCCTCCTGTGGGTTTGTGGAAGCTTGGTGACGGCTAGGGTTTGTGGAAACTTGGCTCTGATACCATGTTGAAATTAGTTGATGATTTTATTGATTGTCTCATTGGCATTATATAGCCTTACAGTCATTAATACAATGATCTCAATCATTATGACAATAATCTCATAATGGAATATCCTGTGACATATTCTGGCATCCCAAATATGTCCTCAGGATATTCCCATGTGCTTATACTATACTTAAATATGACACCCAACATACCATATCAACAAATAGTTAGTCTAGAAGGAATACCCAATACCGATAGAGGTGCTATCGGTCCACCAGTAGAAAGTCTTATACCAACCAAACCCCTTCCTTACAACATTCGATATCCTGCTTATCGACCCGAGTCCAAACTTTATAAAAATAAAAATTCTAATACCATTGATAATATTATTTTTAACCTTGATAATATTCCACATAAACAAATATCTGACTACATAGGTGAATGGGGTCAAGAGATGGGAGGAATAATGTATCATTTACCAACAAATATGATCATGGCCCATTTTATTCATTATGCTACCAGTTTCTGGAAAGGAGGTGCTCGGACATGGCTTCGTGGATTAGAACTCAACAAGGAAAAGATAGAAGCAATTAGAAACATAAAAAAGGGACAAAAAGCTTTAGGAGAGAGAATGGATTTAGTCCAAGCTGATTATACAAGAAGTGAAGGTATCGTAGAAAAGGATTATGAAATATTATTACATAAAATAATTTTATGTGATATCTGTTTACTTGAGGAATTTGCTGCTAAATATATATGATTTATCTTCTATTTAAAAGATAATAACCAAAAAGAATTTTGGATAAAATGTTTTTTTACCAAGATTCCATATCCTTGGAACAGTATTATAAAATATACTTATGACAAAATTAGAAATAAGATCCATACTACGGGAATGCTAAAAAGGGCTTGTATGGAAACTATGGAACATGTTTGCGAACAAGCCAGGGCACAAAAATAAATGAATAAAACCATCAAGAAATCTAGACTAGGATATTCGTTCTGCTATAAATATAATGAAGACATTAACCTTAATTTTGGATGTCCACCCGAATATGAAAGTATCAGAAAAAAGAAAAATAATTTTAAGAAAAAATGATTTCATAAGAATAAGTATAAAATTACTAGGAAGAAATGGAAACCCAGTTTTAAAAAGCAGCCTCAGAAATTTGAAAAGATGAGATTCATTAAACGAAAAATATTTAGAAAATGTTGTAAGTGTTTCAAATGTGATAAAGAAGGACATTTTGCTAATGAATGTCCTAATAATATCCAGGCCATTTTCATAAAAGACCTAGATACTTATGGTATAAATATAGGCACTATTAATGATATTGATATTGATAGTGATACTTTAACCATATCCATGTACAAAATCGAATCTATCTATTCCGATATGCAGTCTACCGAGTCTGAAGAAGAGGATGGCTTATATAGTTCCATAGAGCATTTAAAAATTAATATGATTACTATTAATAAAACTCATAATCAAATCAGAATGACCCTTTTATCCGATACTGCTATATTACTTAGAAAGGAAGGGATATCCGCTGGATATACCTTCGATACCTCTTAAACCTTTAGGATAAGGCGATATTACACTCTAGAAGTCTTTTTATATATTAGAATATTCCTACCACTAGGTTATTATGGCATTATTCATAATATATCTTTACATACAAATAAAAATTTATTTATAACGAACGGATTCATAGAACCAGTCTCTAGAAATAATATTTCTATAATAATAAAAAATATTTTTTTTGAAGATAGAGATTATTTGATTGAAAAAGGAGATCCTGTTGGTTTATTGGTCATACATAAGTATGAAGATTTACCAATGATAGATGAAAATTAACCTAAACAACATCCTTCATATCCAGGATCTTCTGGATCTACTGGAGAACTCCTTGATGGTTACTACAAATTCCGTATTTATATGAACACCCTTACTTCGAAAAAACTTCTAACTCTAATATCCCTAATAGTGAGGGCGAACAGTTCAAATTACAGATGAGGATTTAGAAAAATTAAAAGAAGCTATTCCGTATTCTGATAAAAAGAAGATTTACAAACCCATTTCTTTTCAATCTAGATTTCTAAATAAACATACTTACATATTTGAAAGAATGCAAGAAAATATTGAATTAAAAGGTGATGAAGACTTCTCGTTTATTAGTCTTCTTGATAGGAGAAAAATTGATAAGTTAAGATCCAAATATCCCAAAATGAGATATTTACATATAGGTTTAATACAACTAAAGATTACGGGTTTATTCCGAACAGGAATAAATACACCCATTTTGATAGTTTGTATGGATGAAATGATTATTAATAATCCTCTTAATAGTATTATAGGAGGTACTAAATCCAACCTAATAAATAGATTGTTTGGTATAAATATACATCCAGATTTTTCTATTAGTCTTGATGACCAGAATATTGAAAAGACATGTACTTTGTCCGTAAATCTTCAAGGAATCGAGTTATTACCAGGATCCAAAGTTATTGGTATATAATGAGAATATTGTATGGCTCTTAATGATACTCCTACCTTCAAATCTATTACCCCAAAGAATTTGGTTAGATTATTTGAAGTAGGAATAGGTAAAACGATACAACCTAGACTAGTTAGACTTGAACATTTAAAAAGTGATAATGAAATGCGTATTTTTATTAAATCCCTAAAACCAAATATAGAAGTCCCTACTGAATATTTTATATCATCAGGAAATACTATTTCTATAACCCGAAAGGGCGGAAAACCTCCCTATCTAGAATACACCACTCTGACTAGTCAAGAAGCTTCAACCTCGAATAACACCCTTATAAGATCTAATTATATGGAAAATCTTATTAATATAGAGTTAACACCTAGCATCTTGCAGGACATACATCGTTTGAGTATAAGTGTCCCGATCGAAGGAAGAACTCGAACCATGTTAGAAAACCAACGTCATGATGAGGAAAAGATGATCGTTAAAATTCCTTTATCACAAATAAATGATAGAAGTAGAATCTACTAAGGTTATCCCATGAATAAAAAAAGAGTAAGGTTCGAACCTGAATCCAGCAAAAAGGGGAATAATAACCCCAAACTTTCAGATTGGTATGTGGACCATATGAGATATGATAAAGACAACATAGAAGATGCTTATCATATGACCCATATAGTAAAAAAATTTAAAAAAATTATAAAGGAGACACATATCAGTAATTATAGGACTATTGTCATGAGACATTTACATCGACTAAACCAAGTCTTAAGCAAGCATATTACTAGACACCAAGGAGAACATCCTAGGAGTGATATGACTCATCCTCGGATTGATGACATGCTCAATTCTGAAAGTGTTCTTTACCTAGAATTTTCAGTATGACACTTGACAATATTGACCTTGCCCTCGAAGGTACAAATCATCCCATTGACTTCAATCTCTGGGAAGATTTTCTTAATAATGAGCATACTAATAACATCATTTTTTTTAATAATGAGCATACTAATAGCATCAATATGATTAGATCTCTCGATCTAAAAGCTAAAGCCCAATTACACATTTATATTCCACTTACTATTAGTATTCCTGAATACCAAGAATTTACTATTCATGCATTGGTAGACACGGGAGCAGAAGCTAGTTTATTACAAGAAATCTTCATTCCTCAGGATCTATGGATCAAGCTTGATAAACCAGAAAAACTGAATGATTTCATGGGACGTCAAGTTCCTATTAATCACAAGGTCAAAAGTCTTACGATCTCTATTCCAGATCTTAAAGAAAATTCTAATTCTTATAAATTTGATTTCTTACTTTTACCTAAAATTTCGATAGTGACTGTATTATAGGTATGGATAATCTTAGACATTTTCTCCTGTATAATATACATACTTTTGAGCTTGATAGAATTACCATTCCTTGAGTCCACTTTCCAGTTCATTTAGCTTCCCAATTTACCCCCACAACCCAGCATGTTAAAAAGCCAGTTGCTATTATTGACCATACTACTACTACTACTACTACTACTACTATTTGCACTTATAATCTCCCCTATACCAATAATTTAAAAAAAATTATTTATAGTATGTTAGAACCATTATTTTTCGATAATCCTTTAAATGGTTTTGATAAAGCGCCTAGATTTTGTAAAATTAAATTGTTAGAGCAATATGTAGATTCTAAAGCTAGAGTAAATAATATTATGATTTCTTCTTCGGATAAAGAGGAATTTGCTAAGCAGATTAGTGAGCTCCTCAAGCTTAAACTAATTAAAAAAAGTTTTAGCACACATTTCTCTCCTGCTTTCCTTGTTAGAAATAATGCCGAGGTTAAAATAGGAAATGCTATGATGATCATTAATTATAGAAAATTAAATAGTTATACTAAGTTTGATGGTTATTTCATACCTACTGCTGAAGTTTTGATCAAGCAAATTCAAGGTGCTAAGTACTATAGTAAATTTGATACTAAATCAGGGTTTTGGCAAATTAAGCTAGAAGATAGAAATTCTATTGAATTAACTACTTTCACTTGTCCTCAAGGGCACTTCGAATGGGTGGTTATGCCTTTTGGTTTAAAAAACGCTCCCCAAATATTTCAGAAATGGATGAATTCTATTTTTGGTCATCTTTCTTTTGTGGTCATTTATATTGATGCTATTTTAGTCTTTTTAAACAACAAGGAAGAGCACAAGGAATATCTATTGCATATCTGTAAATTATTACTAGATAATGGTATTATTCTTAGCCCTAAAAAATTTGAATTATTTAAAACAGAAATTGACTTTTTAGGAAAGACTATTAAGAATGGACAAATTATTTTACAGCAATATATATATGCTAAAATCAAATATTTTTCCGATGATTTTAGAACTCTTAAAGAACTACAGAGTTTTTTTAGGATTACTCAATTATGGTCGTAAATTTATTCCTCATTTATCCACCAGAGTTAAAAATTTTCAGAATAAATTGCTGCTGAACAAGCTAAGTATAAAGGTTCAACTGGTGAATAACCAATAAGATGGAATACTGATAAAATACCTATTTTTCTGGATAAAAGAGAACTTGAGGAGGTTACTAAAATAAAAGAACTTGTTAAAATGGAGAATATCCTATATTTCCCTTTAGATAGTGACACACTAATTTTACAGACGAATGCTTCTGATAATTTTTGGGTTGGGGTACTTATTACTAAACATGAAGAAATTGTGGCATATGCATCAGGAAAATTTACAAAGACAGTTAAAATATGCTACTTATGACAAAGATTATTAGCGGTTAAATTAGCCATTAAAAGTTTAAAAAATTATGTTCTTTATATACACTTTGCCATTGAAACTGATAATAAGTCAGTTGCACAGTTTTTTAAAAAGAAAACCATTAACAATCCCGAAGAAAATCTTAGGAGAATTAGAATTGCCATGTATCTTGAGATTTTTAATTATGATGTAAATTACATTCCAGGATACACTAACTTTCTGGCAGACACTTTTACCAGGTTGTAGGTTATGGATGATTCACTCTACAAAAAATTTACAGATCTTTTTGAAGAAATGAAGAAGCAAGAAAGTTTTGAAGAAGTAGCTTCTAAAAGAAAAAAGAGAGGAGAAGTTAGCTCTTCATCCTCTATTACTACTACTTCTTCTGCGGTTGAACAAACCAAGAACCTACAGGCGAACAGCCAGAATAATTCCATCCAGGTAAACAGCCAGGTGAACAACCACAATTCTACGTTTATCGGAGGAACTCAGGCGAACAACCAAATTATGGGATAGGCGAATAACCAAATGTTGGGTCACCAGTATGTTAATCAATCCCAATCCAGCTGGAGACCAATTAGGCCCACTGGCCCGACTAGGCCAGTTTTTCCCCGACCATATATTCCTTATAACAATGCTCTTATCAAGCCGTGATATAACTTAGAAATGGAAAAAGTGGATAAGATTATGTGGGATCGATTCAATGGTTGTTACAAAGCTCTACAAATTAATGATATTAAAGATGGTAGTTACTGGCTTACACAGATAGAAAGAACTTTGATAGCGGAGAAACAGAGAAATTTTTTCCTTGAATAAAGGAATTCTGAGATTCAATAAATGATTTCTAAGATTCTTCTTACCTCATCAACTTCTAGGTCAATAACTCTTGCTAATTGGGAAAATGAGCTTTTTTCAGGAACCAATACCACTCAGAAAGAACTTAGCAGTATTATTTTCCATCTACGGCCAAATAATCTAGTTAATTTTAGAATAAGTGACGTTCATGCTTTACTTAAATTACTAGACATAAAGACAGGAAAGAAGAATTCCATGCTGAGATGATGGTCCAAGAAATAATTTTAATGTATAAACATCTACTTATTGATGACAAAAGACTTCTTCTATTTTTTAAGAGGCTAGAAGATACTGAGATTTATAGTCTTTTTGAAGGAGAAAATCCTATTCTGAACAAGAATAAAGCTCCCAGAATTCTTGCTTGTTTCAGCGATCTTCAGATATACAAAAATTATGTCCGAACATGAGTGGTTCATGAAGTATATATTAATACTACTTGTCTAACTGACTCTGCTGGTTGCCTTCTAGAAATATGTATTAAAGCTGTCTCTGATTATTCAACCAGGTTTCAGACCATATTTCGATTCACTATTTAGAGCATATAGGAAGAAAGACATTATGTAAAGTTTTATCAATCATATTAAATCTGGGAATTAGACAGACTTACAAAAGAACCCAGTCATGAACATACTACTATTTCTAAAATAAATTTCCATGAGGAAAGATAAAGAATTCTAGCAGCAAAGGAATTCTTTGCTGAAGCCCTTCGATATGCTGATGAAGATTATAAAATTATTATGTCAGGAAATATCCTTCTGGTGGACAAAATAGAAAAAATTGAAGACGCTCAATATTTAAGCAGCTACAGCCATATTAAGAATTTTATTGATCATATGTGCTTGGGAAAAATAAGAGAAACGACTAAATTTGATTTTTGGCTAAAGGAGGACGACGCAATAGACATGCATGTAGATGAAAATGGATGGAGAAACAGATTAGATGTCTTGTGGACCCTACTAATGATGAAGAAAAGAATCGATAAAGAAATAGTTCGTAGAAGATATAAAGTAGGTCTAATATTGACAAAGCAACCTAGAAAAAACTGAAAAAATGATATGCAAGGTGGTAGGCTGCTCTCTTACAATGGCGTGAGTGGCGTGACGGTTTTGCCTTACCTCCACCACCTCCACTACCTAGATCTTTATCTCCATTACCTCCCCTACTTTCTCCACTTCATAATGAAGATTCCTCTCCATGATTTGGACATATAACAGAGATAAAGGTGCCAGTTTACTCTTACCGGAGATCCCAGGTCATGCGTGCTATAAATAAAGGTTCTACTACCTTAGCTGAGGGGGAGGGGGATTTTTCAGAAGATTACTTTTCTGGTTTATTTTCTACTGGAGTGCTTTGTTTTCTCTTTTCACTTGTAAATCTACCACTTTGATCTACTCGAATCTACTACTTTCAAGACTGAAGACTTTTCATTTTAATAACTCATAATCAAATTAGAATGACCCTTTTATCCGATACTGCTATATTACCTAGAAAGGAAGGGATATCCGCTGGATATACCTTGTATACCTCTCGAACTTTTAGGATGAGGCGATATCACACTCTAGAAGTCTTTTTAGATATTAGAATATTTCTACCACTAGGTTATTATGTCATTATTCATAATATACCTTTACATGCTAATAAAAATTTATTTATAACGAACGGATTCATAGAACCAGTCTCTAAAAATAATATTTCTATAATAATAAAAAACACTTCTTTTTTGAAGATAGAGATTATTTGATTGAAAAAGGAGATCCTGTTGGTTTATTGGTCATACATAAGTATGAAGATTTACTAATGATAGAGGAAAATCTACCTAAACAACATCCTTCATATCCAGGATCTTCTGGATCTACTGGAGAACTCCTTGATGGTTACTACGAATTTCGTATTTATATAAACACCCTTACTTCGGAGGAAACTTCTAACTCTAATATCCCTAATAGTGAGGGCGAACAGTTCGAAATTACAAATGAGGATTTAGAAAAATTAAAAGAAGCTATTCCGTATTCTGATGAAAAAGAGATTTATAAACCCATTTCCTTTCAATCTAGATTTCTAAATAAACATACTTACATATTTGAAAGAATGCAAGGAAACATTGAATTAAAAGGTGATGAAGACTTCTTGTCTATTAGTCTTCTTGATAGGAGAAAAATTGACAAGTTAAGATCCAAATATTCCAAAATAAGATATTTACATATAGGTTTAATACAACTAAAGCTTACGGGTTTGTTCCTAACAGGAATAAATACACCCATTTTGATAGTTTATATGGATGAAAGGATTATTAATAATCCTCTCAATAGTATTATAGGAGGTGCTAAATCCAACCTAGTAAATAGATTGTTTGGTATAAATATACATCCAGATTTTTCTATTAGTCTTGATGACCAGAATATTGAAAAGACCTGTACTTTGTCCATAAATCTTCAAGGAATCGAGTTATTACCAGGATCTAAAGTTATTGGTATACAATAGGAACATTGTATGGCTCTTAATGATACTCCTACCTTCAAATCTATTACCCCTAGATTATTTGAAGTAGGAATAGGTAAAACGATACAACCTAGACTAGTTAGACTTGAACATTTAAAAAGTGATAATGAAATCCGTGTTTTCATTGCATGAGTTCTAAAATCATCGTAAAAATTTGCCAAGACTAGTTAGACTTGATAGTGTCTATGATCACTTCTGCTCCGGAAGGCATGGTCAGTCTAAAATTTGCCAAGACGAGTGGCACGAGTTCGGGTGCCCTCCCGTTACCGCACTAGACGGAAGGGATGGCTCAGAATGTCAAGGAAAGCTGTTATCTTGACAGTTTTAGGGATACGTCAAGAAAATACCATTTTTGTGAGTATTATTGACGGTTTTAACGTAACCGTCAAAAAATCATATATTATTATTGATGGTTTTAGAGGAACCGTCAATAAAACCTTTATTTTGATTGACGGTTTTTGGTAAGCGTCATGTGTTGTAATGCAACAAAATTCTCGAGTATATTTTTGTATGCCATTTTGGTAATTTTGATATAATTTTTTTTTTCTTATATCTCCGAGCCCTAGCCCGCTCTTCATTCTCCTCTCCGTTCATCCTTCACACTCTCTAGTTTATTCTCCAGATCTCCTCCTAAAAGAAATCAAAATCTCAAATCCAAGCTCTTTTCTCACCAACGAATCCCTCCTCCTCCTCGTCACCTCCTCCTATTCATCCTCGTTACCTCCTACTCTTCTACCCAAACCCTAACCTCCTCTTCCAACCAAGACCCCATGTTCGAAACCCTAACCATAGCTTCTTCTATCACCACCTTCTCTTGAGTCGCCGACTGATTTCCAGCGGCAACAACAGTTCCTTCTCCATCGAGACCAGTTTTAAGGACATTAGGGTCCACCTCGAATGGTTTGGATCCGAGCGGTGGTAGCAGATTCGAGCAGTGATAGCGGATTCCGAGTCCGCGATCTGGCTCATCCAAGCCAGCCTCCTCATCCACCTCCCTATCCTAGGTTCGCTTGTTCTAGGGTTTTGGGGACACCGACACAAAGTTGATTCTCACATGTTTGGGTGTATTTGGAGCGTCCATGTCATGTCCAACATGACTCAAAACGGATGTATCTCCGGTTCTGGGAGTGTTCATGCTTCCTATGTATAGGGTTTTGATTTTTTTAAATTTTCCCTAAATTTTGTTGTTTATAAGGGTGACGGAGAAGGCTATGATTCACTGCTAACTTTCCCTAGATTTAGGGTTTTATTTTTCTAACTTTTCTCTCGATGGAGAAGTCTAGGGATTATTTGGGGCACTGAGGGAGCCATTTCTGTTGGCACGGACAATAGAACATGGACACGCTATTTTGCTTTTGGCGTGTCCTGATTTTTTTTTGGAACTGACCGGCTTGTGTCTGACCAAGGCGTAACAGGGCACCACACCTATTGTAGGTTATAGATTTTTTTAAAGGGCTAGGGTTCTTATAGGGAAAATAAGAACCTTTCTAAGTACGGAGACATAAAGTCGGCAAGAGGTATCATGCTGACGGAGCTCAAGAAGCTCATCGGGGCAAACCCGGAGTCTCGTTTGAAATTTAAAATTGTGGCTAAATGTTAATGTTGGTATTTGAAATTTTTCCTGAAGGTTGATAATTTCCCCCTCATATCTCCTCACTCTTATTTCCTCTTCTGTCTCTTGCTTGATTATTTTTTGTGCTCTTTTCATGATATGGACTTCTAATGATATCACTCGGAACTCTCCATTAACTATACTGATACCACTCCATCCCGGACAACTATATCCTGCCATTTCCTTTGTAAGTTTTTCCCCCAAAACTTTCTAAACAAAATATAAGTTCTTCCTTTTTTCATGATAGAATCGTTCTTTGAGGACAAAGACAAGTAAAATTAGGGGGGGGGGGGGGGGGGGGGGGAGGGGGCAATGGATAAAATTGTTGTAAGAATTACTGTTTTAATTAGTTTTTTTTCCTATATCTTAGATCTGAAACTTCTAGATCTAAATTAGAGTAAAACATTGTGAGTTGATACATTTTTTTTCACGTCTTTATTGCAATAATTGTTTAGATCTTGACTGATTTTACAGCTATGTGATAATATCGAAGTACATAAGAGTTTTTCTTGTATGGGTTTTAGGTATCGTGTAAATCTCATATAGTATGGCCACTGTGATATGAGATTTTTATTCATCATTTATTTTCCTTTAAAATAGGAGAAATGATACACTATATGCTTAGAAAGAATAGTCTCTTCACTATTCTAGAAATTGATGGTTCTTTCAATGAACATCTTTATTTCCCCCTAGTATAATTGTTAATTTAGGATATGAAATGAGAATGTGATATTTTGATAATTTTGTTTATTCCATTGCTACTTTGTGACAATTCTTGGTAACTGGAAGAGTTAATTTGTTAGTGTATAATAAATCAAATTCCTAGCAAAAATAAAATCTTAGTTTCTGTTCTAATATTTTTCTTCTTCTAGAATTTTGGCAATGAGTGAATCAGAAAAGTGTTAATACTTGGGAGAGTGGTTACAATGCATTCATTTTAACATTTTTGCGACGAGTTATGTACTCAGTGTTATGGAAATCTGTTATCCAAAAATGTTACACCTTCTATTTGACCAAGGAACTACTTCCATAATAGTAATTTTGTCTTCAAAATTTTTGACTACTTGCTCCATATTATCTTCTTGTTCTGTTCCTCGTTTTTTCTGTCTTAGACTCCTTAAGATAAATGTGTAGTAAAACAATCCTAAGATTTATTACTTTTTTCCTTTCTTTTTTCATGTTAGAAATTTAGAATGATCTTAACATGGTACAATTACGTTCATTCCTTTGGTATGGTCATTGAATAATACAAAAAGTTTTGCTGAAATCGCATTAGCATTTACCCCACTTGTAGGCCTTTGTGCATCTGGACAAAATTAGCTGAATCCTGGCTCAAATATTTGTATACTACTTCTCTTTGTAATATTATGTCACTCCTTGTTTCATACTATAGTCAAGTTACTGTTACATGATTTAAACATCAGTTTCTACTTTCAGAAACTATCATATACTCTACCATCCATAAATCAACATAGGATTAGGTGTCGTCAATAATGCGAGAATTGAAAGTCTAAAATATTATATTTATTTATACCCTCCGAGAAGAAGCAAAAAAATTACAAGTTAATTCTTTCTTAGTCATGCATGGGTATAAATTTTTTACTTAGCAATCCATGACTATGGCCATTATGGTAGATGGATAAACCATGGGAAACCATGGCATGGATGTAACCGAGGTTTGGGGGGTGGGGGTGGGGGTGGTTGGGGGGGGGGGGGGTAGGGTGGGACATGCATGCTTTCCTAGATCTGCATTCATAGGAATCTGGATGACACATATAGGACTTCATTGTATTTCTATTCACAGGAATATGGAACCTGTATTTCACTTTTGATACTAGTTCCCCATGCCTTGTATTATAATTTTTTTAAATAGCACAAAGAATAATTTAATCATAACGATGACTACTATATACCTATCTCACTGATTGATGGGCCCCATATATGGTCGAAAGAGCAATACACACTTGCAAAGCTTTACTTCAGTTCAGCTATAATGTTTTAGTTCTGTGCTTCCCTGTAATTGTTTTACATAACTGGTGGATTATGTACACTCTTCTTTTCAGATGCTACGATGAATCAATTATGAAGAAACTAATGCTAAGGATACTCAAATAGATGGTAGCACGACAGACAACTACAGATGCTGGTTCGTTTGTTAGTACTTCAAATTCATTTATCCTCAATAAATGAATTTGAAGGAGAATAAATTCATTTAGGCATTATTATGAGTTCGAGGGGAATAACGACCGGCCCGTGACGATCCCGAGCAAGGCACCTCCGCATGCAAGGTGATGGGCAGGTCCGGGTAGACAAGGTTTAAAAAAAATTATCCTCAATAAGGAACTATAAAACCAGTAACCTTTTACTTTTGAGGAGACATCAAATAGTATTACACAAAAAGTACCAATTTACTGGATACCGTACTAGAAAACAAAATATTTAATGAATTTTGGCGTGGTTTTATGTATTTTATGCATTGCACTCGTACTTAAAAAATACGATGACAAGAAAGTCTTTATCCCCAATTTTTAGGATCAAACTGTTTGAATCATTTTCTTCCATTATAGTAGTATTTAAAAGCAATTTTTACCGAATATCATATGATTAGCAAAGACCATATTAGCATAGTACATAACCCAATTCACACTTTTCTTATTAACGTAAGTGTACTCTAATCTAAGCCTTACATAGGATGATATATTTCAATAGAGAGGGGAAATAAAAACAATCTCTCTACTTTTCTCTTTCCTGTTTTATTTTTCTATCATAAATGAGCAACTGTAGCCTGTAGGTGGCAGCCCCTTTAGAGGTAATTTTTTTTAATGAATAATTAGATATCAACTGGTATCGATTTGTATCAGCTGATATCTTACCAATACCAACATTACTTGGTTGATCATGTAGTTTTTGTTGGGTTTTGGTTCAGGTACCTAAATTGTTATAAGATTTGGAATATACATATTTGTAATCATATCGATTACCACTGATACTAGGAACCATGATTTGAGCATGATAGTGCTTAATAGTTTATGACTCAAAATTCTAGCTTGATTTCATTAGCTACCTGGAGTTTAACCGATTCTCTATATAAAAGGAATCATTTTTAGATTATGTGTAACTTGTTACTCTTGGACATTAATGTCTTGGATTAATTCTATCATTCCATGTTATACAGTTGACTAAGAGTGTGGTTATATAGACAAGTGATACACCTACCAAAAAAGCCACAAACAAGCATGAATATGTTTTCCTAAAGATGAGCAAATTTTGCAACAGAAACTCTAAATTTTATTCTGCTGCTATTGCAGTGGTGATGTCGATGTTGTTGTTCAAAATTTAACATGCTATAGTGCTTAATAGTCTTTATGGTTCAAAATTCTAGCTTGATTTCATTAGCTCATATTGCAATACTTATTTTTGCAGCGCTTATCTTATAGTTCAAAATTCTAGCTTGATTTGATTACCTTATATTCCTAAGAAATACTTATTTATGCAAAACTAGAAATTTATTTACAATGGAATATAGCTGCTACATCTAGACTAAAACTAGGATTTTTTTTTTTTTCAACATTTGAAGGCTTGGAGCTTCTTAATGCAATTTTCTGACTCCTTTTTTTCTTAGCTCCAATTCAATATGGAGAATATTTAATAATTCAAAATGGAGTTTGTTTAATATACATGGAAAATTTAGGTCTTGCTTTTTTTTTGGTAATAAGCTTACCTTAATAGTTTTCTACGGATATTTTTTGTACTTTTTCTTGAGAGCTGGTCTTCCTTGATCAACTTTTTTAAAGATAAAAAAATTTGTGAAATATTTTTCATTGGCTCTTGTGGCAATAGGGTGGTGCTTAGAAGGTTGGGATATCTCCTATTAACAAGGTTCTTCTATGTCCGCCGTTGGTGTCAACGAGCAATCATACAAGGATTATAGAAAATGGTGAAAACCCTTAACAATAAATAAATGTAGTGCCCTTAGCATTAGCGATAAAGAAAAATAGGATTTAAGAAAACTCAAATAAGTTTTTCTTACAGAAGTTAAATACAAAATCATTTTTCATTGTCCAAAATAGAGCAGAACGATTTAATTGTTCTATAGAAATCACTATACAGTAAAAGTACTATAATAGTAGCAGTCTATGCTTAATCCGTAAAGGATTACTGTTAGCTATTGACGATGATCAGTTCAGGCCCTAGATTTAGAAGAGAGCAATATCACCGAATCCATATATTCTACTTCTTCTTCTTCTTCTACTTTGTGAAAATCATTTGGAAAATTAAACCAAGCTTTTAGTCTACCCTTAATATCTTATGTAATTTGATCAAAAGCCATAATAAAAAAAGAAGATACATCCAGATTCACCACTCTTGATCTAGGCAGAAATGCACATTTTTAATTGTATATTCAGTTTTTTCACTTTCTAATGGTATATTCAGTTTTTCAGTCTATAGTTAAAATCCATTATTGGAATGAGAAGAAATGTTCTAGTGTTAACTTTCCAATGGTAGTTCCAATTTGTTACGTGTCCATGCTTTATGTTCTTCGGGTTCTTAATTTGGATTGGCCTTCTGGAATAGATTCCTTGCGATGTATCTCAAGGTGGACTTTCAATTTACTGGATCTTTTGACGATATTATTTTGATACCCAATGTTGGTTCTATAGAGAACAATTCTACTGCTACTCTTTTTCTATTGACAATTCCTGGACAACTAAGTGTCTATAGGGAACCTGAATGATTACTTCAAGTGTCTGATACCCTTAATAGGTACTTGTGTATCTGATACCCTTAATAGGCGCTTACCTAAGCTAAGCTGAGCTTGATCTAGTATATAGAGGTATGATATTCCCATAGTTGTTTACCTTCGACTGATTTGCCATATACTATTGTGTAGTATAATTAATGGTAAGCACGAGCTTGATTGTTAAGAACAAAGGCTAGACTTAACAATGCTTGCCAAAAACAATTAGGTTTCCATTTTTAGTGTCAATCTTGGCATATTTGTTTGAAGATACTTTTAGGTATTTATCTTCAGTAAATCAAGCTAACTTTATAAGCTGAGTTTGTACACAGTTTATCCTTGCAATTACTTATTTCTCTCTTTAAACATGGCGTCTTCGTGTGATTTCTTGTTTATACCAACATGACATATGACTTCTTTTTTTATTGTTTATCTTACACAGAGAGAACAATATCACACTTTATTTTGATGTGATGTGTGTTTTGTTTAATTTCCTTCAAAATTGCATATCAATCGACATTCAAAGACCATCATCAAATGAATTAATTGTATATAGCCGAATTGGATCCTAAAATTTACACATTTGTGCCGCCTGATCAGAGTTTGGTTCTTTCTAGTCCAATCCAAATGGCACCATCGTTGCTGTCAGAATCAAAATTTTCCAAACATGAAGCACATCTCTACTCTGGAACAAGATTCCAGCTTTCATTTTTGTTCCATAACTGAATGATATATTTATATTTTTTGAAGTAATAAAAATCCTACACTTGTTCTTGGTAAGAAATTGTACATCACATTTCTTGTGTGTTTCTTGCTTTGAAACGGCTTAATATATCGGCTTGGTTTTCTTATATAAAGACCTATAACTTACTCAAGAACTACTCATCACCACCTCTCCTTTCTTCTTGTGTTTTAAAGAGCAGGTACGTACCAACGACAAACTCAACGAAAGTTGTCCTGCTCCTTTTGGTGATCTTATGTGCATATTGTACCTATACTTCTTCCTTTATGTTTCTTTCTAATTAATTTACTAACCAAAGAAAGTTAATTAGCAGTTAACTTTTTTCATCTAACATATATATATATATATATATATATATATATATATATATATATATATATATATATATATCATGGAAGAATTCACAAGCTTCAAAATTCTAATAGTATGCTTATTCTTACTTCCTTTTAAGAGTAATCAAAACCTGTATCAGGTTTCAAAATCTTTACCTATAGGGATGTGTTTTTGGACTATATCTATGGTGCATCAAGTTCCACAATCACTTTATTTACTTGGGTTCAAGTTATATGACATAACTTTTTTGATGTTCAGATTCATTCTACCTGAAGTTTATATCTACCATGTTGTTTAATTTAAAATGAATTGGTTTGAATCTCAGGTCTAAACATGGAATGTGTTATTTCATAACAACAACATAAATAAACAAAATAAAATTTTATGTTACATTCTACTTGAAATGAATTTGCATTTGTGAAAGATATGTGGAAATCAAGTAGCAAGAATCTAGTCTCTATATGAAATTATGAATATACTATATATAATAGACAATCGAGTTTATATGATGCAATAAGAAAGTGTGAATGAGTCGGTCCTTTTGATATGAGGAATGAAATAAAAACTAAGCCTTCAACCCGAATGTATTGCATTCTGGATTATTAGTTGTTCAAACCACATACACCCTATTTTGCAAGTAAATGCTTATTTGGTTATTTTTGAGATTAATGAAAGGCATACAGATAAGTCCTTTATAATTTGTTGATTCTTTTTAATCATGATCTATACATGTATGGAAGCTATAAAACTTTGGCTACATAATGACATAATTTTCTCTATTTTTTATAATTTTCTCTATTTTTTTTGTTCTCTCAGGAACTACATGAAATGTAAAGGTTGGATTGGGATGGGATATGCTTCGGGTTCAGATATTATATATATATATTTTTTGGATGTTTAAGATATTGTACAAAAATCATATATTTTGGTTATTTGGATATGTGGTTGGATGTTTATGGTGTACAAACGCATATTTGTTAATATAAAATTTATTTGTATTATGGATCTTTGATGCTTGCGATATTCTGGATCATATTAATATTTTGGTAACCGACAAAGAGAAGCCTATAATATATAATTACAAATAGAATTTTGATTAAACAAAAATCAGCTTCACTTGACGGTTATAAACTGTCAAGAAATATTTAAATTTTACTACAAAATATCATTTCTTGATGGTTTTTAAACATCAAAAAAAAAAATTTATGACGGTTTTTTCGTCAAGAAATGGTTTTCTTGACGGTCATTACCCGTCCTTTAGGCCAGAGTCGAGAAAAGTTCATGTTTACCTTGACGGTTTTATGATATATTTTCTTGAAAGTTTAAAACCGTCAAGACAATTTTTTTACTTGACGGTTTAAAACCGTCAAGATAACTAAACTAGAAACCATTAAGAAAAGTAGAAAATTTTATTGACTCTGGCCTAGATGACGAATCCAAAACCGTCAAGAAAACCCTTTCTTGATGGAGAAAAACTGTCAAGAAAAGACATTTTTCTTGTAGTGATAAGGATGTGATCTGTCATCTGGCTCAGAGTCCTGAGCTCTATAAGGCTATGCTTGAGCTAATCGAAACATGCGGTGATCGTCGCATCGTCCGTCTGCGACGCAGACTGTGTCTACTCCATAATCCTTCGTAGCAAATCATCATGTAGGTCAGCAATATGACGGTCAACGCTTTCCTAGGCTTGGGCTGACACCTGTGAAGGCTGCAAGAATGCATATTGACAGAGGGGGCCCTGAAGGACTGCGTCACAACAAATGTGCCATAGGATCCCGTACCGTAGTACGTACCCCTCTGAAGACCACCAACAATGGTCATCCAGAGCTCGTCTGCCGACGGAGCTGTAGAGGGCTGCGAGAAAGTACCAGCCCCTCCCTCTACTGGTGCACTAGCAGTTGTCCGCTCACGTAGTTTAAGATACTCGTCCTAGAAAAGTGGTTGCTAACGTCTAAATTACTTATTACAAACTAGATAGATATCTATTTGCATATTTTCTAAGTTATATTAAAATTAACATAGGGTAGTAAAACGTACATAGGTCTGCATGGCCTTCTCATCGATGAGCTTTCCGTCCTTCCGATGAGTGGCCAGGAAGACGATCACCATGTTGGCTCCTCACTCCTCTGTACATGTTAAAAATTATATTGTTTGTTATTAAAATTAAACATCTTATCCCACTTTTACTAAAATAATATATATTTAATAGAATACATACCAGACGACATAAATGTTTCGTCATGGGAATCGATCCACCATACCGCTTTCCTGCTTTTGACCTAGTCGCCTTTGCTTTCTCCGACCTTTCCTTATACCTGGGTTCGTTGAATCTCGCATTCATCGCAGTCCACTGTTCAGGCGTGATCCAACCCTGGATCAGTTGTCCAGAGCGATCACGAGCCTTCTGGTCATCTATCGCATCACGGATCAGCTTGGCGGCGACGACAGAAAACTGCTCCTCGATCTTCTCAACCCGGTATGGTAGATAGAAATAGGTTTTTCTATAAGAAGTAAAATAGAGAGTTACATAATATGCATAAATGATTATTGATATTAAAAGTAAATATATTTTTACCTTGAAGTGGGCAAACCATAATGCCTTCCTATCTTCAGGAGCATCTGAGTAGTTGATCATTTAGAAAATGATAGTTGTGCCTCAGAAAATGCCCCGGTGCTCTCTGTACCATCGAGGGACGATATCTATACAACGATAATTAAATTCATGAATATATAGATATAATCATTTGGAAAATGTTAACTACTTAACTTATTTGCTAGGCCCGTCCCTCAAAATCTCCATCCTCGTCTCGTTCAGAGGTGTGCATGGAGGATCGTTTTGATCATACGCAGATGGAGTCGGCTCAACCTCCTCCATCTGCTCCTCTGTCTCCATGGTGCCGTCAGCAGGAGAAAGGCTGGACAGGGGAGTAGTCTCAGGCCTAGAACTGCTCATCGTCCTAGGAGTACTACTACTTACCGTCGATAGAGTCAGAGATGTGATTGGTCGATACACTGGAGTACTCTGCGATGAGGATCCGGAACCAGTAGTGGGTACCGGAGGAGCACTCCGTCTAGAGGATCTACCTCCAAACAATCTGCGTCATCTTGTCATACCAGATAGTAACATATACTGATAAAACAAATACACAAAGAGTAATCTGTCGGTGTATTGTGTCAGCATGTTGGTGTCATGTCAGTATGAGTGTGTCCCATCCATGAGTTTGTGAATGTATCATATTATGTATGTGTCTATGTGTGTGTGTATTTATGTTTGTGTCTATGTCGTGTCAGATAGGGTTAGGGTTTACCTGTGTTTGTGTCATGTCAGATAGTATAGAGACCACCATCTAAGTGTGTGTGTGTGTGTGTGTGTGTGTGTGTGTGTGTTTGTGTGTCCGTGCCCGAGTTCCACCCATAATACCATCTCATTATGTGTGTGTCCGTGTGTCCTTGTCCGAGTTCCTACACAACCCCCAATCCTATTCCATACACATCATCATCTCAGTATGTGTGTCCTTTCATACCTGGTAACAACATATGATGATAGAAAAAATAAACAGATATATAGTACATTCTACAGTCAAAATATTATACATATCCCACAATATTAATAGAATTGTAAAGTAAATAACTAGTAGTGTCACAAGTCTAAATGGATAGTATATTCTATAGTCAAAATGTAATACATGTCACAAGTCCAAATGGATATATTTTATTTTCAATCATCTTCAGAAAATTTATCTTCTTTATCTTCCTCGTCCCCCTCTTCCTCTCCATCTTCACTTTTATCTTCTTTATCTTCGTCTTCGTCTTCATCTTCAGATAATTCTACCTTTTCTACATTATTAGTTGTGTAATGAGTAACTTATGTTGAGTTCATATCTATAATATTTGTTACAAGAGGTAGCTCGTCCTCCTAATAAGCTATTTCGTCAACGTCAAAGGTATTTCTAGCTTTAGTCTTGCATACTGTCCACCAGTCCGACCTCGTTGTTCCCCGTCTAGGATAAGTTATGGAGTACATGAGCTGAGCCTGACTTGATAAGACAAATGGTTTGCAGCCTTGATAACTACGCTTGTAGTTTATATCCACAAGACCATGCTTGTTAATTTTCCAACCTTGATCTTGAATCGGATCGAACCATTCACACTTGAATAACACGATCTTAGCAGGTTCTGTGCCATACTTATATGTCAACTCCACAATCTCTTGTAAGATGCCAAAAAAATTATTGCCTGGATCGACGTCTTTCTAGTTTGAAGATTTGATATACAAACAACTATTTTTTGTGGAATCAAGATCAAGGAAGCTGTCTCTGATCAGAGAATTTGTTGACTTGAACCTAAACCCACTCATACAGTAAATTGGCCATATTTTGACAGTAGTAATTGGTCCCTTGGCTAGAGTTCTAATAGATTCAGTGTCGGGTATTATTAGACGATCGACCTAAATACCAAAGAAGCGATAGTAAGTTATTTATTGTGCAAGTGCATGCAGAAAAAGTACTTATCAAACTCCTTACATATGCGCTCAACCAAGAAAGAAAATGACATCTTATTTCTTGTTCTACTTCTTTATCTGTTATGTAGGGTCTAACCGACCTCAGCTCATCATTATATGTGCTAAAAAATAACGAAGCAACCGCCGATTAGTAGCATAATATTAGCTTATACTATTACATTGAGATGACGTAAACGTGGACGTATTAATTACTTACCCCTCTAGCTTCTCCACTTCATCCTCGTCGCAATTGAGTAATATATACAACTGAGCATCCCCTAGCTCGTCGTCATTCAAATATCTTTTCTTTATTTTTCCCGAAGACTTTTCGGACGCATTGAATACTTTCAGTATTGCATCATTAGATTCCTGATATCTGTCGTCATTTCTCGGAGCTCTCGTTATATTAGTAGCTACATGAGCTTTAAAATACGTCGAGCAAAAGTTTGTAATCGCCTCGAGAAGATAAGCTTCACAAATAGAACCCTCAACCGTGCCTTATTTTTTACCTTTCTCTTTAGGTTATTCAGATGTCGCTTGAACGGGTACATCAACCGATAACCGACAGACCCACCAACACATGCCTCATTGGAAAGATGAATTGACAAATACTCCATGGAGTCGAAGAATCCAGAAGGAAATACCTTCTCGAGCTTGCACAGTGTTACCGCAATATCCTTCTTTTACTTTTCTAGACGATCGACGAGCAACTTAGTAGAACAAAGATCTTTGAAGAATATGCTGAGCTCTGTCAATGGATCTCAGATGACCTGCAGTAAGAATTTCCAAAATGCAATTGGAATTAACCTCTCTATGAATACGTGACAATCATGGCTCTTTATACCCGTCAGTTTGTTCTCCTTGAGGTCGACACATCTTTTCAAGTTCAACACGTACCCGTCTAAAATTTTTAGGCCCTGAATCCACCTAAAAAGTCTCCCTTTATGTAACCTCCGATTTCCAGTTTCCAAAATAATTAGATTTTAATTCATTTTAAAATATCAAGTTTTATAAAACATTTCTCCTTGAAAATTTTTAGTTGATTTTTGAACGATGTTTGATTGTAGAAGGTAATTTAAAATTTTTATAAAAATCCTTTTTCCTAAATGACGCTGTATTACAAAATAAATAAATAAATAATAATATATATATTTCTAGTTTCAAATATTTATTGGCTTGAATCATAAAAAATTATTGTTTTAGCTAAATATTTATTTAAAAGACTAGTTGATAAAATAAAATAGATTTTTAATTATTGGGATAGTAAATAAATAAATGTCGTACTTTCTGAGATTTTTGCCAAAATGTATTAATTAGTAGCTAATTGAAAATTTGCTAGCTTTCCTAAAAATATTTTCTGAAATTATAACCTTTGTTTCTTTAATTTTACAAGTCGCCATTTCCATTAACTAGCCCACACCCTTTCCCACATGAAGAACTTATTCATGTATTGATCTTGGCCATTCATTATTGGGCCAACCCGCAACCCTTTATCCCACACCCTTCTCCCTATTTAAGTTCTCATTCTCACAATTTCCAAGAAACCCTAATTTTCAATTTATTGGCTAGCCCCCACAATTCCCAAAGCCGAAGCCACCACCATTTTTGTGTGCTCGTGTCCGTGTGTCCAGCATCACCGTGTCAGCCGTGATGGCCTCGGGTCCGACCCCGGGTGTCCCACAGTCTCCATTCATTTTCTGGGTTCGGTTACAATATTACAAGCAGATTCCGTGTCCGACACACCCGGACACAACCCCCACACCACAGCAAACACCCCCGTGTCCAACATCCGGACACGCCACAGTACAACGAACCCATCGTGTCCCGCCGACACGATGCACCCGGACACGTCTCCCACCCCACAGTCACCAAACCGCTGTGTCCAGCCCCGGACACGACCCCGACACACAGAACCGACCCTAACCCTAGATCGAGCCGCCGTCGCCGCTGAAGCCGGTGGCCGCCGCTGGAACGAAGCCGCCGTCGCCGCCCTGTCGCTGCCCTGGGTTGAACCGCCTGGGATCCGTCGACCGAGCTTCGCTGCCACCACCGCTGGAGCCGCCTCGGACCACCTCACCCTCGAGCCGAGCCCTCGTCAAGCCGCCGACCACCGCCGTGGATTCAGACCCCCGCGTCGAGCCGCGTCGAATTCCGCCGCCGCTCCTCGAACGCCGCTGCCGCCTCGAGCTCCACGCCGCTGCCGCCTCGAGCTCCACGCCGCTGCCGCCTCGAGCACCACGCCGCCGCCGCCCTGCCCGGCGAGACCCCGCGCCGCGCCGACGGAAGAACCCTCGGGTGAGCCTCTTCTTCCCTTTCCCTCTTTTGCTCTGTGGTTAACGATTAGTATAGGTAATTAGTTAATCATATATAATTTGTTAATATAATTAGGAATTCATGATTAGTTTAGTTTAATTCATGATTAGTTTAATTTAATTCATGATTAGTTTAATTTAATTCATAAATTTTAATTCATAATTAGTTTAATTAATTTACATAATTAGTTTATTTTATATAATTAGTTATAATTAATATTTAATTAATTTAGTGTTAGTTAATTAAATTAGTGGTTAAGTAATTGATCAATTAAGAATAATTAATTTAGTTTAGTTAATGATTAGATTAGTTAATTATTAATAAACAGTAATTTGTTATTAATCAGGAATTTATTTATTAACCAGTTAGTAAATATTAATTAATTAGTTTAGTATTTTCTTATAATTAGTTTATTTGGATCGGTGACCGATTTTACCATAAATGAAAAATATTGGCTTTTACGTAAATCCTAGATTTTTATAAATAAACCTTTAAATTGTAATTTTGTTCAAAAGGGAAGTTTTAACAATTATTGTTCAAAATGATTTCCAAATAATTTTTCATAAATTAAGAAGTTACCTTGATTACGAACAATCGACCCTTTCTCTTATTAGCTAACTTGTAAATCATAACCTTAGCTAAACCCCAGTGAATTTCTCTATCTATTAAGGACTCGGTATCCTTATCTCGATTTTCGTGCCGAGCTCCGATCTTGGACTTCTTTATATAGTTTCTAGCTAATTGGACTGCTCCGGACCCATTGGAACTAACTGCTACTTCATTTGGGCTCACTTTGAGAAGTGTGGCATGATGAACATTCTCTGGTTAGTCAAATATGTATAAAATATATTTGATTGATATATAAATATACAAATATGTATTTTGGTATAAAAAAATATATATATATATTTATAAACATCTATTAGTGATTATACACAAATATGTATTTTGTACAAATACTAAGAGACACTTATATATATATATTATATACGTTTTTATTGGTATATACTTGGAGTGTAATGTGTATTATATACGTATTCCTACTAGATGACCCTAGTTGACTAGTGCCATACCTGGCACGGCCCTGAGTTCGATGTTTTGTGTTGTGTTAGTGTAGCACCTGATGCAAATGTTGTATTGATATATTTTAGGACTGTTGGTTCCTCCAGACGATACTCTGGGACAGGACATTGGTTTTACCAGCTAAGGACCCAAGGCAAGTACATTCTCTGATTAGTTTCTAATTTATGATATCACCTATGTTCACTATCTAGTGTAAATATCCATGTTCTTGACACGATTGGTTACACGGATTGGTATACACGGATCTCGTCATGAGATGTTGTTCCTTATTCATGGTGTAGCTTGTACAAGACTTGTTTCCTTGATATCTTGTGCATGTACAGACACTGAGACCCGGGGAGATTTGCTACCTCCCTAGGGAATCCCGTGCCATAGCGTACCATGATTGGATCTACTATACCAGTCGGGGGTTTGGGGAGTATTTTAGTGTAGATATGTGATCATACCCAACTATCCATGCATCATAACTCACCCCACATCTCACGTCGGGTGCGGCCTGACCATCTCCATGCCTCATAGCTGTTACGTGTGATTAGCCTGACCTCTCCATGCATCATAGCTAACCAACGGTTAGCCTGACCTTCCATGAATCATAGTTAATCACATGTAACCAGCCTGATCAAGTTCCCAAGCCGATCACATGTTAAAGCTAGTACTCACACACTTAGTCATAGAATTCTTGCTCATGGACATATTGTTTCTTTTCCTGCATTTACTTACAGTATTTCCAGTACTTCTCTCATTGTACATTTCTCGTACTTATACATGCATCTGGTATATTTCCATCTAGAACTGCTACATAGCTTATGTCATTTATATAGAACTGCTATTTAGAGATGTACTCTGCTCCTTCCTGACTGGAAAATATTTTTCCAGACTGTGACCTTAGTGGACTTGTTCTGACACTTGGAGATTGGTTGTTACTGATCACAGGTATGATTGTTTTATCATTAGTCTTGTGTTGTACTCTTTTGTTCTTCGAATTCTTATCGTGCTGTAATTGTGATTGAGTATGTTGTTCATCTTTATAGTGTTATCCGTGTCTCCTTATGGAGTTGGATACTAGTGTGAGATTATTTAGATAGTACTTGACCTAGACAGCGTTCTACCGCCGATGCTGCGGCGTAGGCTGGGCGTACCCACGCACTCGTACCCCTAAACCGGGTGCGGGTCGTGACACGTTTTTAGTGGTGGCCCATGCAGGTCAGACTTCGCAAGTTGTGCGATGTCGTGGTAGTGCGACGTCTTAGTTGTACTACTGCGTACCTGCTATAGAATATAGGACATAGGATACTAGGATGAGAGAGGATACTCAATCACAAATTCTTGAGAGATTCCTGGGACGACCCCTTGAGAATCTTATTATAATTTCCAATTTAAATCTTTTCCTTGTTTCCGTCCGCTCTCGCTTGTTGTTACTGAACTTGATTCTTGTTGAGTAGTTTAAATTAAATTCTTGGTATCATTGTTGAGTTGATTCTTGTTGACCAGTTGTTAACTTTAATTCCTGGTATCGTTGTTGAGTTGATTTCAGATTGAGATGAATTTTACGGACTAAAATTTACGGTATCATCTGATGACATATATTGATGAGGACAGTGAGAAAGGTAAAAACGTCTACTTTGGTTATGGAACCTAGAATTTATCGCAGCCATATTAGCTGTGGTGACGAGAACGTAGGAACCTGACTTGGATGTACATACTATAGTTATGAAGCTTAGAGTCTTTCGCAGCCATACCGGTTGGCGTGGCGAAGATTCTAGACGACATGATTATAGAGAGCATACCTTAGTTACAAAACCTATCGTTTATCGCATCTATGCTTACTGGCGTGGCGAGGATTCTGAGTGTCATGATTTCAGACAGACGTGTATGATTATCAGGTTGTATCCTAAATTGGTTCTTAAAATATCATCTCAAGACTTATCTATTTCTGTTATTCCAGGACTTTGTTCCACCGCTTCTTTCTTTACTAGCAGTAAAGATACCTTCTGTCCTCAATTCAGTCTTTGAGCTCCTATTCCTTGAGGATTTCTTGTTAAGCATGGTAATTAGTAGCTTGTAATTTTGTTTGTGTCTTGTATTAGTATTGACTGTGTTGCTAGTGAGTTGTAAGTGTTTCTTAGTTGGACATGTGAGCAGTAGGCTTTAATCTGGAATTAACCCATAGCATAGTACCTTGTAACAATGGTTCTAGGATAAGGTCATTAGAGACTGAGAGTTAAGGAGAGTATAGAGTATCAGTGATAGTTCTCCGAGTTAGTATCAGAGCCAATTACCCGTCCTGGATAATCATGATTATGTAATTGAGTGATCTATGTAAACGATTAAGTATCCGGAGATTGTGTTAAGGATTTATGGAGCATGATGTCCAATTTGATGATTAATATCGGAAATGTTAAAGGTAAAGAAATGTATATGTATAAAGGGTTTAATGAGATGTCATAAGTAGAGAAATATCAGGATTAGTAAGGGAAGTTATGAAGCGTATCACGGGTTAGTTTAATAGGCTTTAAAGGATTGAAGGAAATACATATACAACCATCGAGATGAGGAACCATACACATACCCATGAGAGTAAAGAAACATGAGTGCTATAGAGGATACAGGTGATCATGAGTCTAATGAGCTTGATGAGATAATCCATTAATGCAGCTAGTGATATAATACCAAGAGTGCTAATGATTCTATATCGAGGATTAGTCAAGGATGACGTTAATAACAGTAAGCACTCTGTGTGTTGATAATTAGATGATATACCAATTGACATAAATTGAAATCATGAAAGAAAACACAGTTGATGATAACTTTGATCATTGGAGGTAATAGTGCAAGTGATTCGGGCAGTACAAATTTAGTACACAGTTCTAAACAATAGAGGTATTGAGGGCACCTTGAGTATCAGAGACCGTGAGCACTGATATGTACATTGAGGAGTTATAAATAAAAAGGTGGAAATGAATTTTAAATTTTCAGAATTTTTAAGGAGTTGAGATTTTATGTTGTTAAAATATTGAGGATTTAAATTTGATTCACTAAACATAGTTAAGGCTACAAAGATTTTAGAAGTGATTAAATTTTATTTCGATGTGAAGTATCTAATTTTGAGGAGGTATATGTATTTTATTTTAAGTTGATCGGGAAGTTAAACCTTGACGATTATTTTGAGGATTAATTTTTGGTAGATGAGAGATATGAATATTAATATATGATTAGTTGATATGGGTACCAGTGTACATGAATAGGAATTAGTTAGTGAATGTGCTAGAGTTAAGTGTTTGTTAGAGATAGTAGACACTACAAGTAATATGTTAACATGATCCTTTTTCCTTCCTAATGTTCCTTTTCTTTCGCCTTTCGATTGATTGATTGATTTTCCTAGTACTGTGGTTCACATGCATGATTTTCTTGTTAGAATATAACTAGTAGTACCCCCTAACAGAGACTGAAATACCATGACAAAAGACACATGACCTATATTTTCTTAAATTGCATGGTTGTAGGTAGAGTTTTCTTAAACCATGATCATTGGGTTTTGACCGTAGCAAAGATCTATGACGAGGTTATGACTGATAAAAAGAGACAAGAGGATTAAATTTGTGGATGAGCATTAAATTAAATAAAGAATTTAGGGGTTGTTATAACGGAGTTGATGGATCATTGATTTTATGGAAATCAAGGCATGATTGAAATTCGAGGACAAACATTAACTTAAAGGAAGAATTTAAAAATTCACAGAGCCAAAAATTTGAGGATTTATTAATTTTAAGGAGGTCTTGATATGATTGAATTGATTATTAAAAATTTGAGAAATTTGAGAGATTATCATTTATCTATTTGATTGCAAGATAGAAATTTTATATATTATGAATGTTGCATTGAAGATTCTGGAAGCATCGCATCGTTGAGTATTTGAGGAAAAAAAAAAAAAAAGCAGGAAATAAAATCGTAAATGGAATAGTGTCAAATTAAATTCTTGGGATGAGGAGTTAGATTGGAATAAGCATCAATTGAATTTGAGTTAGATGATTGATGAGTGTTTAAAGTTAAATTTTGGGATGCAGATTTTTAAGTTTTATAAATATGCATTGATTAGATTTCAATTAAAAGGATTGGATAGTAAATTTTGTATTTAGTTATTTACTCAAAATTTGAGGAGATTATGATACGACTGGAATTCAATTAAAATATTGAGGATTTGAGTAATAAAATTTTTACATTAGGATAATAAATTCAGAGGATGAAGAAAAAAAAATATTAGTTCAAAATTCGGAAACATCATACATACGGATAAAGAAATATGGAATGAAATGAAGCTCATGGTAAAGAAGATTATAATATAATTGATTATGGGATCATATAATTGAAGGTCGTAAGGTAAGATCATGGTATATTGAGGTTGTGATTTAAATTAAAATCTTGACCATGACAGTAACATTTGAAATCGAAGAAAATAATTGAGGTATAGTTGATGTTAAGATAAACAAACTCGAATTTGATGATAAGGATTTTGGACATGTAATAAATTTTGATTCAGAAATTCTAAGATCTAATCTAATAAAGTTTGTGGAATTTGAAACTTTTATAGATATTAGTGGATGATGAATCACAAGATTGAGAAAAGTAAAATGAACGAGGATAAAAAGGAAGGATTATTTTCAGATGGTAGTAAAGACTACTCTTTTTCCTAGAAATTAAGAAAGGCGATTAGATGTCTCTTGATTACATTCTGAAGGATGTATTTAAGTTTCTTAAATCAAATTGTCGACCGTATCTTTCGAATTAGCTATAACTTTCATGTCTATATCATTCCTTATACTGGGTCTTCCTTGGTTTAGTTACTTTGAAAAGGTAACGTGCATTATTCCAATTATCTGTTTTTGTGATCATGTCTACTTCCCAAAACCTAAACTTTCTAGAGGATTCAAGGCCGAGCCATGATTCCTTCAAGATATTCCTGTCTTAAACCATAATTTCTTTTCTTCATGTTTTCTTCTGTTTGGTAAATATTTTCCTCATAGAAATATTTTCTTCAATGATATATTCATCATTATGAACAACAAATTTTTATCCTAGTCATCCCTAAAATTTCGAGGACGAAATTTTTCTAAGGTGGATAGACTTGTAACCTCCGATTTCCAGTTTCCAAAATAATTAGATTTTAATTCATTTTAAAATATCAAGTTTTATAAAACATTTCTCCTTGAAAATTTTTAGTTGATTTTTGAACGATGTTTGATTGTAGAAGGTAATTTAAAATTTTTATAAAAATCCTTTTTCCTAAATGACGCTGTATTACAAAATAAATAAATAAATAATAATATATATATTTCTAGTTTCAAATATTTATTGGCTTGAATCATAAAAAATTATTGTTTTAGCTAAATATTTATTTAAAAGACTAGTTGATAAAATAAAATAGATTTTTAATTATTGGGATAGTAAATAAATAAATGTCGTACTTTCTGAGATTTTTGCCAAAATGTATTAATTAGTAGCTAATTGAAAATTTGCTAGCTTTCCTAAAAATATTTTCTGAAATTATAACCTTTGTTTCTTTAATTTTACAAGTCGCCATTTCCATTAACTAGCCCACACCCTTTCCCACATGAAGAACTTATTCATGTATTGATCTTGGCCATTCATTATTGGGCCAACCCGCAACCCTTTATCCCACACCCTTCTCCCTATTTAAGTTCTCATTCTCACAATTTCCAAGAAACCCTAATTTTCAATTTATTGGCTAGCCCCCACAATTCCCAAAGCCGAAGCCACCACCATTTTTGTGTGCTCGTGTCCGTGTGTCCAGCATCACCGTGTCAGCCGTGATGGCCTCGGGTCCGACCCCGGGTGTCCCACAGTCTCCATTCATTTTCTGGGTTCGGTTACAATATTACAAGCAGATTCCGTGTCCGACACACCCGGACACAACCCCCACACCACAGCAAACACCCCCGTGTCCAACATCCGGACACGCCACAGTACAACGAACCCATCGTGTCCTGCCGACACGATGCACCCGGACACGTCTCCCACCCCACAGTCACCAAACCGCTGTGTCCAGCCCCGGACACGACCCCGACACACAGAACCGACCCTAACCCTAGATCGAGCCGCCGTCGCCGCTGAAGCCGGTGGCCGCCGCTGGAACGAAGCCGCCGTCGCCGCCCTGTCGCTGCCCTGGGTTGAACCGCCTGGGATCCGTCGACCGAGCTTCGCTGCCACCACCACTGGAGCCGCCTCGGACCACCTCACCCTCGAGCCGAGCCCTCGTCAAGCCGCCGACCACCGCCGTGGATTCAGACCCCCGCGTCGAGCCGCGTCGAATTCCGCCGCCGCTCCTCGAACGCCGCTGCCGCCTCGAGCTCCACGCCGCTGCCGCCTCGAGCTCCACGCCGCTGCCGCCTCGAGCACCACGCCGCCGCCGCCCTGCCCGGCGAGACCCCGCGCCGCGCCGACGGAAGAACCCTCGGGTGAGCCTCTTCTTCCCTTTCCCTCTTTTGCTCTGTGGTTAACGATTAGTATAGGTAATTAGTTAATCATATATAATTTGTTAATATAATTAGGAATTCATGATTAGTTTAGTTTAATTCATGATTAGTTTAGTTTAATTCATGATTAGTTTAATTTAATTCATGATTAGTTTAATTTAATTCATAAATTTTAATTCATAATTAGTTTAATTAATTTACATAATTAGTTTATTTTATATAATTAGTTATAATTAATATTTAATTAATTTAGTGTTAGTTAATTAAATTAGTGGTTAAGTAATTGATCAATTAAGAATAATTAATTTAGTTTAGTTAATGATTAGATTAGTTAATTATTAATAAACAGTAATTTGTTATTAATCAGGAATTTATTTATTAACCAGTTAGTAAATATTAATTAATTAGTTTAGTATTTTCTTATAATTAGTTTATTTGGATCGGTGACCGATTTTACCATAAATGAAAAATATTGGCTTTTACGTAAATCCTAGATTTTTATAAATAAACCTTTAAATTGTAATTTTGTTCAAAAGGGAAGTTTTAACAATTATTGTTCAAAATGATTTCCAAATGATTTTTCATAAATTAAGAAGTTACCTTGATTACGAACAATCGACCCTTTCTCTTATTAGCTAACTTGTAAATCTTAACCTTAGCTAAACCCCAGTGAATTTCTCTATGTATTAAGGACTCGGTATCCTTATCTCGATTTTCGTGCCGAGCTCCGATCTTGGACTTCTTTATATAGTTTCTAGCTAATTGGACTGCTCCGGACCCATTGGAACTAACTGCTACTTCATTTGGGCTCACCTTGAGAAGTGTGGCATGATGAACATTCTCTGGTTAGTCAAATATGTATGAAATATATTTGATTGATATATAAATATACAAATATGTATTTTGGTATAAAAAAAAATATATATATTTATAAACATCTATTAGTGATTATACACAAATATGTATTTTGTACAAATACTAAGAGACACTTATATATATATATTATATACGTTTTTATTGGTATATACTTGGAGTGTAATATGTATTATATACGTATTCCTACTAGATGACCCTAGTTGACTAGTGCCATACCTGGCACGGCCCTGAGTTCGATGTTTTGTGTTGTGTTAGTGTAGCACCTGATGCAAATGTTGTATTGATATATTTTAGGACTGTTGGTTCCTCCAGACGATACTCTGGGACAGGACATTGGTTTTACCAGCTAAGGACCCAAGGCAAGTACATTCTCTGATTAGTTTCTAATTTATGATATCACCTATGTTCACTATCTAGTGTAAATATCCATGTTCTTGACACGATTGGTTACACGGATTGGTATACACGGATCTCGTTATGAGATGTTGTTCCTTATTCATGGTGTAGCTTGTACAAGACTTGTTTCCTTGATATCTTGTGCATGTACAGACACTGAGACCCGGGGAGATTTGCTATCTCCCTAGGGAATCCCGTGCCATAGCGTACCATGATTGGATCTACTATACCAGTCGGGGGTTTGGGGAGTATTTTAGTGTAGATATGTGATCATACCCAACTATCCATGCATCATAGCTCACCCCACATCTCACGTCGGGTGCGGCCTGACCATCTCCATGCCTCATAGCTGTTACGTGTGATTAGCCTGACCTCTCCATGCATCATAGCTAACCAACGGTTAGCCTGACCTTCCATGAATCATAGCTAATCACATATAACCAGCCTGATCAAGTTCCCAAGCCGATCACATGTTAAAGCTAGTACTCACACACTTAGTCATAGAATTCTTGCTCATGGACATATTGTTTCTTTTCCTGCATTTACTTACAGTATTTCCAGTACTTCTCTCATTGTACATTTCTCGTACTTATACATGCATCTGGTATATTTCCATCTAGAACTGCTACATAGCTTATGTCATTTATATAGAACTGCTATTTAGAGATGTACTCTGCTCCTTCCTGACTGGAAAATATTTTTCCAGACTGTGACCTTAGTGGACTTGTTCTGACACTTGGAGATTGGTTGTTACTGATCACAGGTATGATTGTTTTATCATTAGTCTTGTGTTGTACTCTTTTGTTCTTCGAATTCTTATCGTGCTGTAATTGTGATTGAGTATGTTGTTCATCTTTATAGTGTTATCCGTGTCTCCTTATGGAGTTGGATACTAGTGTGAGATTATTTAGATAGTACTTGACCTAGACAGCGTTCTACCGCCGATGCTGCGGCGTAGGCTGGACGTACCCACGCACTCGTGCCCCTAAACCGGGTGCGGGTCGTGACACTTTATCCTCCTTCTCCAGTGAGAAAATTATCTTAGGCTGCTTTAACTTTCCATTTTCTTCCTCTATTAAATACAACACAGGACGTCTATATATTTCTTCCAAGTCCAAACTGGCCTTCGGATTGTCTTTCATCTTCCCCTTTATGTCTATTACAGTATTAATTATGTTGTCAAATACATTCTTCTTGATATGCATGACATCAAAGTTATGTCTAATCAGATTGGTGCTCTAATATGACAGATCCCAGAATATACTCCTCTTCGTCCAGTTATGAGTGTGACCAAATTTGTCACACTTTTACCCCTTAGCAGGTTCTTCGATAACACTTGGTAAATCTTTTACCTCTTCCCATATTGTGTATCTGGGCTACCTTGGTGGTGGATTAGCCTTATCTATAATGTCGATACGAAAAGTATTCCTGTTCCTCCGGTACGGATGATCCTTCGGCAGGAATTATTGATGACAATCGAAGAAGGACGATTTGCCTTCGTGTTTCAAATAAAAGCCTTAGTGTGGTCCATGCAATACAGACATGAGAGAAGGCTATGAGTGCTATATTCCGATAACATTCCATAGGCTAAAAAGTCATTGATGGTCCACATAAGTGCTGCCCTAATCTGAAAATTCAACTTTCTAGAAATATCGTACGTGTTGGCACCTACTTCCCACAGCTGATTCAACTCATCTATCAACGGCTATAAATACACATCGATGTTCCTCTTCGGATTGTTCAGATCCGGGATAATAACTGTTAGAAACATATACGGAGTCTTCATGCACATCCAAGGAGGTAGATTGTACGGAGTGACGATCACAGGACAACATGAATACTGGAAGCCCAAAAGTTCGAATGGATTATATCCGATATGACAAATAAAGTTGAGTGGTACTACTTAAGGACGGAAATGTCAATCAATATAGTTGTCAGTAACTTAATTTGATTGACGGATAATCGATATCTTAACATGGGAAGACGAACATGCATATAATAAGAATGAGCCCATAAACATAATTTGGGATTAGAAAGTTAGTGCAACAATAGATCTTTAGTGGATCGAGCTATTGTTAAAGGATATGGGTTGTGTGTTCAGGATGAACATGGGATACACAGATCCGTTAGAAGACCTAACCCTAATTTCTCCTCATGGTCCCTGCCGTAGCCTATATATATTCTCTATTCTATGGCTTTCATAATTATCACAAGCGAGCAACTTTCTCTAAATTTGTCTTTCACGTAAGAAGAGAAAGATGGTCGCCAAGGAGAAGAAAATATTGGAAGTTCGTCGCCCACAAAACGTCCAATCCGAGGAAGGAATACATGCAGAAGATCTTGGGGTCGCTAGCTGATCAAGGTTGCTGAAAACCTTCATCTTCTTCTCGTTACTTCAGGTAAAATTTATGAACCCTAGTTTCCACCTTTGAAGGGTTAGATCATGTTTTAAACCTGTTAATCTTCTATCGATCGATTGTAAAACCTATAAATTCTGAAAACGTTTTTATTACTTATTTATATTAGTTATGAGCTAAATAGAGAGAATAGATTTTATTAGATTTATTTTGAGATAATTTCAGCACTTAGAGGATTTATGGAGATATTATAAAATTTTCCTAATTTATTCCATATAGGAGACCCTTTGGACAGTAGCTAGCTTAACCGTATGCACCAATGTAATTTATATATATATATATATATATATATATATATATATATATATATATATATATATATATATATATATATATATATATATATATATATATATATATATATATATATATATATATATATATAAAATTTATTAGAACAAAATTTCTTATGGGATCAAACCTAAAAATCCAAACCCACAACCCGTTAAACCATCATCCCGCGTAAACTCTTCCTATCACTCTCCCCCGCGTATACTTCTACGCGCTAAACAACAGCAGTAGCAAAACCACCTCCGCGCGTAAACCAATTCCACCACTTAAATCCTTTCACCGTGCGTAAAACATCCCTCTTATGACTCATCCCCCATGACTCATCCCCCACTGACTCTCTATCTATTATTCCTAAACTAACCTCAACCGAAATCTAAACCAATGGCAGACCAACCAAAACCTAAACCAATGAAAGGATGAAAGCAGCAGCAGCAGTAATTCTTAATCCCTAAGTTTCTCCACCTCCTCCTTATCCCTATATATATATATTATAACACTTCCCAAACTCTAATCCCACTTCTTTCACCAAAACTTACACACATTATCAGGACGTACACTATACGAAGTCTTGCTCAGGCAAGTATATCTTACCAAATTCTACAGTTTAAATTATAAATTGTTGTATATATTCCTGTTACAAAATACATATAACTGTGTGTGCCTGAGATTGACTCAGGTGCAATCGACAAATACGTCGATACGTAGTGTAACTGACTTAGACATTAGCAGACTCACCTACAGATATGAGGGTATTCTGATATCCTCCTAGACCCTGACACTTGTACACGCATCATGATTGCAACTCATGTTGGGATGCGGGTTCTCGTACTCGATTAGCTATCGGTGCGTGAAACACACATCAAGGTTTAGCACGTAGCCAGGATTATCTAGAAAGTTGTGACTTGGCATATAGCTACGTGGTATGCACGTTATGGATTCGACTTGTATATTCGCATTGGGTGGGGAAGACAACTAGTAGGCGTATGGGACATCCACCTCCTTTATTGCAGATACCGCACTCTTTGGAGTGATACTGACGTATATATACTTTGTAGATACCACGTCCCTTAGAGTGTTGGACGTTATATATATACAGATACCTCATTCTTCGGAATGATGGACATTGCAGATACCACACTCTAGAGGATGTTGGACGTTATGCCTATGCCTTCCCATACGTACCAAGGTTGTCTTCATACTTGCATACACTTAGATAGTTAGCTCACCCTTTATTTATTCAGTATTATATATGGCATGCTTTTATGTATCTTATTATGTCCCATTGAGGACCTGGTTCCCTTCCAGATTTAGATGAGGTATACTATCCCACGGTGTACGGACCTGGACAGGAGACGAGATACGCATCCGAGGAGGAGCTAGAGGTGCTGTCATTCGAGTTCCTCTGATCTTGGGTAGACTTACCATATAGAGCTGGAGCCTCTTTATCTAGATAGTCGATGCTCTAGTCATGTTATATTTCAGCACTCTTATTTTAGTTTTTGTAGTGGGTTTGTTCCCACCAGACATATCTGGGTTGTACTATGACATTTCAGACTTAGCACTTATATTCCAGTACTTATTTCAGTGTTCCTTGATATATATTATGGATGAGATTAGATGTTACCTGTTATATTCTAGTACTAGACTTGTTAGTATTTTAGGACAGCGTAGCACATCTCTTTAGGTCCAATAAATTGGGTTCTCCTTCGGAGACGTGTCAGCTGGCCAATGCCACGTAGCCTGGTCCCATATGATTTTGGGACTGGGGTGTGACATGGTTTTAGTAGTGGCCCATGCAGGTCAAGCTTATATTGTTTTGGTTACATAACTGTACCAAATAAGCCTGCGTATAGGAATAGAGCATAAGGATCTCATTCACACTTGACTAAATCTCATTCTTTCTTTCAACTATCCTAGGTTGGATAAAACAAGTTTTACGCCAAAAACTCTTTTACCCTGGTTGGCGTAAAAGCCAATTGACTGTCTTGTTGGCGTAAAAAGCCAAACTATAAAGAGACTGCAACTTTACGCTGCGGCTATGACAACTGCTAACCACGTTTTTATAGTTTTCCTAATCCTGCGTATGACACGTCATGCAAGCCATGTAGGAAACTACCCCAGCGTAAACTTGATAACCAGCGTAGAGTAGCCTGAATAGGCGTAAACCACAAGGATGGTGATATAAGCGTATTAGTCATAATTTTAGCTTTCCCAGTCATGACAAAGGAAAATCTTGTGCATTAAATATGCCTCGAGCCCTGAGCATGAAACAACTTTTTACGTAACATCAAGGTTTTGTCTTATCCTGAGTGTAAAAATTCATTTCAGACTTAAGCGTAAAAGCTCATTACAATAGACAGCGTATTCAGAAGACTCAATCCTCCCTTGAGTGGTGTATCAAATATGTCACTAAACGACAACCTGAGTCTCTGTGCAGAAACATCATCACAGCCACCATCTCGATTATCGTGTAGTACTTTTTGTCAGATGTCAGGTTTACTGAATTATCTAACAAATTCATCCAAGAAAAATAAAGAGTTTCTTGTACAAACTTTACGCTGCAAACGTATACTAGATTTTTATGCACAGACTTTTAGGCAGACTTTACGCAGGAAGTATAACAGACTTTTACGCAGATAGCTCTGAAGCCACGATTTACGCCAGATAGTGAATCTCTACTTTACGCCAGACAGCTTGAAACTCTGTGTTATGTAGACAATTTCAAAATCTCTATCTCTACTTTACGCAGACAGTCTCGAATCCTTACTTTATGCAGACTATCTAAAATCTCGATGTTACACGGACAACTCTGAAATATGGATGACTTAGCAACCTGTTTTACGCAAACATTTCTATTAAATTCTTGCATCCTGTTTGTTTCTTTTCCCCCAGAAATATGGACGTACCCAGTGGACACACAAATGATAGGGTTGATCAGGCAACAAACACCTTGCATGATGTCAATAGGACCCCGACTACCCCGAGAGACCAGTCCCCGAGACAGACACCGGTTTATCCATCATACCTCCATAATGGTCCTACTCAGGAAGCTGCACTAGCTCAGCAAGAAGGACAGACCTCCCAGGCACCAACACAATAGGCAGAAACACCTTTGCCTCCACCTCCACCCCTTCCAGCCCTGATGCCACAACTAGAGGGACATCCACAAATGTTCCAATTCTTCCAAGCCATGATGCAGACACAATGGCATCAGACTGAGACCTTGAGGCAGAGCTTGATGACAGCTTTGGAGAGAACAGCTACACCTGCACTTGTCCAACCAGCTGGTACTGTCCGAGGTTTTCGCCAGATGGGCCCGGGAACCTTTTCTGGCAGCAAAAATTCGGAGGAGATCTCAGATTGGGTCTCCAACACAGAGATGCTGCTGGAGGGTTCACAGCTACACCCAGACCTTTGGATGACCGCGGTGAGGGCCCAACTCAAAGGCAACGCCCATCACTGGTGGGACTCCATAGAGCGCGGCGTCGGCAAGAACCAGACGTGGGAGCAATTCTTAGTATACTTCAATGCGAAGTATTTTCCGGCTACGGTCAGGAATGCTCTATACTCCCAGTTCCTATACTTGGAACAAGGAACTATGACCGTATATGCCTATGACGCAGAGTTTAGTCAACTTAGTCGATTTGGTACCATCCTGATACCTAACAAGCTGAAGAAGGCCAGTAGGTTCCATCATGACCTTACCTTCGAGCTACAAAGGTATACCATCACGCAGTCCAGGATCTCTTATGAGGAGGTTCTTTCAGAGACAAGAATCCAGGAGGTCATTTGTAGAGAAGCGAGGCACTCTAGCACGAACATACCAGCCAAAGCCCAGCCCAGAGTAGGAGGGCCAATCCATCGTCCAGGAATGCAGGCACAAAGGACAGTGCCATATCAGCACAAGGAGCTTTCGACTTATCATCATTGTGGCAAGAAAGGATATTTCGTCAGAGACTGCCGGAAGAAGCTTGGACTATGCATGATATGTGGAGCAAGTCAACACCTGGCCAGAGACTGCCCACAACGCAGCGAGGCAACACCCCAGAATGGACAAGGGCCAACAGCACCAGTCCAGAGGATACTACTCCCGACTGGAGGTCAACATCCCCTAGCACCCGGAGGATTTCAGAAGGGACCACCCTTGGCCCCACAAGAGGCTCAGTTCGACCGAGCCAGGCAGCAGGCAAGAGGGCAGAGGCACGGACAGGCCTTTGCACTAGCAGTAGTTGCGAAGGAACCAGAAGGGAAAACTATCACAGGTACCATTTTAGTTGCGTCAATACCTGTAACTGCATTATTTGATTCTGGCACTATGCTATCTTTTATATCTAGTAGTTTCGTAGCCATGCATAGAGTAGCTACTTCCCCTTGCCTAAGAGTTGGAAGATTCTTACCGGAGGAGGCATCGTACCGGTTACCTGCACTATTAGAACGTGCTCCATAGTCGTGTGTAGTAGGGAGATAAGAGCACGATTTTTAGTACTCCCGATGCCAAATTTCGACGTTGTTTTAGGCATGGACTGGTTAAGCCGGTACTATGCTATACTAGACTACTGGAGAGGTAGCGTCACTTTTAGACCACTAGATCACCCAGAGTTTGAGTACATGCGGGGCACCATCGAGCAAGGAGTAGGCCAGACACCTAGAGCTTTTATGGCTATGGAGATAGATCCACCAGTTATTGTTGCAGAATTCGAGGATGTATTTCCGGAGGAGTTGCCAGGCCTACCGCCTGATAGAGAGGTAGAGTTCATTATTGAGTTAGTGCCCGGAGCAGTGCCAGTATCTTCAAATGTGTACCAGTTGGCAAAGAAGGAGCTAGACGAGCTGAAGCTACAACTGTAAGAGTTGCAGATCAAGGGATTTGCTCGTCCTAGTGCATCACCCTGGGGAGCACCAGTGTTGTTTGTACCAAAGAAGGACGGGACATTCCGAACATGCATTGATTACAGAGCCCTTAATACTTTGACAATAAAAAATAAGTACCTTCTGCTACGAATTGATGATCTGTTCGACCAACTGACAGGAGCAGTAGTGTTCTCAAAGATAGATTTGAGATCAGGCTATCATCAGGTAAAGGTGCGAAGAGAAGATATTCCAAAAACAGCATTTAGGACTCGTTATGGTCACTACGAGTTCTTAGTAATACTTTTTGGATTGACAAATGCACCTGCCATATTTATAAACCTAATGAACAGAGTATTCCATCAGTATCTGGATCAGTTCATGGTAGTCTTCATCGACGACATCTTGGTGTATTCAAAGAGCCACGAGGAGCACGACGAATACTTAAGGCTAGTATTAGAGACTCTAAGATGTGAGAGGCTTTATGCAAAGCTGAGTAAATGCGAGTTCTTCCTAGATCGTGTCGCTTTTCTTGGATATGTTATCTCAGGAGAGGGCATTTTGGTAGATCCAGAGAAGATTTTGTTAGTAGAAACGTGGCCGACCCCTACCAACGTCTCAGAAGTGAGGAGTTTCCTAGGACTTGTCGGATATTACCGGAGGTTCGTAGAGAACTTTGAAAGGATCGCGGAGCCGATGACTCGCTTGACCCGCAAGGAGCAGGAGTTCATCTGGTCAGAGAAGTGTCAGATAGCGTTCGACGAACTGAAAAAGCGTCTGACTACGGCACCTATCTTGACCATACCTTCAGGATCCGGAGGATTCATAATCTACAGTGATGCATCCAAAAAAGATTTAGGTTGCGTCTTGATGCAACATGGGAAGGTTGTGGCCTATGCCTCTAGACAACTAAGGACCCATGAGAAGAATTACCCCACTCACGACCTGGAGCTTGCGGCAATCATCTTTTTCTTGAAGCTTTGGAGACACTATTTATACGGAGAACGAGTGGAGATATTCACTGACCACAAGAGCCTAAAGTACGTCTACACCCAGAAGGACTTGAACCTGAGACAAAGATGTTGGCTTGAGGTGATGACAGACTTTGAGATTGAGCTGCAGTACCATCCAGGAAAGGCCAACGTAGTAGCCGACGCTCTAAGCAGGAGGCCCATGACATTCTTCTTGACTACCAACAATATTTGTTAAAAGATCTAGAGCAGATGGGTATAGAGGTCATTATACCAGGAACTGACGACCAATTGTTAAATTATCGGTTGCAATCAATATTGGTCGAAAGGATCAAGGCTGCCCTGCCAACAGATTCCAGATTCCAGAGGCTTCGACAAAAGACAGAGGCCAGAATACAAACAGGATTACGCATACACGAGGACGGGACTTTAAGATGTGGTGACCGTCTCTATGTCCCGAATGGAGAACTTCGTCAAGAGCTGATGTCAGAAGCGCATAGCTCAACATACTCTATTCATCCAGGAGGCACGAAGATGTACAGAGACTTGAGACAGTACTATTGGTGGCATGGAATAAAGAGGGAGATAGCCCGCTTTATGGCAAAATGCCTGGTGTGTCAGCAAGTCAAGGCTGAGCATCAGAGGTCCGCAGGCTTACTCCAACCACTCCCAATACCTGAGTAGAAATGGGAGCACATCACTATGGACTTCGTTACGGGCTTTCTAAGGAGTCCTAATGGTCGTAATGCGGTATGGGTGATCATAGATTGACTCACCAAGGCTGCCCACTTTTTACCCTTCAGAGTTGGGCAATCCATTGAGGACTTAGCAGACATGTACATGAGAGATATTGTACGACTGCATGGAGTGCCAGTTAGTATCGTATTTGACAGGGATACGAGGTTCACATCTTACTTTTGGCAAAGTATGCAAGAGAGTCTTGGAACCCGCCTAAAGTTCAGTACATCGTATCACCCGCAGACAGATAGCCAGTCCGAGCGTACTATTCAGATACTGGAAGATATGTTAAGAGCATACATGCTTGATTTCAGTGGATCATGGGAGGACCATTTATATTTGGTCGAGTTTTCCTATAATAATAGCTATCAAGCGAGCATTCAAATGGCTCCCTACGAAGCACTGTATGGGAGAAAGTATCATTCCCCAGTATGTAAGAGTAATATGGGTGAAAGACAGATTCTAGGACCAGAATTGATTGTTCGCACAGTAGAGAAGGTAAAGAAAATCCAAGAATACTTGCGAGCAGCGTAAGACAGGCAAAAACAATGGGCAGACCTTCATCGTCGTCCCTTGGAGTTTAAAGAAGGCGATCATGTCTTCTTGAGGATATCACCCACCAGAGGCACCATTTAATTCGGAGGCGCGGTAAGTTGAGTCCAAGATATATTGGACCATTAAACATGTTAGAGAGAGTGGGAGAAATGACGTATCGACTTGCGCTACCACCTTCACTTGAGGGAGTACATGACGTATTTCATGTGTCATAACTCAAGCGATATGTGGCACACAGCAGTCATATTCTCGACCACTCAGAGATTACCATTGGACCAAGCTTATCATATCAAGAGCAACCCGTGGGAATCCTTAATCGACAAGAAAAAGTATTGAGGAACCAATCTATTCCCTTGGTCCGCGTGGCATGGAAGCATGGCGCACCAGAAGAATCCACTTGGGAACGCGAGGACGACATGCACAAACGTTATCCAAACATGTTCACAGACCAAGGTATGAAATTATCTTATTAAATTTTTATATCTTTTACCATTCTTACTTTCTACCGTGACTTTAGTTTTAAATTTCGGGGACAAAATTTTTATAAGTTGGGTAGAATATAAAACCCTTAAATTTTGAAAACAGTTTTGTTACTTATTTATATTAGTTATGAGCTAAATAGAGAGAATAGATTTTATTAGATTTATTTTGAGATAATTTCAGCACTTAGAGGATTTATGGAGCTATTATAAATTTTTCCTAATTTATTCCATGTAGGCAACCCTTTGGATAGTAGCTAGCTTAACCGTATGCACCAATATAATTTATATATATATATATATATATATATATATATATATATATATATATATATATATATATATATATATATATATATATAAAATTTATTAGAAAAGAATTTCTCATGGGATCAAACCTAAAAACCCAAACCTGCAACCCGTTAAACCATCACCCCGCGTAAACTCTTCCTTTTACTCTCCCCCGCGTATACTTCTACGCGCGTAAACAACAGCAGTAGCAAAACCACCTCCGCACGTAAACCAATTCCACCACTTAAATTCTTTCATCGCGCATAAAATAACCCTCTTATGACTCATCCCCCACCGCCTCTCTATCTATTATTCCTAAACTAACCTCAACCGAAACCTAAACCAATGGCAGACCAACCAAAACCTAAACCAATGAGAGGATGAAAGCAGCAGCAGCAGTAATTCTTAATCCCTAAGTTTCCCCACTGCCTCCTTATCTCTATATATATTACAACACTTCCCAAACTCTAATCCCACTTCTTTCAACAAAACTTACACATATTATCAGGACGTACACTATACGAAGTCTTACTCAGGCAAGTATACCTTGCCAAATTCTACTGTTTAAATTATAAATTATTGCATATATTCCTATTACAAAATACATATAACTGTGTGTGTGCCTAAGATTGACTCAGGTATAATCGACAAATACGTCGATACGTAGTGTAACTGACTTAGACATTAGCAGACTCACCTACAGATGCGAGGGTATTCTGATATCCTCCTAGACCTTGATACTTGTACATGTATCATGATTGTAACTCATGTTGGGATGCGGGTTCGTGTACTCGATTAGCTACCGGTGCGTGAAACACACATCACGGTTTAGCACGTAGCCAGGATTATCTAGAAAGTTGTGACTTGGCATATAGCTACGTGGTATGTACGTTGTGGATTCGACTTGTATATTCGTATTGGGCGGGGAAGACAACTAGTAGGGGTATGGGACATCCACCTCCTTTATTGCAGATACCGCACTTTTTGGAGTGATACGGACGTATATATACTTTACAGATACCACGGCCCTTAGAGTGTTGGACGTTATATATATACAGATACCTCATTCTTCGGAATGATGGACATTGCAGATACCATACTCTAGAGGACGTTGGATGTTATGCCTACGTCTTCCCATACGTACCAAGGTTGTCTTCACACTTGCATACACTTAGATGGTTAGCTCACCCTTTATTTATTCAGTATTATATATGGCATGCTTTTATGTATCTTGTTATGTCCCACTGAGGACCTGGTTCCCTTCCAGATTTAGATGAGGTGTACTATCCCACGGTGTTCGGACCTGGGCAGGAAATGAGGTATGCATCCGAGGAGGAGCTAGAGGTGCTACCATCCGAGTTTCTCTGATCTTGGGTAGACTTACCATCTAGAGCTGGAGCCTCTTTATCTAGATAGCCGATGCTCTAGTCATGTTATATTTTAGCACTCTTATTTTTAGTTTTTGTAGTAGATTTGTTCCCACCAGACATATCTGGTTTGTACTATAACATTTCAGACTTAGCACTTATATTCCAGTACTTATTTCAGTGTTCCTTGATATATATTGTGGATGAGATTAGATGCTACCTGTTATATGCTAGTAGTAGACTTGTTAGTATTTTAGGACAGCGTAGCACGTCTCTTTGGGTCCAATAAATTGGGTTCTCCTTCGGAGACGTGTCAGCTAGCCAATGCCATGTGGCCTGGTTCCACATAATTTTGGGACTGGGGTGTGACAGATATGCACACCGGTATGCGGTCCTGGGGATCCCCAGTTTTATTAATTGGTACCAAAGCAGGTATTGGATCTGCATATCGATTGATAAATCTAGATGAGTTTGATGGGCACCCCCATGTTAATTAATGTCATTAATTACAAGAAATGTCCACAACTTAGCAAAATTAGCGTGCTAGTGAGAAAGGAGAAATATACTATAGTAGCATTGTTGGAGACCAAAATTAAGTCCTCCAGTCTACTCACTAAGAGGACGCAATCACAATGGAAGCAGGTCCATAACTTGGAGCTGTGTGATATAGCGCGGGTATGGGTACGATGGGACAACAAGAGCTAGGATGGACAGGTAATTCACCTTTCTGAACAGCTGATAGCACTTGTTTTTAATAACAAAGGCGGTCTATCTTTTGTTTTTGGAGCCATATATGGGCATAATGATAGGCGGCAGAGAGAGGCATTATGGCGGGAGATCATCCATGTTACTTTCCTGGCTGACACTAAACTCAGGTGCCCACTGATCCTAATGGGAGACTTCAATGCTTTATTATTTAAACATGAGAAGGTAGGCGGCAGAGGGGTGCCATATGCGATCTTGCAAGATTTTCAGAGCTTCCTCCTCCAAGCAGGTTTGTAGACGTTGGAGAGGATGGGGCATATCTGGTCATGGCACAACAAAGCTCTCCACAAGAGAGTGGCTTGTCAACTGGATAGAGCGTTGGGCAACCAGAGTTGGTTTGCTAAATTTCCTGACACGGTAGCCGAATGTCTATCGGCTATAATGAGTGACTACTCGCCAATCAGGGTGCATCTTTCAGAGATTACTAGACAGAGACTTATCCTTTCAGATATAATAATAAATGGATCAGCATGGAGGGTTACTCAATGGCGGTCTCAGAGGGCCTCCAGGTAGAGGTGAGTGGCAACCCCCAGTATTGTCTGGTGATCAAGCTGAAGAGGATCACGGCGGGACTGAAGGCATGGGTTAAAAATAGGCGGCATTCCTTCCTGGACGAGAGGTAGGAGCACCTTCATGAGCTCCAGGCAGGCCTACAAGCAGACATTCTGAATGAGGACTAGGCATCTCGGGAGCGGGCGAGCAGCGAGGAGGTGAGCTTGATGCGGCTACGGAAGGAAATTGAACTTGCACAAAGGGCCAAATGCACGTGGCTGCGCGAGGGGGATAGGTGCACTAAATTCTTCTATGATGTTATCTGAGCCAGACAACATCAAAATCATATTTCTAAATTATTCGGACCGGATGGCAAGGAGGTTGTGGAGGAAAGTGCATTACAAGTGGAGGCGGTGAGGTTCTATGCCGAGCTTTTCAATAAATATACTTATGTATCAGCTTTTCCTAAGATTGTTTGCAAGCGGTTGGTCTCGCCTATGGGGCACAACATGCTTCTTGCACCAGTCATTATGGAGGAGGTTGAGGCAATTATAAAGAATGCTGATCCAAATAAGTCGCCAGGACTTGATGGTTTTGGGAGCTAGTTCTACAAGGTGCATTGGTAGGAGATCAAGTTGGCTGTTCTGGAGATTATACGTGACTTCTTTGTCAATGGGAAAATTCTTCGGGAGCTGAACCATACTTTTCTTACTTTGATCTGAAGAAGGAGCGGGCGACGTTGCTTAGTGACTTCCACCCGATCTCTTGTTGCAACTACTTGTACAAGCATATTACCCATTTGATGTGTAGGAGTGGTATCTTTGGACCAAGTGGCAATCATCAAGGGCAGGTCTATTACAGACGATAGTCTGTAAGCATATAAGTTTATCCAGGACTTAAATAAGCCAGGGAGAATAAAACTTGTCTCAAACTAGACTTGAGAAAGGCTTATGACACCGTCAACATGGACTTTGTGTGCCATGTTATGCTCGCTATGGGCTTTGATCAAGTATGGGTGGACAGGGTGAGGGTGTGTATATCTACTCCTACATTCTCAATCTTGATTAGAGGACAACCATACTGTAGTGCTCCGCTCCACGTTGGCACTATGTACAAGAGATATTGCTTTGTTGGCTCAAGTGAAAGCCTTCTCGAAGAGTTTTTCGATCGAAACACAAGACGATTGATCTGGGTGAGTGAACATAACTTCATTCTCTAATTATTTTATGCTTAATAAGGAATATTATTTTATAACTGGTGGTGCTAAGAAGATAGTGTTCATAAGAAGAATGATAGAACCTAACTCTGCATGCTTACTTAGAGAACCGTTTATTCTAAAAGAAAACTTTCCTGCCTGATTTATAGAATAAATGATCATTGCCATGCTTAACAAAAGAACTTATATTCTTTTTTAAAAGAGATAGAACCATTGTCATACTAAGTCATAGAAATATTGTAAGCTAAGTTACACGATCACCGCTATCGAACGAACCATTGACATGTTAACAAGAAGAGTAAAAGAATGCTTGAACATGTTTCTCTATCGTATGCTAAAGATAGAATAGAATTACATGCATAGTTTATAAATAAATAGATAACTGTTGCTATGCTTGCTGATAGAAAACTGCTTGAACATGTTTCATTGATCGCACTGCAAAAAGATAGAATTGTATGAACGACACTACGAGAATAAGCGGGATTAGCGACATTTTTTAGCGACGTCTAAAGTTTTTAGACGGGTACATGTTGAACTTGATAAGATGCGTCGACCTCAAGGAGAACAAACTGGCGGGTATGAAGAGCCACGATTGTCACGTATTCATGGAGAGGTTAATTTCGATTGCATTTCAAAAATTCTTACCGCCGGTCATTTGGGATCCATTGACAGAGCTCAGCATATTCTTCAGAGATCTTTGTTCTACTAAGTTACTCGTCGATAGTCTAGAAAAGCAAGAGAAGGACATTGCGGTAACACTATGTAAGCTCGAGAAGGTATTTTCTCCTGGATTCTTCTACTCTTTGGAGCATTTGCCAATTCATCTTTCCTATGCGGCACGTGTTGGTGGTCCTGTCGGTTATCGGTGGATGTGCCCCTTTGAGCGGCATCTGAATCACCTAAAGAGAAAGATAAAAAGCAAGGAATGGGTTGAGGGCTCTATTTGTGAAGCTTATGCTCTCGAAGAGATTATAAACTTTTGCTCGACGTATTTAAAACCTCATATTGCTGCTAATAAAACGAAAGCTCCGAGAAACAACGACGGATATCAAGAATCTAATGATGTAATACTCAAAGTATTCAATGTGTCCAGAAAGCCTTCAGGGAAAATGAAGAAGAGATATTTGAATGACGATGAGCTAAGGGCTGCTCAGTTGTATATATTACTCAATTGCGACGAGGATGAAGTAAAGAATCTAGAGGGATAAGTAATTAATACATCCACGTTTACATCATCTCAATGTAATAGTATAAGCTACTATTATGCTACTAATCAGCAGTTGCTTCATTATTTTTCAGCACATATAATGATGAGTTAAGGTCGGTTAGACCCTACATAACAGACGAATAAGTAGAACAAGAAATAAGATGCCATTTTTCTTCTTGGTTGAGCGAATATGTAAGGTGCTTGGTAATTACTTTTTATTTTTGTACATGCAAAACAAATAACTTACTATCGCTACTTTGATATTTAGGTCGATCATCTAATAACACCCGAGACTGAATCTATTAGAACTCTGGCCAATGGACCAATTACTGTCGTTAAAATATGACCAAGTTTCTGTATGAATGGGTTTAGGTTCAAGTCAATAAATGCTCCTATCAGAGACAGCTTTCTGGATCTTGATTCCACAAAAAATAGTTGTTTGTGTATCAAATCTTCGAACTACAAAGACGCCGATCCAGGCAATGATTTCTTTGACATCTTACGAGAGATTATGGAGTTAACATATAATTATGGCACAAAACCTGCTAACATCATGCTATTCAAGTGTAAATGGTTCAATCCGATTCAAGATCAAGGTTAAAAAATTGACAAGCATGGCCTTGTAGATATAAACTACAAGCGTAGATATCAAGGCTATGAACCATTTGTCCTATCAAGTCAGGCTCAGCTCGTGTACTTCACAACTTATCCTAGATGGGGGACAGCGAGGTCAGATTAGTGGGCAGTATGCAAGACTAAAGATAGAAATAACTTTGACATTGACGAAATAGTTTATCAGGAGGACGAGCTACCTCTTGTAACAAATATTGTAGATGTAGACTCAACGAAAGTTGCTCATTACACGAATAATAATATAGAAGATGTAGAATTATCCAAAGAGGAAGACGAAGATGAAGAAGAAGTAGATGAAAGTGAAGACGAGGAGAAGGAAGAGGAAGAGGAGGACGAGGACGAGGAAGGCGAACAAGATAAATTTTCTGAAGATGATTGAAAATAAAATATTTTTCCTGTAGAATGTAACTATATTTTGACTGTAGAATATACTATTTTGACGAATATATGTATTATATTTTGATTGTAGAATGTACTATACATTTAGACTTGTGACACCACTAGTTATTTATTGTACAATTCTATCATTGCTGTGAGATATGCATAATATTTTGACTGTAGAATGTACTATATATTTGTGTATTTCTTTATTCATCATATGTTATTATCAGGTATGACAAGATGACGCGGAAGGTTCGACAAGTCCCGAGGTAGACAGAGTGCTCCTCTGGTACTGCCTACTGTTGGTTCCGGATCGTCGTCGCCCAGTACTCCAGTATATCGATCAGTCACATCTCCGACTGCGACGATGTTACGTGGCATCACTCCTGGGATGAATAGTTCCAGGCATGATAGTACTCCCTCATTCAGCATTCCTCCTACTGGCGGAACCATGGAGACAGATGAGCATGAAGAGGAGGTTGTGCCAACGTTGTCCCAGCATCAGCAAGATCCTCCATGCGCACCTCCGGAGGAGACGAGGACAGAGATTTGGGTCGACGGTACAAAGTAAGTCAATTAGATGGTTTAGCATTATATATATCGTGTATTTCTTTATTCATCATATATTGACTTTTTTGATCAAAATAATTATCTCTGTATAGATATCGTCCATCGTCGGTTCAGAGACGCCTGGGCCTATTTCTGAGGAACAACTATGGTGGTCATTGGATCAACTACTCTGAAGCTTCGGAGGAGAAGGAGGCGTTCTGGTTTGCACACTTCAAGGTAAAAGTATATTATATAAATCCTCTAATTTATGCATATTATATAACTTATCCATGATACTCACTTACTAAATTATTTATTGTAGCAAACATATTTCTATCCTCCGTACCGGGCCGAGTTGATCGAGCGAATATTTCTTGCCGTTGCCGCCAAGCTTATCCGTGATGCTCTGGATGACCAGAAGGCTCGTGATCGTGCTGGAAAACTGATCCAAGGTTGGATCACGCCTGAGCATTGGACTGCGATGAGGGCTAGATTCGACGATCCGAGCTACAAGGAAAGGTCTGAGAAGACCAAGGCGGCTAGGCGGAATGCTGCAAAGTGGTGTGGTGGCTCGATTCCGATGATAGAACATTCTCGTCATTTGGTATGTTTTTTATTTAAGATATATTATTTTAATATAAGTACGATAAAATGGTAGTAGGAAATAATATTTAATTTTAGTACTAAATAATATATTTTTAACAGGTACAGAGGGGGTGAGGATGCAAACATGGTGACCGTCTTCTTGTCCACCCATCGCAAGGACGAAAATCTCATTGATGAGAGGGCCTCGCAGACCTATATAAGTATTACTTTACTTTGTGTTAATTTTAATATAACTTAGGCAATTATCGAGTATCCAAAATTTTTTAGGCCGAGTATCTTAGGCTGCGTGAGCGGGCGACTGCTAGTGCACCTACAGCTGGAGAGGCTGGTACTTCTGTGCAGCCTGCTCCAGCTCCATCGGCGGACGACCTGTGGGTGACCGCCGCTGGTGGTCTCCTGAGGGGTACGTACTACGGTACGGGATCCTATGGTGCCCTGGTTGCGATATAGTTATCTAGGGCCTCCCTGACAAGTGCGCATTTCCCACAGCCCTCACAGTCGTCGGCCAGAGTCCAGGAGGCCGTTGACCGTCAGATTGCGTCTCTCCATGACGAGTTGCTGCGAAGGATGGAGGAGCAGCCCTGGTCCCAGCCGCAGGCGGACGATCCGATGCTCATCGCATGATTCGATATGCTCTACCGCAACATCACGGAGCTCCAAGATTTGATAAATAATCTTAGAGCCTCGATAGAGCGCAGCATGACGGAGCTGCATGCATCACAGCTATCCATGGGCGAGAGGTTGACGATGATGCAGGATTCAATGGTTCATAGCAGTACGAGACTTTTATCTACCATGGATTCTTACAACTAGCGACTCGCAGAGTTGGAGCGGATACGTTCTCCTGGTGCGTCTACATTGACACAGACTCCACCGGCGTCACTGCCTTCTCCATCGACATCGGTGTCGATTTCATGGGAGCAGTATGATCTGTTCTTATCCTTCATGCGTGCCGGTGGTCATCCTCCTGCATATCCACAGTAGTATAGGTATTTGCATGGATATTTGCTGGATATTTGTATTCTTTGTATTATTTAGGATGAGACTCATTGTATGGATATATATTTGCTGTATTCTTTACGATGATATTTGTTGGATATTTTATTTTCTTCAAATTTTATTGTATTATTCATATTAAATATATGTTAATTTACCGGTGTTGAGTGTTCAACCCAAGGGGGTCGGCAAACCCAGGAAATTCAATGGAGGGTTGCTCCGGGTCTATTTGTACAAATTATGAATTAATAAACTACAGGAATAATAGTTTGGAAATAATTTAGTATTCATTTTTTTATATTTTTTTACTGTACAATTAGCGATATTTTTAGCAACGTTTAGCGACGTTACTATACATCGCTAAATACATCGCTAAGTTGCGACGTTACTACACGTCGCTAATGACGTCGCTAAAAATGTTGTTGTACGTCGTAATTTGCTGACATGGCAGTATTGCCAGGTTATTAAAGATGTCGCTGTAATATCGCTATATAAGTCGATAATTAGTGACGTTAAGCGACAAATGAGCACGTCGCTAATTAGCGACGTTGCGTCGCTAAACGTTGCTAATTTAGCGACACATTTACGTCGCTAAAAAATGTCGGTATGGCGACGTTTAGCAACGTTTTTCCTTTCAGCGACTAGCTGAAAGGCGACTTCAGTAAAACGTCGCTAATTATGTCGCTAAAAGTAATTAGCGACGTTTATTGGTCATTTAATGACGTTTTTTTACGTCGCTAATTTGACTTTTTCTGGTAGTGTGACTTGTAATGTATGCTATTGAACCTATCAAATTGATTGAAAAGAAAAAAGATTGCACATATCGAATAGATTGAATACAATAGGCAGAAGAGTTATTGGCTCTATCCATTTTATGGAAAACTCTGTTTGTTTCTGGACATGTGCATCATATAGTCTTTATTTAATAGAATTGCATCCATGCATTGGTCTGAAAGCTTGCGCATAAGGTTTATCTCTCGAGTGATTCCTGGGGCATTGGGATCATTCGACCTGGGAGAGATCTGGAACACCCTGAGGATACAAGTCCTTATTTACGAGAGGGTGTGGCTATTAGTGTAGTGCTGAATCATGAGTCACGGCTGCTATGTTGACCATATTTTAGTGCAAAGAAACCATGTATCTCAGAAGTTATTAGCCGATCTGTCATTAGTGTGATGGACTTGTATGTCCCAACTGCTAATTGTAATAACCCGCTCCGCATCAATATTTATAGCCGATTCAAACGATACAAGTGCTTCGACCCGACCCGCCTCGCTCTGCCAGAAGACTCGTTTGAGGCAAATGATTCAGACTTGGTCCTTTAGGAGTTCAAACTTAGACTTTCAAAGACGTACTCGGAGTATTGGTCCGCCGAGGCAAATCCTCGCTAAGGTGGGTGGCTACGATAAACCTGTCTTTGCTTAGCCTGCACACTTAAAAATACGGACGACACATGCTAGTCACTAGGAAAATCATCTCTTGCATGCTAATAAAGAATACAACACACCTAGCTAAGGGATTAATCCCATCTTGTATTCTTGTGTTAGAACATGGAAATAAAACTTGGCTTATAGTTTGTCACGCCCCGAGGCGTCCCCCGAGTCGTGACCGCCGTGCGGGCCTGGAGTTGCGCCCGCACAAGGCCTTTTTTTTGATTTGCATAGCAAGCGCGCATTCAGAGTACGCAGATAAATTGAAACACAGATTTAAAACATAGAAAAGTTCTCTTTATTGATAATGAACATCTATTACAAACTCTTGAACGAGTCAGCTAATATGCCGAACGGCTTACAAAGGGTTGACTCAAAATGAGATAGCAGTCCTGTACATTACATCCTTTTATAAACTCAAAATGATAAAGACCTCCGGGCTGGAGGATCGCCTTGCCACGGAGCTGCATTTGTGTATGAAGAGTTGCAGGCTCCTGACTCCAAAATGCTTCGGGGGCGCGGTGAAGATGCGCCAACAGTTGGACTGGATCGGGTAGACGACTTCGGCTCCTCGCTCGGTTCGCCTTAGTGCGGAGAACCTGTTTCAACGAGGGTCAGCATATCGAAACATGCTGGTGAAGGCGAGCTAGCCTGACTATACCAATCAACACGTTGTTTAGTGAAGCATGCATATTTGGTTGGTTTCTATCTTGCCTTAGTTCATTTACAGTTTAGCAGCATATTGAATTTACTGAAATGAACGTGCCACCGTTAGGTGGATTTTACCTGACCGTCTGAATTACCTGCACAATACTTACCTTGCCTTCCCTGCCACGAAGACACAAGTTAGTATGCAACAGGTTTAAATATACAGGGGATCACTGGCGGGATGCCATAATGGACGGGGCATAGTACATGAATGAAATAACAAGTAACGGAAAGTTGAACAGGGCGTCACAAGTTATTTCATCCTAAACAGGCGACTATTCAGGAGTTCCGTCCGGATCGGATCGGTGCCAGTGCCCCAGCAACCGTCCGCAGGAACTAAGACCTTGTGCACAAGTTGTCCGTGATCAACATATACACTAAGTTAGCAGTTGAGGCAAATCGGGGCAATAACAGGCACGGGACAGTAACAGGAGGAGAGCTACTTTGGCATAGTCTTCCTATCAGATTATTGCATTCAGGATGAGCATGTTCATAGCATAATTTAAAGAAGAGCATACATTCTAACTTGTATTATGCATATGATAAATATTCCCGAGCGAACACGCATGCTAGTAAGTAACCGTTCACAGTTTGATTGACAAGCAGTATTAACCAAGTCTATTCTCTTTTATCTTGGTTTCTTTTATTATTACTTGGTATCGTTTGATCGGGGCGAAGGAGTGAAGCTGGAAGCAGAGCTAGCTAATCGGGTTGGTAGCCACTCACTTAGATTTTGGAAAGAAGAAGGAAAGAGGCGCTTCACGACTCCGTTCGCAAGCCGCCTACTGCTCGTTCACCTGCACACGAACAGCTCGATTAATACTTCTTCCTCTCTTTCCATTCTCGGAATAGAAGTGCAGTTCAATGAACGAAAACAATGAAACCCATCGAAACCGTTCAAGGAAAACAAGCAAATCCCAAAACCAACTCAAAGCACGAAAGCAACAAGCGACATCGAAAACCGAGGCAATAAAAGATAGCAGCGGAGAGGTCCCTCCTGACTCTGCCGCTAAGACGATCCTTGGGGCGCAGTCCACTGAATATGGGAATCGATTCCGAAGAAACAAATCCATAACGAGGACGAGTTCTTAATTCAATCTATCCCGATCGAACGATACCGTCTTGTGTTTCTTAGCCGCGCTCCCCGCACCGGGGGAACGGGGCGCTACATCCTACCCAACCAATTGGAAGTTTCGTCCCGAAACTTAGGAACAATGCTTACCGTTAGGGGTTATTATGCTTAGCACGGAGATCCGGGAGGGGACAAGCATCTAGCTGGTGGTTGGAATCACCGCATCGGAGGCAATGCCCAAGCCGCTTACGACAATTGTTCGCTGTGTGCCCCGGCTTGTTGCAGAAATGACAAATTAGCCTCCGATTTCCTTTTTGTGAACCGCCGTCGTTGTGACGCTTTGCGGCGGTATTTCCTCTATCGTTGCCTTGGCGTTTGTGATTGTAGGTATGCACAGCGCCGGTGGAAACGTGAGGATACAGTGGCTCGAGCGATAGGGCGTGATTCATGACTTCACGCATGGTTCCATACTGACTATTGACCACGTGCGAATAGATGGCAGGGCGTAGTCCACCTTCAAACCTTCTAGCTCGACTCGCTGCATCAGGTAAATAGGCCCTAGCGAATTTGGAGAGTCGGTTGAATTCGGCGGAGTATTGCTTCACTGTCAAACTGCCCTGCCTCAGTTGCACGAAATCATTCTCCATTTGACGTTGTACTGGAGGCGGGATAAACTCCTCTTCGAACGCGGCACGAAAGGTCGTCCACGAGATCGCCTCCTCTCCGTGATCAAGTTGGAGAGATCGTCGATGCACGTCCCACCAATCGTGTGCGTCGAGGCGGAGCTGTAATTGCGCGCAGGCGACGCGCCTATCCTCGGGGACCTCTAGCAGAGTGAAGTGGTCTTCTAGTTCTGCTAGCCAATCTAGAGCTACCACCGGGTCCTCAGTCCCGTTGAACGGGGTATTGCAGACTTTCTTGAAATGGCCCAAGTTGAAGGCAGTCACGTCCCTCTGCCTTGGGATTTGAGGCGTCTCCACTTCAAGCACGGGCTGTTCCACCGGAGTCGCTGCTGTTGCGGCGGAATGGTTGGCAGCCAAAGTCTGAACAATTTGTTGCAGGGCATCTACCTGCTTTTGTTGGACTGAGAATCGGGTCTCTAGATTACTCTCGAGCTTAGCTTGGCGAGCATCGTCTCGTTGTCGTTGCGATTCTAACATTTGCATTAACCGCTCAAGCGGATCGACTTGAGACATGCCTCTTTGGCTCCGAGAGCTTCCCGAATTGCCTGAACTGCTCTCTTGTGTTTCGATCGGTGGTTGCGCTGCAGATTGCGCTGGATCCATTCCTTCAAAAGAAGGTAAATTACATTAGGATCATAATGTATTATGGACTTATTGTATGAACGTATCTCATTTTGGCCTAGCGAGTTCAAGAGTTCGCACAGGAATTTGATCGTTAAAGGAACTTTCCCAGCACGAAGTCTAAGGAACTTTGAATCTGTGCTCTGATACCACTATGTCACGCCCCGAGGCGTCCCCCGAGTCGTGACCGCCGTGCGGGCCTGGAGTTGCGCCCGCACAAGGCCTTTTTTTTGATTTGCATAGCAAGCGCGCATTCAGAGTACGCAGATAAATTGAAACACAGATTTAAAACATAGAAAAGTTCTCTTTATTGATAATGAACATCTATTACAAACTCTTGAACGAGTCAGCTAATATGCCGAACGGCTTACAAAGGGTTGACTCAAAATGAGATAGCAGTCCTGTACATTACATCCTTTTATAAACTCAAAATGATAAAGACCTCCGGGCTGGAGGATCGCCTTGCCACGGAGCTGCATTTGTGTATGAAGAGTTGCAGGCTCCTGACTCCAAAATGCTTCGGGGGCGCGGTGAAGATGCGCCAACAGTTGGACTGGATCGGGTAGACGACTTCGGCTCCTCGCTCGGTTCGCCTTAGTGCGGAGAACCTGTTTCAACGAGGGTCAGCATATCGAAACATGCTGGTGAAGGCGAGCTAGCCTGACTATACCAATCAACACGTTGTTTAGTGAAGCATGCATATTTGGTTGGTTTCTATCTTGCCTTAGTTCATTTACAGTTTAGCAGCATATTGAATTTACTGAAATGAACGTGCCACCGTTAGGTGGATTTTACCTGACCGTCTGAATTACCTGCACAATACTTACCTTGCCTTCCCTGCCACGAAGACACAAGTTAGTATGCAACAGGTTTAAATATACAGGGGATCACTGGCGGGATGCCATAATGGACGGGGCATAGTACATGAATGAAATAACAAGTAACGGAAAGTTGAACAGGGCGTCACAAGTTATTTCATCCTAAACAGGCGACTATTCAGGAGTTCCGTCCGGATCGGATCGGTGCCAGTGCCCCAGCAACCGTCCGCAGGAACTAAGACCTTGTGCACAAGTTGTCCGTGATCAACATATACACTAAGTTAGCAGTTGAGGCAAATCGGGGCAATAACAGGCACGGGACAGTAACAGGAGGAGAGCTACTTTGGCATAGTCTTCCTATCAGATTATTGCATTCAGGATGAGCATGTTCATAGCATAATTTAAAGAAGAGCATACATTCTAACTTGTATTATGCATATGATAAATATTCCCGAGCGAACACGCATGCTAGTAAGTAACCGTTCACAGTTTGATTGACAAGCAGTATTAACCAAGTCTATTCTCTTTTATCTTGGTTTCTTTTATTATTACTTGGTATCGTTTGATCGGGGCGAAGGAGTGAAGCTGGAAGCAGAGCTAGCTAATCGGGTTGGTAGCCACTCACTTAGATTTTGGAAAGAAGAAGGAAAGAGGCGCTTCACGACTCCGTTCGCAAGCCGCCTACTGCTCGTTCACCTGCACACGAACAGCTCGATTAATACTTCTTCCTCTCTTTCCATTCTCGGAATAGAAGTGCAGTTCAATGAACGAAAACAATGAAACCCATCGAAACCGTTCAAGGAAAACAAGCAAATCCCAAAACCAACTCAAAGCACGAAAGCAACAAGCGACATCGAAAACCGAGGCAATAAAAGATAGCAGCGGAGAGGTCCCTCCTGACTCTGCCGCTAAGACGATCCTTGGGGCGCAGTCCACTGAATATGGGAATCGATTCCGAAGAAACAAATCCATAACGAGGACGAGTTCTTAATTCAATCTATCCCGATCGAACGATACCGTCTTGTGTTTCTTAGCCGCGCTCCCCGCACCGGGGGAACGGGGCGCTACATAGTTGGACCCTCGCATGCTACCTTAGCTTCATGCAAGTAGACTCTGCTAATGCTTCGATTAGATTATTATATACTCTTCGTAGAATACTGCTTCACATGTTTACACTGCTCGTCATATAGATTATATCACGATTCAATGACACCTTCACTCTCGTGCTAGTAATATTGCTTATGATTCAAGTAGACTTTTATATGATCAAGTATAGTGTCTCATATATATATGTCCCATGCTTATATCGTAGATTCGTGCCACATCCTGGATCACAATACAGAACATAGTTTACTTACCTGAGGCAGGAAGACTATCGAAATAGTCATTCCAAGCCAAGTAACAGAAAATATTGAAAGACTTCGGGACCATAAGGTCGCCAAGGCGGTTTCCCGTATCGAGAACGACATAATAAAAGATTGAAAGAAACTATAAAAAAGTAATGGAAGTATCAAGTAAAAGAACTGAACTGTAATGATAAGTAAGGAAGAACAAGAATCATTGTTTGGGGTGGCTTGTGGTGGGTTCATTTTTGTGTCTACAACCACCGTCGTTTATTCGGGATAGCTTACAACGGGTTCGTTCTTGTGTCTACAACCATCGCCATTTATTTGGGATGGCTTGCAGCGAGTTTGTTCCTGTGTCTATAACCATTGCTGCTCATGTAGATCAAGAGATAAGATAAGAGAACAAGATTAAGATAATATACTTACATCATCACGGACAACTTATGCATAAGGTTTTTATGATTCCTGCAAATGGCCGTCGGGGCCCACCGGGCCTGATTCTACCTAGGCGGAATCCTGATACCCATGGATTATTCAGAAACTTGCAGCAGGGCTCGCTACCCGTGTTTCAAGGATCGCCATCTAACCCGCTACGATACATAATTGCTTGTGGTGCCATCGACTTCTGTTCATATAGATAAGTAAAGCTTAATTGTGGCAATCCGCGTACGAGTTATTTGCATTGAAACAAGTAATCTGAACCTATGAACACACTTGAATAATCTGAGTATAAGACATCTGAGTAATCTGAAAGGCATATGTACAATGCATTTGAACAACCATAGACACAGTAATATGAGTATCACAAATCTGTGTATATCGTTCACCTGAGGGAAACACATTGATAACACTTGAGTTTGCTTATGCGATTCTTGGTTATATATATATATATATTATATTCATGTTTGGCTAACTTGGTTGTGCATTGGACAGGGAAGGATGAATGGTAAGTTGGTAAGTTTGTCGTATTTCATCTTATATCGCACGATGCACTGCCACACGAGTTAGGCTTTGTATCCTATGCCATAAAACTAATCCTAAGACAAGACTAGAAAGACAACTTAATAGATAGTGCACGAAACTAATATAACGTGTTTGGATTTGTCGAGCGGGCAAGAAGCCTCTCCACCAGTGCAGTCATATACTAATAACGCACTATATTTCTTGCAGGGTGCGGGAGAACCTCGTTCGGTGCAGAGTATCCCCTCGTGCGTGCTAAGGCATAGAGTTTGCTCTGGAGCCTTGGAGTGTTGCATCCAGAGCTGAAGCACATATACAGGATATAATATTGGAACATCACCTATGTATCATCCCAAGTTGTAAGCCACTTGGCATGCCTTTATTAATTAAGAGAGAGAGAGAGATAGCTTGAGCGACTTGTAATCTTGGCCTAGTGTCGCTTGTAACCTTATTCATTATCAATAGCTCGGGACTTGAAAAAGCCTCTGTCCGATTTCTGATAGCTCAGGATTTGAAAATTTATCTTTTGTAGAATGCTATAACAGTAATATGAAAAACATACAGGTTATCTCATAATAATACAAGTATAAAATATATGAGATCTATAACTTTGACAGGATATTATCAATCATTGTTTTTAGACATGTTATTTAAAAGAATTTATATGCAGTCAATGACTGAATGAATGATAATTATATTTATGAAACATTTATAAATAGCTCTTTGTATATCATTACTCAGTGAGATATTTTTATTACTATTAACTAGCTGTAGGGGCTGGTTTCCAGCTAGCGGTGGTCCGAAGACACTTAAGTACCGTGTCGCTTAAGGCTGTTTACACCTTGTTGACAGAAGGACCCTTTAGGCTTTTTAACAATAATTTATATACCTTTAGAGCATAATATTGAAGAATTATTTAACAAGAGTTTCTTCGTACACAGTTTAAGAATAATTATATTACTATAGATAAGAAAATTTGTGTTACCATAATGACTTAATAGTCATTTTTCGTATTGGTACAATTGCTATGAGAACATCCATTTAGCCTTTTGCAATCACCAACTTAATCCTTTACCATTATATCTTGCCACAAATCATTCCACTTATATGATTAGAACAAGACTTTGGTATTCAGAATTTGGATCCATATTTGTTAGCTTTAGGAATCCACTTATATATATATATTCATATTAACCAATTTTCTAGCTTTACACTGATGTGTAATGTGTCCTTTTAAACCACAATAATGACATATAGCATAGGCATTTGTGTTGGATATAGAAGGATGAGTATGTGAAGTAGTGTAACATGTCTTGCGTGGATATTTGTAATAGAATGCATGATTGTGTGAAGTATGTTGTGTTTTACATGCATGACAGTGTGAAGTATTTGGTTTGCTTGCTGGTGTCTTATTGTGAGTACTCTTTTGTTTAGCCATGTGTCTCATGTTAGACTGAATAGTAGGTTGTACGACCTACTTTCTCAATCTAATCTCTAACTTTTTAGAGGTGGTATATAAATCATCATATTTGGCAGTAAGAGCTTCTATCTTAAGTGAGGCATTAGAGCACTAGTGTGCTTCTTCTTTTTCTGTTTTAAGTCCTCCTTAAGTTTAGCATTTTTTGGTTTCTTTCATCAAAGCAGTCAAGAGCTTCTTGTAAGCTGAGCTTATGTTTGGAGATTTTAATTGATTTATCAAAAGAGGAGTTTTCTCTAGCTTCCTTAAGTAAGCAAATAAGCTGATCATTTTTAAGCTGATAAGATTTGATATCTTTTTGAGCTTGCTTATAGTTATTTCTAAGCTTATTATAGTCTTCAAATAAATTATTAAAAGCATCAGACAATTCATCATACAAAATAGATTTTGCTAGAGAGTCATTATTTACCTCGCTTACCATTAAGCACAAGTCTGTCGTATATTGAAGATTTTGTCATTCTCGTACTGGATGCTTGCATTGATTGCTAGACTTTCACTTGGGCATAACTTTTCAACATATTCTTCCTTGTTGTCATCATTGTTGCATTGAATGTCTGCATCTTTCTTTGTACTTGTAGCTTCTTCATTTTGATACAAGCTTGCAACATCATGAGGTTCTTCTTCAACTTCTTCGTTGTCTCCATAGGTTGCTTCCAGTATTTTCCATATCTCATATGATGTTTTGCTCTTGAAGATAAGTTTGAATTTGTCTTCTCATAGAGCATAGTAGAGCATGTATATTGCCTTTACATTATTGCTTGCTGCTTTCTTTTCATCTTCAGTACATTCATTACCTGCTTTGTTAACTCTTTTGTAACCTTTTGAAACATAAGTCCATAAGTTAAAGCCAAGAGATTTTAGAAAAGCACTCATATGTATTTTCTAAAATAAATAGTTAGTGATGTTAAAAACATATGGCTTATCAAGGAGGCTTTCACCATTGATGGGAAATAGTGATCTTATTATTGCCATGTATTATTCTCTTTGGATGTTAATTCGGTAATCAAGAGAATTTTCTCTGATACCAATTGTAGGAGAAATTGGGATCAGAAACTTATTAAGAGATAACCTGCTCTGATTTGATACCAATTGAGGAGAAAATAGTATCAGTAAAAGTTCCAATATAAAGAGTACCTACTCTGATACCAATTGTAGGACCGTGTATGGAAACTCTAGAGGGGGGTGAATAGAGTTTATATATGCAGCGGAATAAATTTACCTGTTAAAATATAATTCTATGGCAAGCAATATTGATCAACTACTAACAGTTAGAATATATCTCATGTGTAAGTGATACTACTAGTAGTGTTATGAATATATGCAATAGAGTGAGAGAATGTAAACTCAAACACCAAGATGTATACTGGTTTTCTTCTGAGAGGACTAGTCCAGTCCTGAGAACTCAAGCTCGGAGTTTTATCTACTATAATCACCAAAAGTAAATCATAAGCTTTGATCCGAAGGCTTGCCACTTCTTTACAACCATGAGGTTTGATCCGAAGTCTCACAACTTCATAGCTTGATAGAGAGAGAGAGAGAGAGAGAGAGAGAGAGAGAGTAACTGATGGAACAAAGCTTTTTACAACTATGAAGACTTCTAGACCAAGATCGCACTTGGCATAGGAAGGCTAAGGAGTTTCTCTTAGAGATGGAAAAGTTAAGGCTTAGATGTTTGCTCATAATAGGATAAAAGATTAAAAATTGTTGAGTGTCTAAGAATGAAGAATTATAATCCTATTTATAGGGTGTAGGTAAACAGAATTCAGATGGGGTTTAATTCAAATTTTCAACCGTTGGGCCAAAAAATCAAGAGCTTATTGAACTGATTAATTTCATACCAAAAGGGTAACCGAGTTCGATCCGAGTTTGGCACGAGTTTGGCCCGAGCTCGGTCTCTTAGTATGGTAGACTTTGTAAATGAATGTGGCCTGATTTGGTGGATAGGTTCTTTGGTTTATTTGAGTGGACTACTGGGTATAGGTATTAGGATTACCAGTACAACTCAGCTTACATCAGTCCTAGACTCAAATAAATAAAAGATTATATTTGAATATGAAACCAATAGCTGTTGTAAAGTCCAACTTTAGTACTGATGGAATTGATATGCTTTGCATCGAGTATGTGCTTCATCCTAATTTTAGATATGATGTTTGACGATTATCAGAATCAAGTTGACTGTGACCAATTTATACCAACAATGCATTCGGGATGGAGGGGAGGCACCCTCGTGTCAGCATCATTATTCACAACGGAGTCTGGAAGTCTGATTTGCTTGGGGTCATGCATCAATTCACAGAGCTGATTGGGCGGGTGCCAATCGAGTAGGACCAGGCCGCTGACAAATGGGTCTGGTCGAAGACCGGTAATCAATGGTTTCCCCATGCGGTGGTGTACAATGAAGTTCGGGTGGCCTGGCCATGGATGGAGCTGGCCTCATTTATCAAGATTAAGGAGTGGCAACTAAAGTAAAACTATGTATGTACAAGCTGAGCTTGGGGAGATTTCTTACACTAGACAGGCTTTATCACTTCGCAGTATAGGTAGGGACACATGCTTGTATTCTATGCCAACAAGCAAATGAATCGATGTGACACTTGGTTTTTACTTGCTCGACCTCAATTCAACTCTGGCAGTATCAATGTGAGCAGATTTATATGTTGTACATGGGGCTACAGAAATAGAGGGAAGTGGTGGAAGATATCATGGCAACAAACAGAAGGGGGCACAATGGTTCAGAGAAGCAATGATTCGGCTAGCGGTGGCAGTTTGGCACGTATGGAGGGAAAGGAATAATCGAGCCTTTGAAAAGCTTGTCACTCATATTATTGGTCTTAGACATAATATTGAGTATGATATTCGAATTATGGGGCATGCAAATGTCACATAATGTGTTGGTGATGTAACTTGTTCCTTTATTAATACAATTACCTTCTTCCAAATATATATATATATATATATATATATATATATATATATAAGAAGACTTTTATTGCAAGATATCCAGGAAAACTACTTAGAGGGTTATACTAACAACCAGTCCTATACTGTTGTAAGCTGCTAGAAAAACAAAACAGATGAACCTATGAACCTAAGATCACCCTATAACAAATTTGGAGAGGACTTTGGCGCGGGTGGAGGATGAAGATTGCAGTTCATGAGTTGTTGGATTGTAACTCTGTGTAAAACCCCTAAACCCTAAAAACGTATTAATTATGAGCTAAATAGAGAGAATAGATTTTATTAGATTTATTTTGAGAAGTTTCAGCACTTATGAGCTAAACCCTGAAAACGTATTAATTAGACCGGTTCGTGGTAGTCTTCATCGACGACATTTTGGTGTATTCGAAGAGCCACGAGGAGCATGAAGAACACTTGAGACTAGTGTTAGAGACGCTGAGGAGAGAGAGGCTTTATGCCAAGCTGAGCAAATGTGAGTTTTACCTAGATCGTGTCACTTTCCTTGGACACGTTATCTCAGGAGATGGCATCTCAGTAGATCCGGCAAAGATTTTATCTGTAGAGACATGGCCAACCCCTACCAATCTCTCAGAAGTGAGGAGTTTCCTAGGACTTGCCGGATATTACCGGAGGTTCGTAGAAAACTTCGCGAAGATCGCAGAGCCAATGACCCGTTTGACCTGCAAGGAGCAGGAGTTCACCTGGACGGAGGAGTGTCAGAAGGCATTCGATGAGATGAAGAAGCGTTTGACTACAACACCTATCTTGACCATACCTTCTGGACCCGGAGGATTCGTGATCTACAGCGATGCATCCGGGAAAGGATTAGAATGTGTCTTGATGCAGCACGAAAAGGTTGTAGCTTATGCTTCTAGACAGTTGAGAACACATGAGAAGAACTATCCCACCCACGACTTGGAGCTTGCAGCAGTAATCTTTGCCTTGAAGCTTTGGACTATCTATATGGAGAGAGAGTGGAGATATTTACAGATCACAAGAGCCTAAAATGCGTCTACACCCAGAAGGATCTTAATCAGAGGCAGAGACGTTGGCTCGAGGTAATGACAAACTTCGAGATCGAGCTACAATACCACCCAGGAAAGGCCAACGTAGTAGCTGACGCGTTGAGCAGAAGACCCATGGCATTCTTCATGACCACCCAACCACACTTGTTGAGAGAGCTAGAGCAGATGGGTATAAAGGTCATTATGTCCGGAGTAGATGGACAATTGTTGAGCTTCCAGTTGCAATCGACATTAGTGGAGAGAATCAAGGCTGCCTTATCGACAGACGCCAGATTTCAGAGGCTTAGACAGAGGACAGAGGATGAAATACAGACAGGACTGAGAATACATGAAGATGGGACTTTGAAATGCGGAGATCGTCTCTATGATCCAAATGGAGAACTTTGTCAAGAGTTAATGGCAGAGGCACACAGTTCAACCTATTCTATTCATCCAGGAGGCACGAAGATGTACAGGGACTTGAGACAGTACTACTGGTGGCACAAAATGAAGAGGAAGATAGCACGCTTTGTGGCCAAGTGCCTGGTGTGTCAGCAAGTCAAGGCTGAGCACCAGAGATCCGCAGGATTGCTCCAACCGTTTCCTATACCGGAGTGAAAATGAGAGCATATCACTATGGACTTCGTTACGGGCTTCCCGAGGAGTCCTAGTGGGCGCAATGCAGTATGGGTAATTATGGATTGACTCACCAAGTCTGCACACTTTTTACCCTTCAGAGTTGGGCAATCAACGGAGGCCTTAGCAGACATGTATATGAGAGAGATTGTGCGCCTACATGGAGTGCTAGTTAGCATCGTGTCTGACAGGGATACGAGATTTACTTCTTACTTTTGACGGAGTATATAAGAGAGCCTTGGTACTCGCCTAAAGTTTAGCACAACATATCACCCACAGACAGATGGCCAGTCGGAGCACACCATTCAGACGCTAGAAGACATGTTGAGAGCGTGCATGCTTGACTTCGGAGGATCATGGGAGGACCATTTGCATCTGGTCGAGTTTTCCTACAACAACAACTATCAGGCGAGCATCCAGATGGCTCCCTATGAAGCATTGTATGGAAGGAAATGCCGTTCTCCAGTATGCTGGAGTGATATATGCGAGCGACAGATTCTCGGACCAGAGTTGGTTGTTCGTACAGTAGAAAAAGTGAAGAAAATCCAAGGGCACCTTCGAGCAGCACAAGACAGACAGAAGCATTGGGCGAATGCGCATCGTCGAACCTTAGAGTTTCAGGTTGGAGATCACGTATTTTTAAAGATCTCGCCTACTCGAGGGACTATCAGATTCGGAGGCAGAGGGAAGCTGAGTCTGAGGTACATTGGGCCATTCGACATACTAGAATGCGTCGGAGAGGTTGCTTACAGATTAGCCTTGCCGCAGACCTTGGAAGGAGTTCACGACGTCTTCTATGTATCTCAATTGAGGAGGTACATACCGTATCCTAGTCACGTACTTGACCACTCAGAGATCACAGTTGGCCCGAGTCTATCATACCAAGAGGAGCCCGTCGAGATTTTGGACAGGAGTGAGAAGGTACTGCGAGGACAGACTATTCCCCTAGTTTGTGTCGCATGGAGGCATCATGCACCAGGCGAGTCGACTTGGGAACGCAAGGAGGACATTAGACAACGTTACCCCTACCTCTTCGAAGGAATATGTACGTTTTAGTATTTTTTCCTTCAGTGCTTAGTTCTTACCCAAGCGTGTGTTTAATTTCGAGGATGAAATGCTCTAAGGAGGGTAGATTGTAAACCCCCTCATAAAATATAGGATTTATTTGAGTATTTTTAATTTGAGATCAACCACAACCCAAATCCCAAGTACCCAAATTAGGGTATCAGTCTACACCAAGCCTGTTATGCCACGACTCCTATGTACCACTAAAATCTAGTTCCTTATGTTTTCAATACATTAGGAATTAACTAGTTAAGTTTGTAATTTAATTTTAATTAAGGCTAATTTTACCTCAAGCAACACTTAACCCAGCCTGTAATGCCCCGTTCCCCCTACTCGGGGAGCGCGGCCAAGAAATACTTACGACCGTCCGAACGGGACAGATTGAATTAAGATCCTTTCCTCGTTATGGATTGGTTTCTTCGGAATCAGGTCCCATATACAATGGATTGTGCCTCGAGGATGGACTCGGCGGCAGAGTCGAGAGGGGCCTTTCCGTTGCGTTGGTTTCTTGTCCGTTTTCGTGCCGCTTGGTTGCTTTCTTGTTGGTTTTATGACTTACGTTTTCTTGAACGGTTTCAATGGATTTCATTGCTTTCGTTCTTAGGATTTCGCATTTCGTATCGAGCCTTGGAGACCGAAGCAGGAGGTATTGATCATCCGTTGGTGCGTGCAGGTGATCGTGTAGACGACGCGCGAGCGGAGTCTTAGAGATCTCTCCTTCTTCTTCCTATTCAACCAACTTGTGAGTGGCTCTATTTCGATAAGCACCTTCTTTCCAAGGGCTCCGTTCATAATAAAATTGACTCAGTTGTGCATTCAATCAAACGATACCAATTAAGTAACAAGTTGGATAACAAGATAAGATAAGAAGTAGGCTTGGAACACCCATTGCTTGTCATACAAAACCTTGGATAAATTCATTGATGCATGCATGTTCGTTGGGTGTTTAATGGGTTGGTATTTATTGATAGTTCAAAGTATTCTTCTATAAACTGTTGCATGTTATTTCATATAACTTGTTGGTTGATTGTGATAGTACAGTAAAGCAGTTTCGTACATGATGTTCTTTAAATCGCTAGTAAGTAAATCTATGAAGTTCGGTTCATAGAAATGGTCATGGGAATTCTTGTGCACAAGGGATCCAGGTTCCTGCGAACGGTTACCGGGGCACCGGGCCGTTTCGACCCGGGCGGAATCTACTTTCTTAGTCGTGGGAGCGGGGAATTGTAGCGGGGCTAGCTACCCGCGCTGCAAGCGTCGCCGCCAGCCCAGACTAAACCCATGATGGCTCCTAAACAACAAAGAAAGATATTGTGTATATTTAAACTGTGCAGACTAACTATGTCTTCGTGACAGGGAAGGCTATGGTAAGTTGTACAGGTGGTTCAGACGGGACAGGTAAAGTCACCGAACGGTGGCATGTGAAGTTATGTTATTTTGTTCTTGCATACCTGCTAAATGAAATCTGAACTAGGCAAGAATAGAAACCCACCTAAGAACATAATTGTAGCATACTCATTAGATCTCATCTCATGAGCTTGGTAAAGTTGAGCAGCTAGCCTTCACTAGTACTTTTCGAAGTACTGACCCTCGTTGTAGCAGGTTCCCCGGCGCAAGGCAACGCGGCGAGGAGCTGAAGTTCTCTCCGAACTTTTGGGATCCTTGGCGGTTCGTGGCCAAGACTTTTGGAGGCTCAAGCTAGAAGCCTTTCACTCTCTCCGTTGCTGAATATCGCTAAGGCGATGGTGCTTACTCGCACCCAAGGTGGTTTTGCGTTTTTGAATCTATGTAAAGGGACATAATGTATGGATCGGCTATCTCATTTTGCGTCCAAGTTTGTAAGCCCGTGGGGCATTTTATACTTTTGAGTCAAGCGATGTAAAAAGATGTTCATTATGAATAAAAGAGAAACTTTTCTATGCCTCAACCTTGTGTTATCTTATATGTCTACTCTGTTGCATTGTTCTAAAGAATATCCTTATGCCTAAGGCCTTGTGCACGCGCGCCCTATGCGTGCACGGCATCACGCCCGGGGGACGATTATCGATTAGTCGAAATCGGGGCGTGACATATTGGTATCAGAGCATGCTTCAGATCCTTTGATCTCACAAAGAAAGTTTCTAAAGAGGACCTTGTTCCTTCCGAGTAGACCCTTGAATTCGCTTGGCCAAAATGAGATGCGTTCCATACAGTGAGTCCATAATATACCTTGAGACTAATACAAGTTACTTTCCTTTCAAGGAACGACTTCCGAGCCGGGTGCACAAGCGCAGATGGTGGCGCAAGTGCAAGCGAGTAGTTCAGGCACCTCGGGCAGCTCTGGGAGTCCAGCTGCCGCACCCTCTGCCGATCCGTTCGAGCGAATGATGCGTTTGATGGAGACGCAGCAGAAACAAGCTGAACTACGGCAGAGTCAGTTCGAGTCACGGATTGAGGCTCAATTCGTGGCGCAGCGATTTCAGGCGGATACACAACAGAAGCAGATGAATAGTATGCAAACAATGGTGACGAATATGGTCGCCAACAATCATTCTGCATCCGCCCCCGCAACCGTGCCTATAGTGGCTGAAGCCACCGGATCGCAGAATTCCCAGGGTACCTTACCCTCAGGCGAGAATGGGTCAATCGTGTCGATATCAGAATTTAAGAAGATGTGCCGTGCTACGTTTAAAGGCACCGAGGACCCTTCCTTAGCGATGGACTGGCTGGTCGAGTTGGAGGACCACTTCGAAGCGCTGTGCCTAGACGAGACCAAGAAAGTGGCGTGTGCCCAGCTCCAGCTCCGACAAAATGCACATGATTGGTGGGATGTGCACAAGCAAGCTATTTTGAGTGAAGGTGGCACAACGGCTATCTCCTGGTCCGTGTTTCGCAAGGCCTTCGTGGAGGAATACCTTCCACCCGCCGTCCGTCGCGAAAAGGAAGACGAGTTTGCGCTACTGAAGCAGGGAGACATGACGGTGCGTCAATACGCTTCAGAGTTCAACCGACTTGCAAAATTTGCCAAGTCTCAGCTCGCCGATGCCGAAAGTCGTGCACGAAAGTTCGAGCTCGGACTACGACCTTCTATCCGTGCTCACGTCGTAGTGACTCAATATCGTACCATGCGGGAGTCCTTGAATCATGCACTGTCCCTAGAGTCGCAGTATCCTCCAGTTCGCACCGGCGCTGTGCAAAATTACAATCACAAGCGTCCTGCCAACACAGGAGGAAACAACGCGCATAAGCGCCACAACAACAACGGCGGCTCCCAAGACTCGAATCAAGGAAAGAGGCAAGGACAAAATTGTGCCTACTGCCGCAAGCCAGGACACCACGTCAGCGAATGTCGCGCGAGCAAAGGAGGATGTTTCAATTGTGGCAAGATGGGCCACATTGCTCGTAACTGTCCAACCCGTTCCAACGATCCATCTTCACACCGTCCGCAGCAGAATAATGACTCAGCTCAGGGTCAGGGGCAAACTCAACGAGCGAACCAGGCACCGCAAAACGCTCAGGGCCGAGTCTATGCTTTGACTCGGGACGAGGCACTTGCATCGAACACGACGGTGTCAGGTATATTACTTTTTAATAATGTACCTGCTCGAGTATTGTTTGATTCTGGTGCAACACATAGCTTCATTTCGGCGGATTTTGCCGCCGAACACACATTCCCTATGACACCGCTAGGCTTAAACCTAAGTGTTAGTACTCCTTCGGGCGTAGATTTATCGGCTCGCTTAGTCTGTCGTGAAGGTAACATTTACATCGGGGGACGGAGATTGTCATTAGATGCGATAGTTCTAGACATAAGGGACTATGATCTTATTCTGGGGATGGATTGGCTCGGCGCTTGTTCAGCTACAATCGACTGTGCGAAAAAGGAAGTCGTGTTTCGTTTGCCCGGCGAGATCGAATTTCTCTTCACGTGCAGTCCTGAGTCGAAAGCGTCGAATACCTGCATGGTGATCTCAGCAATGTCTGTTCGACGGATGATTCACTCCGGCTGCGAAGGGTACTTAGCGTCCGTTCGAGACACTCGGCAAGATTGCGCAAACGTTGAGTCTATTCCCGTTGTGGCGGATTTTCCTGATTTGTTTCCCGACGAGTTGCCAGGCATGCCGCCCGATCGAGAGACAGAGTTCACTATAGACACATTCCCAGAAACTCGACCAATTTCCAAGACGCCGTATCGAATGGCCCCGGCAGAATTGAAGGAGCTTAAAGTACAGTTGCAAGACTTGCTAGATCGAGGATACATTCGGCCTAGTGTATCTCCGTGGGGTGCGCTAGTACTATTCGTAAAGAAAAAGGATGGCTCGTTGCGGCTCTGCATCGACTATCGCGAATTGAATAAAGCAACCATTTGTAACCAGTATCCTCTTCCAAGAATAGACGATCTTTTCGATCAGTTGCAAGCTGCCACAGTATTCTCTAAAATCGACCTCCGTTCGGGCTATCACCAACTAAAGATCAAGCCAGACGATGTGCCAAAGTCAGCTTTTCGAACTCGCTATGGCCATTATGAGTTCCTGGTGATGCCGTTAGGACTAACCAATGCACCCGCTGCCTTTATGAGTTTAATGAACCTTGTGTTCCGGCCCTATCTCGATAAGTTTGTAGTAGTATTCATCGATGATATCTTGGTGTATTCGAAGAGTGAGGAAGAACATGCAGAGCACTTGTGGACCGTGCTACAAACTCTTCGGGACAACCAGCTATATGCTAAACTGAGTAAGTGTGAATTCTGGCTAAGTAGTGTATCTTTCCTCGGGCACATCATTTCTGCGGGAGGCATCTCAGTCGATCCGAAGAAGGTGGAGGCCATTGTCGAGTGGAAGCGACCTGCATCCGTTAGCGAGATTCGAAGCTTCCTCGGGCTAGCGGGCTACTACAGACGGTTCGTGAAGGATTTTTCCAAACTTGCACTACCTCTGACTCGCCTCACACAAAAGGGAGTCGCGTTTGAGTGGTCCGCCGACTGCGAAGCTTCGTTTAAAGAGTTAAAGCATCACCTCACCTCTGCCCCGTTACTTGCACTACCAGACGAGATCTCGGGATTCCAAATATTTAGCGACGCGTCCGGGCAAGGCTTGGGGTGTGTACTTATGCAGCGAGATCGAGTGATCGCCTATGACTCCAGGCAACTAAAGAAGCATGAGAAAAATTATCCTACACACGACCTGGAATTAGCGGCAATTGTCTTTGGCCTAAAATTGTGGCGACACTACCTTTATGGAGTGCCTTGCCGAATTTATACTGATCACAAGAGCTTGAAGTACCTATTCACCCAGACGGACCTCAACCTTCGTCAGCGCCGTTGGCTAGAATTGATAAAAGATTACGACTTGACGATAGACTACACGCCTGGAAAAGGGAACGTTGTAGCGGATGCTTTGAGTCGGATCTTCGTTGGATCTCTGTCAGTCGATCGCAGGTTACGAAGGGACTTAGAAGAGATGGGCATCGAACTCCGAATTCGATATCGTGGCGCGCGGGTCGCTCAGATGCGATTCGTACCCAACCTAATAGAGCGGGTCACATCTACTCAGAAAGATGACCCTTTCCTAAGGAAGATGCACGAGCAGATTCTAGCGGGGAAGACGAAGGACTTTGCAGTAGATGAAAATGGAGCGTTGCGGGTGAAAGGAAGGCTATGCGTCTCCGATGATTCAGAACTTAGAAAGGAGATCCTTGCGGAAGCTCATTACGCAGCCTATATGATCCATCCCGGGAGCACGAAGATGTATAAGAACCTCCGAATGACCTTCTGGTGGCACGGCATGAAGAAAGATGTTGCACTCTTTGTGTCCCAATGCATAACTTGTCAAAGGGTGAAAGCAGAGCATCAGAGGCCGGGCGGGGAGATGCAAAATCTTGCTATCCCGGAATGGAAGTGGGAGCACATCTGCATGGATTTCATTGTTGGCCTGCCAAGGACGCAACGGGGGAACGACGCAATCTGGGTTATCATCGATCGGTTAACCAAGTCTGCACACTTCATTGCCATCAAAAGTACTTGGAGCGCCGATCGCCTCGCCCAGACCTACCTTGACGAGATAGTCCGGCTGCACGGAGTGCCAGTTTCTATAGTATCAGATCGGGACGAGCGATTCATCTCGCATTTCTGGGAGAGCCTTCAGTTGGCGATGGGGACCAAGTTGAAGTACAGCTCAGTCTATCATCCACAAACCGATGGTCAGACGGAATGAGTGAATCAGATACTAGAAGACATGTTGCGCCTCTGCGTGATCGATTCGAAGTAAAGTTGGGACGTCTACCTGCCGCTGGCCGAATTTGCATACAACAACAGTTATCAGTCCAGCATCGAGATGGCTCCGTACGAGGCTTTGTATGGGCGGAAGTGTAGGTCACCAATCTGCTGGGACGAAGTCGGAGAACGGCAAATCCTTGGGCCGGAGCTGGTTGAACAAACCGTCCAAAAGGTTCGGTTGATTCGTGAACGGTTGAAGACAGCACAAAGCCGACAAAAGAGTTATGTCGATGCTCGACGTCGCCCCCTTGAATTCTTTGAAGGGGACCATGTGTTCTTGAAAGTCTCGCCTATGCGCGGAGTCATGCGGTTCGGAGTAAAAGGAAAGCTAAGTCCGAGATTTGTTGGACCGTTTGAAGTTCTCAAACGGGTTACTCCGGTCGCCTATCAAGTTGCTTTGCCGCCTGCCCTATCAGAAGTACACGATATTTTTCACGTTTCTCAGCTGAGAAAGTTTGTACACGACCCGAACCACATAGTTGACTTGGGGCAGTTGAATCTGCAAGCGGACTTGTCGTACGCGGCGGAGCCTGTCCAAGTTTTGGATCGTAAAGAGAAGCAGTTGCGGAACCGAACCGTCTCGCTAGTGCGCGTCCTGTGGCAGAACCACTCGGTCGAGGAGTCGACCTGGGAACTTGAAGCTGATATGAGGGAAAGGTTCCCCTCATTATTCCTTAGTGGTAGGTTCTATTCCTAAGTTTCGGGATGAAACTTTCTTTTGGATGGTTATGATGTAATGCCCCGTTCCCCCTACTCGGGGAGCGCGGCCAAGAAATACTTACGACCGTCCGAACGGGACAGATTGAATTAAGATTCTTTCCTCGTTATGGATTGGTTTCTTCGGAATCAGGTCCCATATACAATGGATTGTGCCTCGAGGATGGACTCGGCGGCAGAGTCGAGAGGGGCCTTTCCGTTGCGTTGGTTTCTTGTCCGTTTTCGTGCCGCTTGGTTGCTTTCTTGTTGGTTTTATGACTTGCATTTTCTTGAACGGTTTCAATGGATTTCATTGCTTTCGTTCTTAGGATTTCGTATTTCGTATCGAGCCTTGGAGACCGAAGCAGGAGGTATTGATCATCCGTTGGTGCGTGCAGGTAATCGTGTAGACGACGCGCGAGCGGAGTCTTAGAGATCTCTCCTTCTTCTTCCTATTCAACCAACTTGTGAGTGGCTCTATTTCGATAAGCACCTTCTTTCCAAGGGCTCCGTTCATAATAAAATTGACTCAGTTGTGCATTCAATCAAACGATACCAATTAAGTAACAAGTTGGATAACAAGATAAGATAAGAAGTAGGCTTGGAACACCCATTGCTTGTCATACAAAATCTTGCATAAATTCATTGATGCATGCATGTTCGTTGGGTGTTTAATGGGTTGGTATTTATTGATAGTTCAAAGTATTCTTCTATAAACTGTTGCATGTTATTTCATATAACTTGTTGGTTGATTGTGATAGTACAGTAAAGCAGTTTCGTACATGATGTTCTTTAAATCGCTAGTAAGTAAATCTATGAAGTTCGGTTCATAGAAATGGTCATGGGAATTCTTGTGCACAAGGGATCCAGGTTCCTGCGAATGGTTACCGGGGCACCGGGCCGTTTCGACCCGGGCGGAATCTACTTTCTTAGTCGTGGGAGCGGGGAATTGTAGCGGGGCTAGCTACCCGCGCTGCAAGCGTCGCCGCCAGCCCAGACTAAACCCATGATGGCTCCTAAACAACAAAGAAAGATGTTGTGTATATTTAAACTGTGCAGACTAACTATGTCTTCGTGACAGGGAAGGCTATGGTAAGTTGTACAGGTGGTTCAGACGGGACAGGTAAAGTCACCGAACGGTGGCATGTGAAGTTATGTTATTTTGTTCTTGCATACCTGCTAAATGAAATCTGAACTAGGCAAGAATAGAAACCCACCTAAGAACATAATTGTAGCATACTCATTAGATCTCATCTCATGAGCTTGGTAAAGTTGAGCAGCTAGCCTTCACCAGTACTTTTCGAAGTACTGACCCTCGTTGTAGCAGGTTCCCCGGCGCAAGGCAACGCGGCGAGGAGCTGAAGTTCTCTCCGAACTTTTGGGATCCTTGGCGGTTCGTGGCCAAGACTTTTGGAGGCTCAAGCTAGAAGCCTTTCACTCTCTCCGTTGCTGAATATCGCTAAGGCGATGGTGCTTACTCGCACCCAAGGTGGTTTTGCGTTTTTGAATCTATGTAAAGGGACATAATGTATGGATCGGCTATCTCATTTTGCGTCCAAGTTTGTAAGCCCGTGGGGCATTTTATACTTTTGAGTCAAGCGATGTAAAAAGATGTTCATTATGAATAAAAGAGAAACTTTTCTATGCCTCAACCTTGTGTTATCTTATATGTCTACTCTGTTGCATTGTTCTAAAGAATATCCTTATGCCTAAGGCCTTGTGCACGCGCGCCCTACGCGTGCACGGCATCACGCCCGGGGGACGATTATCGATTAGTCAAAATCGGGGCGTGACATCAGCCCACCTATACTCCTTCTCATTAGACCAGCCCACCTCAATGAGACAAGACAGGCCCAAGCCAAGGTTAGCCCACAACTTTACTTCATATATATATATATATGAAGTCTCTCCCTTAAAACCCTAAGAAAACTATCATAACCCTCTCCAAACCCTACCCGACCCCATCTACACCAAATCTCCCTGCCGGCCGGACCCCCACCCCGACTGCTCCAGTCCGCCCCGCTTCCTCGACCGGCTGCACTGCCAGCGCTGAACTGCTTCCCTGACCGGCTGTCCAGCGTCGACTGCCCAGCCGACTGCTCCCCCGACCGGCTGCACTGCCTGCGCCAATTATTTCCCCCGACCGGCTGCACTGCCCAGCCGACTGCTTCCCCCGACCGGCTGCACTGCCCAGCCGACTGCTTCCCCCGACCGGCTGCACTGCCCAGCCCGACTGCTCCCCTGACCGGAGCACTGCTCCCTAGCCGACTGCCACGACCGGAGTACTGCCCGACCCCGATTGTCCCACCACCCGCGAGGCGACCCAGCCACGCTACCGGAGCCACCCTCGTCGAAAGGAATAGCCGACCAGCGAGCGTACCCCCTCGCTCGGTCGATGAGGTACTCGTTCGTGAAACCCGTCCCTCTTGTATCCGAGTATTCTCCTTCGTGTCGCCGTGTCGAGTTGGAAGTGTATTAATAAACCAAAAACTAATTGATATTCTTATGCATGGGAATGTGTTTAGTTAGAAACTAAAGAGTTAATTGACTTTCTAAACCATCGTCCGGTTACCAAGGACAGGTAATTCGGTAGAAACCCCCGGGATAAACCCTAGTATGTACTAACATGGAGAATAGAGACTTGTCCATATAAAACAGAAATCATGGATGATCGTAACTAGATAATTATTGCCCGAGACACCTGTTAACCGAAGATAACACTCGTGTACACCCTAGCTAAGTGCGCACGTGATGTTGTACTCAAGCAACAGGGAACTCGCGACAGTATTCAAGTATAGCGTCTTAGTCATTTGTAGTTACGGCGTAGTATCTGATGTTTGTAGTATTGTGTTATATTGTTTGTATAGGGACAGTGGATCAGCCAGGAGTAACTACCGGAGCAGGCTTTTGGCATTCACCTCTCGAAGACTCAGGCAAGATACCATGCTATATTTTGCTGTCTAATTAAATTATACAAATGCTGTATTGTATGCTTGTTGTTCTGTCTTATACAACTGTGCGCGTCCGAGATTGTCTCGGGTGCATTCGACGGAATACGTCGAAGATTGGTATACATTGACTTAGTCATTAGTAGACTCACCCTATGGGAGGATATCCTGTTATCTTCCAAGACCTGACACTTCTACACGTACTCATAGTGATAAATCTCATGTTAGGATGCGTGTTTGCGTGATCTACTAGCTATCGCCACGTGCGACGTGCATCACAGTTAGCAAGAAATCTAGGACTATTTCAGTTTAGAGACTTGGCATTTAGATAAGGGATATGTGCGTCGATTATTTGATAGGTATATCTACATTGGGAGGGGAGGACGACTGGTAGGCATATGGGACACCCCATTCCTTTACACTAATACCACACTCGACAGAGTGATACGGACGTATTTATATATTACTGATGCCACGTTCTGTAGAGTATGGGACGTTACTTGATGACATTGTAGATACCCTACTCTATAGAATATTGGACGTTACTGTATTCCTACGCCCGTGTTATAGGGGACATGTGTGGCATATAGTAGCCGGTTGTCAAGACTGGTGAATTACGTCAGCATATGTTTAGCCTACACCTTCTCATATACTCACAGTTGTTCTCATATTGCATTCACATAGATTGGCTAGCATACCCTTTATTGCATTTTATCCTATTCAGTATTTATATATAGCATGCTTCTATGTATCTTGTTACGTCCCTCTGAGGACCTGGTTCATTTCCAGATTTAGACGAGGCTTTCTACCCCACAATATACGGCCCCGGACAGGAGACGAGATTCGCTACAGCCGAGGAGTTAGAGGTGCAGCCATCAGAGTTTCCGTGATCAGTTGGTAGGCCTTCAGCCTAGATTGGGTGCATCATTATACAGTCAGCCGATGCCCTAGTCATTATCTTTTATATCTTATTTCAGTACCTATATTTTGTCATAGTAGTGGGTTTGTTCCCATCAAACTTTATTGGTTGTACTATGATATTTCAGACTGGTGTTTATCTTCCAGCAATTTATGTAGTACTTCTTGCTCTTTACTTGTGGATGAGATTAGATTGCCTGTTATGGACTGATATTGTACATATTAGAATTTAGGACAGCATAGCACTCTTCGTGGATCCATTAAATTGGGATATCTTCGAAGACATGTCAGCTGGCTATTGCCACGTAGCCTGGTTCCGTATATTTTGGGACTAGGGCGTGACATGTTTTTAGTGGTGGCCCATACAGGTCTACTTTTTTGCTTGTGGTATGGTAACGTACCCAGCGAGCCTGCAATAGGATAGAAATTACTAGGTCTCATCCACTTTTCTATTCGTCTTTGAACTTCCTTCATATTGCTTCTAAAAATCTGCATCCTGTTGATTGATTCCATACTCTTTTAATGAAGTTCTATTTCTTGCAGCAAGATGAATTTGTGCAGTGGACGAGGAGCACCCCGTACCGCGGTGCCAGATAATACCACTCAAGGAGATGAGGTACCCCAAGGGCAACCCCCGTTACAGACCCCGCTGATACATTGGCACGAGACATCGCAGGACGATCCTACACCGCAGCCTGAGGGACAGACTTCCCAGACGATCCACACGCAACATTGTGAGGGCCAGACTTCAGGAGCCACACCGATGCCGTAGAATGAGAGGCTGACATCTGAGGAGACGCCTACTGCACAGCCAGAGATTCCACTACCACCGCCTCCACCTTATCCACCCCAGATGCCACAGCCAGATGGACAACCACAGATGCTTCAGTTCTTCCAGGCGATGATGCAAGCACAGTGGCATCAGACAGAGACATTGAGACAGAGTTTGGTGGCAGTACTAGAGAGGACACCTATCCCCGCACCAGCACCAGCACCTCCACCAGCCCAGACAGGTGGCACTGTTAGATGGTTCCGACAGATGGGACCAGATACTTTCTCAGGTAATAGGACTGCAGAACAGATCTTCGATTGGGTCACCAACACGGAGATGCTACTAGAAGCTTCACAACTGCACCCCGACCTTTGGATGACCGCGGTGAGGGCCCAACTGAAAGGCAACGCCCATCATTGGTGGGATTCCATTGAGCGTAGTGTAGGGAAGAACAAGACTTGGGAACAGTTCCTAGAATATTTTAATATGAAGTATTTTCCAGCCACAGTCAGAAATGTCCTGTACTCCCAGTTCCTATATCTAGAACAGGGAAATATGACTGTTGACGCCTATGACGCGGAGTTCAGCTGCCTTAGCAGATTTGGTACAGTCCTGATACCCACTGATCTTGAGAAAGCCCAGAGATTTCATCACGGCCTCAATTTTGAGCTACAGAGGTATACCACTACGCAGGCAAGGATTTCTTATAAAGAGGTTCTTGTAGAGGCGAGAATCCAGGAGGCCATCGTCAGAGGAGCTAGACGTACCAGCATGACTACACCAACCAGAGCACAACCCGGAGCAGGAGGACCTATCCGTCGTCCAGGAGCACAGACACAGCAGAGGGCAGCGCCATACCCACAGTAGGAGCTTCCGACTTGTCACCATTGTGGCAAAAAGGGACACGTCATTAAGGATTGTCGGAAGAAGTTGGGATTGTGCATGATATGCGGGTCCAATCAGCACCTTGTCAGAGATTGCCCGCAGCGCAGAGAAGCAGCACTACAGACAGGCCAGAGGCCAGCAGCACCAGTACAGAGGATACTACCCCCACCAGGAGGACAGCGTCCATCAGCCCCGGAGGATTTCAGAGGGGACCACCCTTGGCCCCACAGCAGACATAGTTTGAGCGAGCTCGTCAGCAGACCGGAGGACAGAGGCAGGGACAAGCCTTTGCATTAGCAGCTACCGAAGAAGAAACAGAAGGAGAAGCTATCACAGGTACCATTTTAGTTGCATTATTACCTGCAACTGCATTGTTTGATTCTGGATCTACATTGTCCTTTATATCTAGTAGATTTGTAGCAATGCATAAAGTAGCGACTTCCCCCTTACCTAAGAGTTGGAAGATTCTTACCGGAGGAGGTATCGTGCCGGTTACCAGCACTATCAGAACGTGCTCGGTAGTTGTATGTGGTAGAGAGATGAGAGCGCGATTCTTGGTATTGCCTATGCCGTACTTTGATATTGTGTTAGGCATGGACTGGTTAAGCCAGTATAACGCCGTACTGAACTGCCAGAAGGGTAGCATCACCTTTAGACCACCAGATCAACCGGAGTTCGAGTACATGCGAGGGACCGTCGAACAAGGAGTAGGACAGATAGCGGGGACTTGCATGGCTATGGAGATTGCACCCCCGCCAATAGTTGCAGAATTCGAGGATGTATTCCCCGAAGAACTACCAGGCTTACCGCCAGATAGAGACGTGGAGTTCACCATAGAGCTAGTACCCGGAGCAGCGCCGGTATCTTCTAATGTATACCAATTGGTGAAGAAGGAACTAGATGAGCTGAAGTTACAATTAGAGGAGTTGCAGGGCAAGGGATTTATTCATCCTAGTGCATCACCATGGGGAGCACCAGTGTTGTTCGTACCCAAGAAGGATGGAACAGTACGCATGTGCATTGATTACAGAGCCCTTAATGCTTTGACTATCAAGAACAAGTACCCCCTGCCACGGATTGTTGATTTATTCGACCAGTTGACAGGAGCAGTAGTGTTCACCAAGATTGACTTGAGATCGGGTTATCATCAAGTAAAGTTACGAAGAGAAGACATTCACAAGACAGCATTCAGGACTCGTTATGGTCACTATGAGTTCTTAGTAATGCCTTTTGGACTGACGAATGCGCTAGCTGTGTTTATGAACTTGATGAACAGAGTATTCCACCAATACTTAGACCGGTTCGTGGTAGTCTTCATCGACGACATTTTGGTGTATTCGAAGAGCCACGAGGAGCACGAAGAACACTTGAGACTAGTGTTAGAGACGCTGAGGAGAGAGAGGCTTTATGCCAAGCTGAGCAAATGTGAGTTTCTCCTAGATCGTGTCGCTTTCCTTGGACATGTTATCTTAGGAGATGGCATCTCAGTAGATCCGGCAAAGATTTTATCTGTAGAGACATTGCCAACCCCTACCAATGTCTCAGAAGTGAGGAGTTCTCTAGGACTTGCCGGATATTACCGGAGGTTCGTAGAAAACTTCGCGAAGATCGCAGAGCCAATGACCCGTTTGACCCGCAAGGAGCAGGAGTTCACCTGGACGGAGGAGTGTCAGAAGGCATTCGATGAGCTGAAGAAGCGTTTGACTACAGCACCTATCTTGACCATACTTTCTGGACCCGGAGGATTCGTGATCTACAGAGATGCATCCGGGAAAGGATTAGGATGTGTCTTGATGCAGCACAGAAATGTTGTAGCTTATGCTTCTAGACAGTTGAGAACACATGAGAAGAACTATCCCACCCACGACTTGGAGCTTGCAGTAGTAATCTTTGCCTTGAAGCTTTGGAGGCACTATCTATATGGAGAGAGAGTGGAGATATTTACAGATCATAAGAGCCTAAAGTACGTCTATACCCAGAAGGATCTTAATCAGAGGCAGAGACGTTAGCTCGAGGTGATGACAGACTTCAAAATCGAGCTACAATACCACCCAGGAAAGGCCAACGTAGTAGCTGATGCGTTGAGCAGAAGACCCATGGCATTCTTTATGACCACCAAACCACACCTGTTGAGAGAGCTAGAGCATATGGGTATAGAGGTCATTATGTCCAGAGTAGATGAACAATTGTCGAGCTTCCAGTTACAATCGATATTAGTGGAGAGAATCAAGGTTGCCTTACCGACAGACGCCAGATTTCAGAGGCTTAGACAGAGGACAGAGGCTGAAATACATATAGGAATGAGAATACATGAAGATGGGACTTTGAGATGTGGAGATCGTCTCTATGTTCCAAATGGAGAACTTCGTCAAGAGTTAATGGCAGAGGCACACAGTTCAACCTATTCTATTCATCCAGGAGGCACGAAGATGTACAGGGACTTGAGACAGTACTACTGGTGGCACAAAATGAAGAGAAAGATAGCACGCTTTGTGGCCAAGTGCCTGGTATGTCAGCAAGTCAAGGCTGAGCACCAGAGATCCGCAGGATTGCTCCAACCGCTTCCTATACCGGAGTGGAAATGGGAGCATATCACTATGGACTTCGTTACGGGCTTCCCGAGGAGTCCTAGTGGGCGCAATACAGTATGGGTAATTGTGGATAAACTCACCAAGTCCGTGCACTTTTTACCCTTCAGAGTTGGGCAATCAACGGAGGCCTTAGCAAACATGTACATGAGAGAGATTATGCGCCTACATGGAGTGCCAGTTAGCATCGTGTCTGACAGGGATACGAGGTTTACTTCTTACTTTTGGCGGAGTATGCAAGAGAGGCTTGGTACTCGCCTAAAGTTTAGCACAACATATCACCCACAGACAGATGGCCAGTTAGAGCGTACCATTCAGACGCTAGAAGACATGTTGAGAGCGTGCATGCTTGACTTCAGAGGATCATGGAAGGACCATTTGCATCTGGTCGAGTTTTTCTACAATAACAGCTATCAGGCGAGCATCCAGATGGCTCCCTATGAAGCGTTGTATGGAAGAAAATGTCGTTCTCCAGTATGCTGGAGTGATATAGGCGAGCGACAGATTCACGGACCAGAGTTGGTTGTTCGTACAGTAGAAAAAGTGAAGAAGATCCAAGGGCACCTTCGAGCAGCACAAGACAGACAGAAACATTGGGCGAATGCGCATCGTCGACCCTTAGAGTTTCAGGTTGGAGATCACGTATTTTTAAAGATCTCGCCTACTCGAGGGACTATCAGATTCAGAGGCAGAGGGAAGCTGAGTCCGAGGTACATCGGGCTATTCGACATACTAGAACGCGTCGGAGAGGTTGCTTACAGATTAGCCTTGCCGCAGACCTTGGAAGGAGTTCACGATATCTTCCATGTATCTCAATTGAGGAGGTACATACCGGATCCTAGTCACGTGCTTGACCACTCAGAGATTACAGTTAGCCCAAGTCTATCATACCAAGAGGAGCCCGTCGATATTCTGGACATGAGTGAGAAGGTACTGCGAGGATAGACTATTCCCCTAGTTCGTGTCGCATGCAGGCATCATGCACTAGGCAAGTCGACCTGGGAACGCGAAGAGGACATTAGACAACGTTACCCCCACCTCTTCGAAGGACTAGGTACGTTTTAGTATTTTTCCCTTCAGTCCTTAGTTCTTACCCAAGCGTATGTTTAATTTCGAGGACGAAATGCTCTAAGGAGGGTAGATTGTAAATCCCCTCGTAAAATATAGAATTTATTTGAGTATTTTTAATTTAAGATCAACCACAACCCAAATCCCAAGTACCCAAATTAGGGTATCAGTCTACACCAAGCCTGTTATGCCACGACTCCTGTGTACCACTCAAATCTAGTTCCTTATGTTTTCAATACATTAGGAATTAACTAGTTAAGTTTGTAATTTAATTTTAATTAAGGCTAATTTCACCTCAAGCAACACTTAACCCAGCCCACCTATACTCCTTCTCATTAGACCAGCCCACCTCAATGAGACCAGACAGGCCCACGCCGAGGTCAGCCCACAACTTCACTTCATATATATATATATATATGAAGTATCTACCTTAAAACCCTAAGAAAACCATCACAACCCTCTCCAAACCCTAGCCGACCCCATCTACACCAAATCTCCCTGCCGGCCTGACCCCCACCCCGACTGCTCCAGTCCGCCCCGCTTCCCCGACCGGCTGCACTGCCAGCGCCGAACTGCTTCCCTGACCGGCTGTCCAGCGCCGACTGCCCAGCCGACTGCTCCCCCGACCGGCTGCACTGCCAGTGCCGACTGCTTCGCCCGACCGGCTGCACTGCCCAGCAGACTGCTTCCCCCGACCGGCTGCACTGCCCAGCCCGACTGCTCCCCTGACCGGAGCACTGTTCCCTAGCCGACTGCCCCGACCGAAGTACTGCCCGACCCCGACTGTCCCACCACCCGCGAGGCGACCCAGCCACGCTACCAGAGCCACCCTCGTCGAAAGGAATAGCCGACCAGCGAGCGTACCCCCTCGCTCGGTCGATGAGGTACTCGTTCGTGAAACCCGTCCCTCTTGTATCCGAGTATTCTCCTTCGTGTCGCCGTGCCGAGTTGGAAGTGTATTAATAAACCAAAAACTAATTGATATTCTTATGCATGGGAATGAGTTTAGTTAGAAACTAAAGAGTTAATTGACTTTCTAAACCATCGTCCAGTTACCAAGGACAGGTAATTTGGTAGAAACCCCCGGGATAAACCCTAGTATGTACTAACATGGAGAATAAAGACTTGTCCATATAAAACAGAAATCATGGATAATCGTAACTAGATAATTATTGCCCGAGACACCTGTTAACCAAAGACAACACTCGTGTACACCCTAGCTAAGTGCGCACGTGATGCTGTACTCAAGCAACAGGGAACTCGCGACAGTATTCAAGTATAGCGTCTTAGTCGTTTGTAGTTACGGCGTAGTATCTGATGTTTGTAGTATTGTGTTATATTGTTTGTATAGGGACCGTGGATCAGCCAGGAGAAACAACCGGAGCAGGCTTTTGGCATTCACCTCTCGAAGACTCAGGCAAGATACCTTGCTATATTTTGCTGTCTAATTTAAATTATGCAAATGCTGTATTGTATGCTTGTTGTTCTGTCTTATACAACTGTGCGCGTCCGAGATTGTCTCGGGTGCATTCGACGAAATACGTCAAAGATTGGTATACATTGACTTAGTCATTAGTAGACTCACCCTATGGGAGGATATCCTATTATCTTCTAAGACCTGACACTTCTACACATACTCATAGTGATAAATCTCATGTTGGGATGCGTGTTCGCGTGAACGACTAGCTATCGCCACGTGCGACGTGCATCACGGTTAGCAAGAAATCTAGGACTATTTCAGTTTAGAGACTTGGCATTTAGATAAGGGATATGTGCGTCGATTATTTGACGGGTATATCTACATTGGGAGGGGAGGACGACTGGTAGGCATATGGGACACCCCATTCCTTTACACTGATACTGCACTCGACGGAGGGATACAGACGTATTTATATATTACTGATGCCACGTTCTGTAGAGTGTGGGAAGTTACTTGATGACATTATAGATACCCTACTCTATAGAATGTTGGACGTTACTGTATTCCTGCGCCCGTGTTATAGGGGACATGTGTGGCATATAGTAGCCGGTTGTCACGACTGGTGAATTACGTCAGCATATGTTTAGCCTACACCTTCTCATATACTCACAGTTGTTCTCACATTGCATTCTCATAGATTGGCTAGCACACCCTTTATTGCATTTTATCTTATTCAGTATTTATATATAGCATGCTTCTATGTATCTTGTTACGTCCCTCTGAGGACCTGGTTCCTTTCCAGATTTAGACGAGGCTTTCTACCCCACAGTATACGGCCCCGGACAGGAGACGAGATTCGCTACAGCCGAGGAGTTAGAGGTGCAGCCGTCAGAGTTTCCGTGATCAGTTGGTAGGCCTTCAGCCTAGATTGGGTGCATCAATATACAGTCAGCCGATACCCTAGTCATTATATTTTATATCTCATTTCAGTACCTATATTTCGTCATAGTAGTGGGTTTGTTCCCATCAGACTTTATTGGTTGTGCTATGATATTTCAGACTGGTGTTTATCTTCCAGCAGTTTATGTAGTACTTCTTGCTCTTTACTTGTGGATGAGATTAGATTGCCTGTTATGGACTGATATTGTACATGTTAGAATTTAGGACAGCGTAGCACTTTTCGTGGATCCATTAAATTAGGATATCTTCGGAGACGTGTCAGCTGGCTATTACCACGTGGCCTGGTTCCGTATATTTTGGGACTGGGGCGTGACATTTTCTCTATATATATATAAATAATTAGAATAGAATTCCTATTGGATCTCAACCGAAACCAAAAATCCCTTTACCCGCTTGTCCTTTCTACGCGCGTAAACAGCAGCAGCAGCAGTAGCAAAACCACCTTTTCTTCTCCGCATGTAAAGTTAGAAATAAACAGCAGCAGTAGCAAAACCACCCCCGCGCGTAAACCAATTCCACCACTTAAATCCTATCACCGGGCGTAAAACAACCCTCTTATAACTCATCCCCCATGACTCATCCCCCACCGCCTCTCTATCTATTATTCCTAAACTAACCTCAACCAAAACCTAAACCAATGGCAGACCAACCAAAACCTAAACCAATGAAAGGATGAAAGCAGCAGCAGTAATTTTTAATCCCTAAGTTTCCCCACCGCCTCCTTATCCCTATATATATTACAACACTTCCCAAACTCCAATCCCATTTCTTTCGCCAAAACTTACACACATTATCAGGACCTACACTATACGAAGTCTTGCTCATGCAAGTATACCTTGCCAAATTTTACTGTTTAAATTATAAATTGTTGCATATATTCCTGTTGAAAAAATTCATATAACTGTGTGCGCCTGAGATTGACTCGGGTAAAATCGACAAATATGTCGATACGTAGTGTATCTAACTTAGACATTAGCAGACCCACCTGCAGATGCGAGGGTATTCTGATATCCTCCTAGACCCTGACACTGGTACACGCATCATGATTGTAACTCATGTTGGGATGCGGGTTCGCGTACTCGATTAGCTACCGGTGCGTGGAACACACATCACGGTTTAGCACGTAGTCAGGATTATCTAAAAAGTTGTGACTTGGCATATAGCTACGTGGTATGCACATTGTGGATTCGACTTGTATATCCGTATTTGGGTGGAAAAGACAACTAGTAGGCGTATGAGACATCCACCTCCTTTATTGCAGATATTGCACTCTTCGGAGTGATACAGACGTATATATACTTTGCAGATACCACGTCCCTTAGAGTGTTGGACGTTATATATATACAGATACCTCATTCTTCGGAAAACTATGTCACGCCCCAGTCCCAAAATTACATAGAACCATGCCACGTGGCATTGGCCAGCTGACACGTCTCCGAAGGAAAACCCAATTTTGGATCCCAAGAGACGTGCTACGCTGTCATAAAATACTAACAAGTGTAGTACTAGCATATAACAGGTAATATCTAATCTTATCCACAATATATCAAGGAACAATAAAATCAGTACTGGAATATAAGTGCTAAGTCTGAAATATCATAGTACAACCCAGATATGTCTGGTGGGAACAAACCCACTACAAAAACTAAAATAAGAGTGCTGAATATAACATGACTAGAGCATCAGCTATCTAGATAAAGAGGCTCCAGTTCTAGATGGCAAGTCTACCCAAGATCAGAGGAACTCAGATGGCAACACCGCTAGCTCCTCCTCGGACGCGTACCTCGTCTCCTGCCCAGGTCCTTACACCGTGGGATAGTACACCTCATCTAAATCTGAAAGGGAACCAGGTCCTCAGTGGAACATAACAAGATACATAAAAGCATGCCATATATATAATACTGGATAAATAAAGGGTGAGCTAACCATCTAAGTGTATGCAATTGTGAAGACAACCTTGGTACGTATGGGTAGGCGTAGGCATAACGTCCAACGTCCAACGTCCTATAGAGTGTGGTATCTGCAACGTCCATCATTCCGAAGAATATATAACGTCAAACACTCTAAGGGACGTGGTATCTGCAAAGTATATATACGTCCGTATCACTTAGAAGAGTGCGATATCTGCAATAAAGGAGGTGGATGTCCCATACGCCTACTAGTTGTCTTCCCAGCCCAAATACGGATATACAAGTCGAATCCACAACGTGTATACCATGTAGCTATATGCCAAGTCACAACTTTCTAGATAATCCTGACTACGTGCTAAACCATGATGTGTGTTCCACGCACCGGTAGCTAATCGAGTACACGAACCCGTATTCTAACATGAGTTGCAATTGTGATGAGTGTACCAGTGTCAGGGTCTAGGAGGATATCATAATACCCTCGCATCTGCAGGTGGGTCTGCTAATGTCTAAGTTAGATACACTACGTATCGACATATTTGTCGATTTTACCCGAGTCAATCTCAGGCGCACACAGTTATATGTATTTTTTCAACAGGAATATATGCAATAATTTATCATTTAAATAGTAGAATTTGGCAAGGTATACTTGCCTGAGCAAGACTTCGTATAGTGTACGTCCTGATAATGTGTGTAAGTTTTGGTGAAAGAAGTGGGATTGGAGTTTGGGAAGTATTGTAATATATATAGGGATAAGAAGGTGGTGGGAAAACTTAGGGATTAAGAATTACTGCTGCTGCTGCTTTCATCCTTTCATTGGTTTAGGTTTTGGTTGGTCTGCCATTGGTTTAGGTTTCGGTTGAGGTTAGTTTAGGAATAATAGATAGAGAGGCGGTGGAGGATGAGTCATGGGGGATGAGTCATAAGAGGGTTGTTTTACGCGTGGTGAAAGGATTTAAGTGGTGGAATTGGTTTACGTACGGGGGTGGTTTTGCTAGTGCTGCTGTTTATTTCTAACTTTATGCGTGGAGAAGAAAAGGTGGTTTTGCTACTGCTGCTGCTGCTGTAGAAAGGACAAGCGGGTAAAGGGGTTTTGGGTTTAGGTTGAGATCCAATAGGAATTATATTCTAATTATTTATATATATATAGAGAAAAATTCTGAAAATTATATTGGTGTATACGGTTAAGCTAGCTATTGTCCAAAATGTTTTCTACATGGAATAAATTAGGAATTTTTTTTATAATAGCTCCATAAATCCTCTAAGTGCTGAAACTTCTTAAAATAAATCTAATAAAATCTATTTTCTCTATTTAACTCATAATTAATACGTTTTTAGGGTTTAGGAATTTTACATTCTACCCAACTTATAAAAATTTTATCCTCGAAATTAAAACTAAAGTCCCGGTAGGAAGTCAAGTATGGTATAAGATATAAATTAACATGGTAATCTCATACCTTGGTTTGCGAATAGGTTTGGAAAATGTTTGCGCATGTCGTCCTCGCGTTCCCAAGTGGATTCTCCTTGTGCACCATGCTTCCATGCTACGCGGACCAAGGGAATAGACTGGTTCCTCAATACTTTCTCTCGATGATCAAGGATTTCCACGGGTTGCTCTTGATATGATAAGCTCAGTCCAATAGTAATTTCTGAATGGTCGAGGACATGACTGCTGTCTGCCATATACAGCCTGAGTTGTGATACATGGAATACGTCATGTACTCCCTCAAGTGAAGGTGGTAGCGCAAGTCGATATGCCACTTCTCCCACTCTCTCTAGCTCGTTAAATGGTCCAATATATCTTGGACTCAACTTACCGCCCTCCGAATCGAATGGTGCCTCTGGTGGGTGATATCCTCAAGAAGACATGATCGCCCTCTTTAAACTCCAAGGGACGACGATGAAGATCTGTCCATTATTTTTGTCTGTCTTGCGCTGCTCGCAAGTGTCCTTGGATTTTCTTTACCTTCTCTACTGTGCGAACAATCAATTCTGGTCCTAGAATCTGTTTTTCACCCATATCGCTCCAACATACTGGAGAACGACACTTCCTCCTATATAATGCTTCGTAGGGAGCCATTTGAATGCTTGCTTGATAGCTATTGTTATAGGAAAACTCGACTAAATATAAATGGTCCTCCCATGATCCACTAAAATCAAGCATGCGTGCTCTCAACATATCTTCCAGTGTCTGAATAGTATGTTCGGATTGGCCATCTGTCTGCGGGTGATACGATGTACTAAACTTTAAGCGGGTAAGATATGAACCTCGTATCCCTGTCAGACACGATACTAACTGGCACTCCGTGCAGTCGCATAATATCTCCCATGTACATGTCTGCTAAGTCCTCTGTGGATTGCCTAACTCTGAAGGGTAAAAACTGGACAACCTTGGTGAGTCGATCTACGATCACCCATACTGCATTACGACCATTAGGACTCCTTGGAAAGTCCGTAACGAAGTCCATAGTGATGTGCTCCCATTTCCACTCAGGTATTGGGAGTGGTTGGAGTAAGCCTGCGGACCTCTAATGCTCAGCCTTGACTTGCTGACACACCAGGCATTTTGCCACAAAGCGGGCTATCTCCCTCTTCATTCCAGGCTACTAATAGTACTGTCTCAGGTATTTGTACATCTTCGTGCCTCCTAGATAATAGAGTATGTGGAGCTATGCGCTTCTGACATCAGCTCTTACGAAGTTCTCCATTCGGAACATAGAGACGATCTCCACATCTTAAAGTCCCATCCTCGTGTATGTGCAATCCTGTCTGTATTTCGACTTCTGTCCTTTGTCGAAGCCTCTGGAATCTGGCATCTGTTGGTAGGGCAGTCTTGATCCTTTTTACCAATATTGATTGCAACTGGTAATTTGACAATTGGCCATCATTTCCTGGCATAATGACTTCTATACCCAGTTGTTCTAGGTCATTCAATAGATATTGCTGAGTAGTCAAAAAGAATGCCATGGGCCTCCTGCTTAAAGCGTCGGCTACTACATTGGCCTTTCCCGGATGGTACTGCAGCTCAATCTCAAAGTCTGTCATTACCTCGAGCCAACGTCTTTGTCTCAGGTTCAAGTCCTTCTGGGTGTAGACGTACTTTAGGCTTTTGTGATCAGTGAATATCTCCACTCGTTCTCCGAATAGATAGTGTCTCCAAAGCTTCAAGGCAAAGATGACTGCAGCAAGCTCCAGGTCGTGAGTGGGGTAATTCTTCTCATGGGTCCTCAGTTATCTAGAGGCGTAGGCCACAACCTTCCCATGTTGCATCAAGACGCAACCTAAACATTTTCTGGATGCATCGCTGTAGATTACGAATCCTTCGGATCCTGAAGGTATGGTCAAGATAGGTGCCGTAGTCAGACGCTTTTTCAGTTCGTCGAACGCTATCTGACACTCCTCTGACCAGATAAACTCCTGCTCCTTACGGGTCAAGCGAGTCATCGGCTCCGCGATCCTTGCAAAGTTCTCTACGAACCTCCAGTAATATCCGTCAAGTCATAGGAAACTTTTCACCTCTGAGATGTTGGTAGGGGTCGGCCATATTTCTACTGACGAAATCTTCGCTGGATCTACCGAAATACCATCTCCTGAGATAACGTGTCCAAGGAAAGCAACATAATCTAGGAAAAACTAGTATTTACTCAGTTTTTCATAAAGCCTCTCACGCCTTAGCATCTCTAACACTAGCCTCAAGTGCTCTCCGTGCTCCTCGTAGTTCTTTGAATACACCAAGATATCGTCGATGAAGATTACCGCGAACCGGTCCAGATACTGATGGAATACTCTGTTCATTAGGTTCATAAATATGACAGGTGCATTTGTCAATCCAAAAGGTATCACTAAGAATCGTAGTGACCATAATGAGTCCTGAATGCTGTCTTTGGAATGTCTTCTCTCCGTACTTTTACCTGATGATAACCTGATCTTAAATCTATCTTTGAGAACACTACTTCTCCTGTTAGTTGGTCGAACAGATCATCAATACGCGGCAGGGGGTACTTGTTTTTGATTGTCAAAGCATTAAGGGCTCTGTAATCAATGCACATTCGGAATGTCCCGTCCTTCTTTGGTACAAACAACACTGGTGCTCCCCAGGGTGATGCACTAGGACAAACAAATCCTTTGATCTGCAACTCTTCTAGTTGTAGCTTCAGCTTATTTAGCTCCTTCTTTGCCAACTGGTACACATTTGAAGATACCGGCGCTGCTCCGGGTACTAACTCAATAATGAACTCTACCTCTCTATCAGGCGGTAGGCCTGGCAATTCCTCCAGAAATGCATCCTCGAATTCTGCAACAATAGCTGGTGGAACCGTCTCCATAGCCATGTAAGATCTAGGTGTCTGGCCTACTCCTTGCTCGATGGTGCCCCGCATGTACTCGAACTCCGGGTGATCTAGTGGTCTAAAAGTAACGCTACTCCTCCGGCAGTCTAGTATAGCATTGTACTGGCTTAACCAGTCCATGCCTAAAATAACGTCAAAGTTTGGCATCGGGAGTACTAAAAATCGTGCTCTCATCTCCCTACTATACATGACTACGGAGCACGTTCTAATAGTGTTGGTAACCGGTACGATGCCTCCTCCGGTAAGAATCTTTCAACTCTTAGGCAAGGGAGAAGTAGCTACTCTATGCATGGCTACGAAACTACTAGATATAAAAGATAGCGTAGCGCCAGAATTAAATAATGCAGTTGCAGGTATTGACGCAACTAAAATGGTACCTGTAATAGTTTCCCCTTCTGGTTCCTCCGTAACTGCTGCTAGTGCAAAGTCTTGTCCGTGCCTCTACCCTCTTGCCTGCTGCCTGGCTCGGTAGAACTGAGCCTCTTGTGGGGTCAAGGGTGGTCCCTTCTGAAATCCTTCGGGTGCTAGGGGATGCTGACCTCCAGTCGGGAGTAGTATCCTCTGGACTGGTGCTGTTGTCCCTTGTCCGTTCTAGGGTGCTGCCTCTCTGCGTTGTGGGCAGTCTCTGGAAATGTGTTGACTTGCTCCACATATCATGCACAGTCCAAGATTCTTTCGGCAGTCTCTGACGAAATTTCCCTTCTTGCCACAATGATGACAAGTCAGAAGCTCCTTGTGCTGATATGGCACTGTCCTTTGTGCCTGTATTCCTGGATGATGGATTGGCCCTCCTACTCTAGGCTGAGCTTTGGCTGGTATGGTCGTGCTAGAGCGCCTCGCTTCTCTGCAAATGACCTCCTGAATTCTTGCCTCTGAAAGAACCTCCTCATAAGAGATCCTGAACTGCGTGGTGGTATACTTTTGTAGCTCGAAGGTAAGGCCATGATGGAACCTACTGGCCTTCTCCAGCTCGTTAGGTATCAAGATGGCACCAAATCGACTAAGTTGACTAAACTCTGCGTCGTAGGCATCTACGGTCATAGTTCCTTGTTCCAGGTATAGGAACTGGGAGTATAGAGCATTCCTGACCGTAGCCGGGAAATACTTCGCATTGAAGTACACTAAGAATTGCTCCCATGTCTGGTTCTTGCCGACGTCGCGCTCTATGGAGTCCCACCAGTGATGGGCGTTGCCTTTGAGTTGGGCCCTCACTACGGTCATCCAAAGGTCTGGGTGTAGCTGTGAACCCTCCAACAGTATCTCCGTGTTGGAGACCCAATCTGAGATCTCCTCCGGAGTCTCGCTGCCCGAAAAGGTTCCTGGGCCCATCTGGCAAAAACCTCGGACAATACCAGCGGGTTGGACAGGTGCTGGGGTAGATGTTCTCTCCAGAGCTGTCATCAAGCTCTGCCTCAAGGTCTCAGTCTGATACCATTATTTCTGCATCATGGCTTGGAAGAATTGGAACATTTGTGGCTGTCCCTCTAGTTGTGGCATCAGGGCTGAAAAGGGTGGAGGTGGAGGCAAAGGTGTATCTGCCTGTTGTGTTGGTGCCTGTAAGGTCTGTCCTTCTTGCTGAGCTAGTGCAGCTTCCTGAGTAGGACCATTGTGGAGGTGTGGTGGATAAACCGGTGTCCGTCTTGGGGACTCGTCTCTCGGGGTAGTCGCGGTCCTATTGACATCATGCAAGGTGTCTGTTTCCTGATTAACCCTATCATTTGCGTGTCCACTGGGTACGTCCATATTTCTGGGGGAAAAGAAATAAATAGGATGCAAGCATTTAATAGAATGTTTGCGTAAAACAGGGTTTCAAGGTTGTTTGCGTAAAACAGAGATTTCAAAGAAGTTTGGCGTAATTTAAGACTTCAGAGTAGTCCGCGTAAAATCAAAATTCTAGATAGTCTGCGTAAAGTAGGGATTCGAGACTGTCTGCGTAAAGCAGAGATAGAGATTTTAAAATTGTCTGCGTAACACAGAGTTTCAAGCTGCTGGCGTAAAGTAGAGATTTCACTATCTGGCGTAAATCATGGCTTCAGAGTTATCTGCGTAAAAGTCTGCTATACTTTCCTGCGTAAAGTCTGCCTAAAAGTTTGTGCGTAAAAATCTGTGTGCGTAAGGGTTTTGCCTACGTAAAATCTAACATACGTTGTTTTTATTGCAGCGTAAAGTCTGCGCAAAACTCGCATAAAAAGGTTTGCCAAAAATCTGCGCGTAAAAGTCTAGTATACGTTTGCAGCGTAACGAGGAACTCTTTGTTTTCCTCGGATGAATTTGTCAGATAATTCAGTGAACCTGCCATCTGACAAAAAGTACTACACGATAATCGAGAGGATGGGTGTGATGATAATTTTGCACAGAGACCCAGGTTATCGTTTAGTGACATATTTGATACACCACTCAAGGAAGGATTGAGTTTTCTGAATACGTTGTCTATTGTAATGAGCTTTTACGCTCAAGTCCGAAATGAGTTTTTACGCTCAGGATAAGATAAAACCTTGATGTTACGTAAAACACTTTTTCATGCTCAGGGCTCGAGGCATATCTCTGCATTTAATGCACGAGATTTTCCTTTGTCATGACTGGGAAAGCTAAAATTATGACTAATACGCTTACATCACTATCTTTGTAGTTTACGCCTATTCAGGCTAATTTACGCTGGTTATCAAGTTTACGTTGGGGTAGTTTCCTACATGGCTTGCATGATGTGTCATACGCATGATTAGGAAAACTATGGAAACGTTGTTAGCAGTTGTCATAATCGCAGCGTAAAGTTGGCATTCTCTTCATAGTTTGGCTTTTTATGCCATTAAGACAGTCAATTGGCTTTTACGCCAACAAAACAGTCTTTTGGTTTTTACGCCAATAAGATAGTCAATTGATTTTTGGCGTAAAACTCGATTTTGAAAGGAAGAATGAGATTTAGTCAAGTGTGAATGAGATCCTTATGCTCTATTCCTATACGCAGGCTAGTTTGGTACAGTTATGTAACCAAAACAACATAAACTAGACCTACACGGGCCACCAATAAAACTATGTCACGCCCCAGTCCCAAAATTATGTATAACCAGGCCACGTGGCATTGGCCAGCTGACACGTCTCCGAAGGAAAACTCAATTTTGGATCCCAAGAGACGTGCTACGATGTCCTAAAATACTAACAAGTCTAGTACTAGCATATAACAGGTAACATCTAATCTCATCCATAATATATCAAGGAACACTGAAATCAGTACTGGAATATAAGTGCTAAGTCTGAAATGTCATAGTACAACCCAGATATGTCTGGTGGGAACAAACCCACTACAAAAACTAAAATAAGAGTGCTGAATATAACATGACTAGAGCATCGACTATCTAGATAAAGAGGCTCCAGTTCTAGATGGCAAATCTACCCAAGATCAGAGGAACTCAGATGGCAGCACCTCTAGATCCTCCTCGGACGCGTACCTCGTCTCCTGTCCAGGTCCATACACCGTGGGATAGTACGCATCATCTAAATCTGGAAGGGAACCAGGTCCTCAGTGGGACATAACAAGATACATAAAAGCATGCCATATATATAATACTGAATAAATAAAGGGTGAGCTAACCATCTAAGTGTATGCAATTGTAAAGACAACCTTGGTACGTATGGGTAGGCATAGGCATAACGTCCAACGTCCTCTAGAGTGTGGTATCTGCAACGTCCATCATTCCGAAGAATGAGGAATCTGTATATATATAACCTCCAACACTCTATGGGACGTGATATCTGCAAAGTATATATACGTCCGTATCACTCCGAAGAGTGCGGTATCTGCAATAAAGGAGGTGGATGTCCCATACGCCTACTAGTTGTCTTCTCCGCCCAAATGCAGATATACAAGTCGAATCCACAACGTGCATACCATGTAGCTATATGCCAAGTCACAACTTTCTAGATAATCCTAACTACGTGCTAAACCGTGATGTGTGTTCCACGCACCGGTAGCTAATCGAATACGCGAACCCACATCCTAACATGAGTTGCAATCGTGATGCGTGTACCAGTGTCAGGGTCTAGGAGGATATCAGAATACTCTCGCGTCTGCAGGTGGGTCTGCTAAGTTAGATGCACTACGTATCGACATATTTGTCGATTTTATCCGAGTCAATCTCAGGCGCACACAGTTATATGTATTTTTTCAATAGGAATATATGCAATAATTTATAATTTAAACAGTAGAATTTGGCAAGGTATACTTGCCTAAGCAAGACTTCGTATAGTGTACGTCCTGATAATGTGTGTAAGTTTTGGTGAAAGAAGTGGGATTGGAGTTTGGGAAGTGTTGTAATATATATAGGGATAAGGAGGCGGTAGAGAAACTTAGGGATTAAGAATTACTGCAGGTGTTGCTTTCATCCTTTCATTGGTTTAGGTTTTGGTTGGCCTGCCATTGGTTTAGGTTTCGGTTGAGGTTAGTTTAGGAATAATAGATAGAGAGGCGGTGGGGGATGAGTCATGGGGGATGAGTCATAAGAGGGTTGTTTTATGCGCGGTAAAAGGATTTAAGTGGTGGAATTGGTTTACGTGCGGGGGTGGTTTTGCTACTGCTGTTTATTTCTAACTTTACGCGTGAAGAAGAAAAGGTGATTTTGCTACTGCTCCTGCGGTTGTTTACGCACGTAGAAAGGACAAGCGGGTAAAGGGGTTTTGGGTTTCGATTGAGATCCAATAGGAATTCTATTCTAATTATTTATATATATATAGAGAAAATTCTGAAAATTATATTGGTGTATACGGTTAAGCTATCTACTGTCCAAAAGGCCTCCTACATGGAATAAATTAGGAAATTTTTTATAATAGCTCCATAAATCCTCTAAGTGCTGAAACTTCTCAAAATAAATCTAATAAAATCTATTCTCTCTATTTAGCTCATAATTAATACGTTTTTAGGGTTTAGGGGTTTTACACTCTGTGTTGATTTTTAGTCCTCCTTGTCTTGAAAACCTTCCTAAAATCCCCATATAAACCCTCATCTTTGGCCTGACTGACTCCAATCCTCCTACCAAGGCGTCCCCAGCTTTCGGAACCCCGCCTACTGCCTGACACACCACCTTGCAACTTGCAATCTTCCCTTTGCTTGAAACCCCAGACTCCTACGGAAAGGTCCCGCCTACCGTCCCGGGCTCAAGCAAAGCGCATCCGAAGCTGAACATGTTCCTCCCAGTGTTGCACACCCAGCAGTAGCCTCCAGCGCACCTGGGAAGGGGATCAGGGAGGCAACGAGCTCATTTGCCTCCGCTTTCTCACTCTCATCAGCCCAACTAACTCGACCAATCGGACCCGTCGAAGAAACGAACACCGGTGAAGGGAAATTCACCCTCCTCCACATTCATGGAGCTCGGATCGGATGCCACATCAGGGAGGTCTGAAGGGGATACCCTACCGCCCTCGCCCGCCAAGCGCGGAGAATCCACGACACTCGATGACGGAACAACACCCACGACATCATGCTACGAAATATCCTGCACCGTCGGTGCCGTATCCCCCTCCTGAAACAGCTGCACCGCAGCGACACCGGAAGAACGAGGATGTTCCGCATCCGCACCAACCCTGGTGCCCGCATCCGCAGCAAAGGAGTGACCAACCAGGAGAGTCACCACACCGGTGTCAACTTCCACCCAGAGGCAGATGCTGGCAACCTAGGCTCCCAACTAGGAATCACCAAAAGGGACACATGTGTGCTCTGTGGTAAACCAGAGGGAACGTGGGTGAACCTGGGGGAGGAAAAAGCGTGATCTACACTAGAGTGGCCCGGACGGACAGGGACCCCGCTTGTCGGAGAGGCCATCCTCCCAGAGCCATCCAGTCCTTCTCCGACCATGGAATCTTCCCCCTTCAGAGCAGACATGTCGGAACCCAGAAAATCTGCAGAGATACCAGCAACCCTCGTCCCAGTAGGCTCCTTGGAGGAACAAGTAGCCGAGATAACTTGACCTAGGCCGACCCTAGTGGAGTCGAGCACAGGCGCCACACAAGCATCAACTAAGACCCCTTTACCTTTGTTGGACCCCCCTCCGGCTTGAAGATTCAGTTTAATCTTGCATATGGACGATGAGTGACCTTGATGGAAGCAGAAGTTGCAGTAAGCGAGATATTGCTCATATTCCATAGCTTGGCAATAGTTTCGATCCTTCGGTAGTTTGATCCGGATGTGGTCCAAGATAGGTTTGCTTATGTCTAGCTCCAATATATATATATATATATATATATATATATATATATAAACTTGTTTGCTTCAATGTTGATCTTTTACATTCCCGATGTGTCCTTTTCCAACCTTATATATATATATATCAAAATATACTTAAATTAAGTAAAATTAAACATGTAAATTATACATCTTCACTAACATAATTACTAACCACTAACAATTATACACTTTCAACTACAATAAATGTTGCATTCATCTCCACCAACATATTTTATACTATATTAAAATAAATTTTTTATACAAGTATATATTTAAAAAGTGGAAAAAAAATCTAGGCAAAAAAAAAAAAAACGAGCACATGGACAGTTTTTAGTAAAATGAAAACTAAAGTCGGTGAAGCTCTCGTATATATTTTAAAATCTGCCGAGACAGAAACAATTGTAGGGAGGTTTAGACAAAACTTCCAGCCTGTGAATACGTATGAGCATTAAATCCTTATGTAACTGTCACTTTTAATTAGAAAGTACCCATCCAAAAAATCCAAGTAATCCCAGCCGTTGAGTGTGACCTCGTGTGTAACGTCGGAACATTCGTGAGAACAAATATTCTGTCCCGAGTGTGACACCTGCTGTCAGACTGAGACACAAGTACATCGTGTGGACAGCGACACTCTTAACAAGTTCCATTTATGCCCATAAATACATGCACAAAAAGAGTAGTTACTACTCCTTAGCTCGCACTCTCGTTTCTATCGCTGCCGCTGCTGCTACTTTCTTCTTCGTCTTCTTCTTCTTCTTCTTTTTCTTCGATATCATCATCTTCCTTTTAATTTTTCGATCGATCAAGATACTACATATATATGGCATCGACCTCTGGTTCAAGCAATGACAGGAGTGGTGGAGGACCTTCAGAGGAGCAGACAGTGATCTGTTCGATATGCTTGGAGGTCGTTGAAACCTCCGGACCTAAGGATTCTGTTAGACTGCGGTGTGGTCATCTGTTCCATTTTGGTCAGTGATATACATATATATAGCTGGTTTAATTCTTTGTATTTTAATTGTTGGATTAATTAAGCAATTGGTACTCGCTACATTGTAGCTTGGAGTCGTCTTTCTTTCTTTCTGCATTACAGATAGATTCACGTAGTTGACTACTTTATTTCTGTTAGATTGCTTCTTCCTTGCTAGATTCCATGATAGATTGCTTCATTTAGTTGATATGTTGGTGATTATTTTAAGTAGTTGCATTTGCATTTGAAGGTTTAATCTCAAAATTGGATGATGATTATTTAACATCCTACTAATTAAGATCTGCGGTGGGTTTACTTTTCAAGGACTTCCTACTGAAGTTTCTTGTAGTATCTTTCTTGAGAACATTATCAAGTTTATCAAGAAAACATGAGAAAGAATAGAGGAGGAAGGAAAAAAAAACCTGAAGAATGGACTTATCTAAATTTTCAACAATAAGGTTGCCCGTCAAGTAATCTCGCAATGCGGCATGAATTTGACCTGGTTTAGATTGAATTTTACGAGTTGGATAAGCCCCAATAATTTCTGGTAACAAAGTGGCATTTGGATAACCGATCCAACTCGAGAAACTATATCAAGAACATATTAGTCATGGTCGATCTAAGAATTCTCGAAAGCTAGGAGTGGGTTTGAGGGTTTGAAAGTGAGGCCAGTTGATCGGATAAATGAAAACACTTGGTTTTCCAAAACAAGTTTATGGAAGTTTTTTTTTTCTTGTATGATAGTAATTTTATCAATCAATTTAAAAAATAAAATTTTCTCACAAAGAAACTAACAAATAAAAAGATGATTAAAAAGTAAAAATGTTAACTAACCTTACTGAAGTTTCTTCGAACAGTCAAACAAGACAAATAAAAACAAGATCATTTAGAGGCAAAATGACAAAGTAGCTGTTAGAATAATAATAAAAAATGAAAAAAATTAATAAGTACATTAGTTGGTCTCGTGGTAATGGCTCTCTCAAGGCATTTCTTGATCTATATATGGTTCGAACCTTGTTATTGTCATGTTAGTTAGTAAAACTTAATATGTATAAGTGTGTTCATGCCCTCTTTAATTATAACGCCTTCCTACTAAAGTCACTACTACAAAGTATAATACTTAAGTGGGTCTAGAGCTTGTTTGGACTTTTCCGTTGCATGGACTGGCTGGGCTAGTATGTAACCTTGAGCTATGTTTGGTGGCCTCGTCTATTGAGGAGCCTAGGGCGGTCTCCCAGCTCCCCCACCCTCTGGACCAGCAGTATATAGAGTGGTTTAGCAGTTCATTATAAATAGCCTTGAGAAGTAGAGGACAAAAGTAAGAATATCTATTAGATTTACAAAAGTGAAGAGTTACGAGTCATGAATGAGGATCAGATAAGCATCTTGAGTTAAGCTATGTTCATGCATGACAAGTTTCAAACCAGTTTCCTCCTTAGTTAACTCTTTACTTATCTCTCTAATAATCATGTTCCTTATGTCAATCATGTTTTGTATAAGCGCACACCATTCTGTACATTATTATGAAGCCAAGCAACAAAACTTTAATAAATATGAAAGTCCACTTCCCTCTCCTTCAGCTCGTGTTTATAGAAATTATTGAGAACTAGCCCTTATGTCAATCATGTTCCTTATGTCAATCATATTCCTATATATCATTATCTCCTACAAAGTTGTATTAGTGCCATTATACCTCTTTTCACCACAACAAAGAAATACTTGGAATATCCATCTGTGGGCTCTGCTAGGATCCCAAGATCGTTGGGATATCGTCACTGAACTCAATTTTTTTCATGATATACTGTCAGTATGTGATTATGGTTATGGCCCATTAATGCTCTACAATGGCTATTTAAGTAGTCATTACATGTTCAAACAATATATTCTCAATATACTAGTATGAACAGTAAGGATCAGATTTTGGTGATTAGTTGGTGGATTATAAATAGGGTCTTTATGTCTTCTTCCCCACTAACTTCTTTCCATAAATTTTCTATCTACCAATTTCAAACCTCACTCTTACTTGGTACTTTCAATTACTTCGACTCTTTCTTGATAGAGTTATTGTTGAGTTGTAAAATAGATCTTCACCTAAGCATGAAGATAAACCTTCTCTTGTAAAAGAGGTTGAAGTCAATGAACATTCATATCAATACTCGTAGATCAAGTCTGCGAGCCTTCGAATCAAAGTTTGTGTGTAGAAGTTTACTTGTTCTTCTGATCAAAAATCATATTGTAAATATTTCTAAATAGTGTACTAAAGCTAGAGAGTTCAGGATCTGGGTGTCTCGCGAAGAATACTAGGATATATCGAGTGTTTACGATCTTGATCTATCCTTTGCACTAAATTCTAATTACTTCTCAGCTCATTATTTTTGCTTAATTTTGATGAAACCCTATTGACCTCTCCTTTAGGATTGTCATAAAAATTGTAAAGATATTAACACAAATCTACAAGGTTGAAGTTCATAAAGAAAAAAAGAAGAAAAAGAAGTCAATCCCACTGTATTTTGAAGCTTGGTTATAGAAGTTTGAGGTATCTTACTATCACTTGACATCATCTATTGTGTTGGCCATCTTAAAAATATGTGGAGGAACCTAGAGAATCACATTGGATTGATGCCAAGAGAATTCTCAAATATCTCAAAGAGACAATCGAGTTGACCCTATATTATCCTCATGATGGAGAAACAATTATTTGGATACTCGATCATATAGTGACTTAGGAGGAGATCAAGATAAAAGGAGTACTTCAAGCTATGTCTTCTACCTCAACACTATTGCATTCTCATGTCCCTAAATAAAAGCAATAGATTGTGTCATTTTTGTCATATGAAGTCGAATATGTAGAGACAACCTCTAATACATGTGAAGATATCCGACTTAGAAGTTTGATGTAAGAACTTTATCATTTTCAGGAAGACCCTAACTCATATATATATATATATATATATATATATATATATATAGGTAACAAGTAACAATCCATCTTGCCAAGAACCTAGTAAAATATGGAGAAATAAGCATATAAACATCAAGTTTCATTTTCAGCGAGATAAAATGAAGTTGAAGACAATTAGAATTGTCCTACTAAATACTTTAGCTCAAGTGGCAAATATGTTTACAAAGACAATATTGTCGGTAGAGAGCTTCTGCAAGTTGCACGTTCTGTATGCCCGTGGGAATGAAGACACTTCACCTTTGAGGGAGCTTGTTAGATTTATAAGCTTGAAGAGTTATAAATCTTTAATGAGGATTAGAAACATCTTAAGTTAGGCTATATCCATTAATGGAAAGTTTAAATTAGTTTCCTCCTTAGTTAACTTTATACTTAACATATGTCTTTAATAATCATGTAACTTTTGCTGAATCATGTTCTATATAAGAGCACCATATTGTACATTGTCATCAAGGTAAGCTACAAAAGTTTAATATAAAATATCATAGTGTTTTCCTTCCCTCTACTCTCCCTCGCTCCTTACTCACGTGTTTATAGAAAAAATTAATTGAGACAGGGCCGACCCAATGTTATCAGGATCGTGGGTCGCTTTGGTACGTGCAACGGGTACGTGTATGCGGTACGGTACCTCAGCCGGTACGCGGTGCGGTGGGGGTAGGCTTATTCGGTACGCTATTTGGGGTCATTGTTCATTTTTATCTGGGTCGTCTTTTGTACCATATACAATTATATAGAAGTATACACCAAATATCATAAGTTCATAACCAAAGCCATCAAAATGCAAGTGAAGGAAAGCATAGACAATATTCTTGTAACTAAACCAAATATCATAATTTTATAACCAAAGCCATCAAAATTTGGGTCGGTAAATTTGACGAACGGGTCGTGAACGCACCCCGTTTGGGGTCGTTTGTCCCAATTCGTGGGATGTAGGGGGGTTGACGAATTAGGCAATTATGGCCGACCCTGGCCCAGGGCAGCAAGGACGACCGTCCAGGACCCATGGACCAGGAGGTCCCCAAAAAATTAGTTTGCACACACACACACACACACACACACACACACACACACACATATATATATATATATATATATATATATATATATATATATATATATATATATATATATATATGTACCATGGATATCTTTTAACACAAAAAAATTGTAGTATAGTGGTTATTATATTAGACTTGCACAGTAGAGGTCCTAAGTTCTCAAGTCTTGGTGATAATATTCTTTTAGTTTTTTTTTTAGTTTTTTTTACATTATATATAGGGGGCCTATTTTGAAAGTTCGCCTATGGCCCCCTGAACTCAGGGCCTACCCTGTATTTAGAGTATGTTAGTAAGAACTTGCCCATCTATCCTTATACCCTACATATTGTAGAACAAGTTATTTACAACTCTTGCAATAAAACTAACTAATTGACAGCTTTTGCCACGACACTCAGTAATTCATATCCCTATACACATATCATGAATTCCTTAGATACAAAGATGAGTTATTATAGAGTGGTTAGTTTCCACCTAAATAATCTGAACTAGTTGGTTCTAATATTCTGCCATTAAATTGCAAAAGAAAGTTTTATTGACATCTTAATAGGAAGACAAGACTACCTACTCTTTTTCTCAGTGTGTGGTATGGTGCATTCACTGCGTTGGTCCTTTTTCGTGTAGTAAAAATCTTAATATACAACCTTGATTTGGTAAAATATCTTTGTGAGAAAATTATTATAAATGTTGTGAGATTAATTCAAATAAATTTATTAATAACCAATTCTAGGCTAATTTGCACTTAAATACCATGGTATTTATGTTTTTGTAAGTTACTATCATATAATATTTTTCTAAGTAACTTGCTACCATGAACTTTGTTAGTGTTTTCATGTTACCCCTCAAGTTAACAAACTGTCAAATTTAACAAAATATAAATGACTTCTCTTCTTTTGAAAAATGAAACCTTACTTCTACCCCCTAAAAACCAGTCAAAAATTATAAAATAATAAAAGAGGAAACCCCAAACCTTAACTATAACTCCCTATCTTCCTATCCTTCCATATTGCCAACAACCAGGCCCTCGTAGTTGTGGAGGAGGGGTCGGCAATGACGCCAAAGAGATGACTGGGTGTGTGGTTTATTTTTTTATCTCTTTCGAATCAGAATAAACAATATACTTAAAAAGGCTTTGCAGTTAGATAAAATCATGCCAATATTACTAGATGGCACTACCAAGCTAGAGCTATTGTTCAACTCCCTACCATCCTCCTCAAAATCATGTCGAGGCTCACATTGGACTGCCTTAGGACGTGGTTAAGATATACGAAGGAAGGACTACGACGAAAGAAGCCTTCGGGGAGGCGTTCGATGATACCTTTTATAAGAAGAAGGGAGAAACTTAGAACCATGATATTACTTGTAGTAAAGTTTGTTGGTTGTATATTTATTCTAATATGCCACCGTAGGTTGAAGGTCATTTTTGGAAAATGAGTTGATTTTACATGGTATTATATATATTTGTATAAAATCTGGCTAAAATACATGCATACAGAGATTTGAACCTAGGTTAGCTTGTCACGACCAGTACTCGGATGATCGGGACACGAGTATGTGGGTACGTCCAACCTACAGCCACAACATCGGCAGTAGAACGTTGTCTAGACCTCAAGATCATAACAAGTTACTAATATGCAATAGTACTCAATCAAAACAACTAAATGAATATTCGAATGGGGAAACAAACTAAATATAAAATCTCAAAAGTTAACCAAGTCATAATCTAGAAATTCAAATATTTATAATACAAGTCAAGTAAGTTCCGGAGACAAATTCGGTGATCTAATGGAATAGAACTAGTGAAAGTACTGAACTAAGAAATACTAAAGCTAGTCCGTTCAGAGAAGTCCAAGGTGCAAAGCAGTCTCAACTATATCCCCGTCAGAAGGTCCAAGTGTGGCAAAGCATTCATAATATTTGTCAACATATCCAGTCAGGAGCGGAGCAAGTACTATTACAACTATAAAAATACACAATGCATGTATAAATCTATCATGATAGAAACTGTACAAGTAATGAACTCATGTAAAGGAAACAATAGAGGCAAGTAGAAGTATGAAACTATAAACATGGAACTGGCAATCAATGTAAGCAGTAATATGGTGAACTAGCAATATGAAAACATGTAATAAGATGATCTAGCCACATATAAGCAGATGCACTAGTACATGAATAACAGATCTGACAAACTGATAATACCTTGTGATCGAATACGGGGTTCTACATGTGGGGGCTAGGCTAAATTCGGCATGACGTACGTGAGATATACGATTGTTATCTATCAAATTGAATAAGGAAAATAGGATTTACCACATGTCTACTAGTGTATTCTCTCACCCGACTCCCTCTCATAAGATTATGGAAGATCAGTAATCACAAACATAGAACATGAGTCAAACCATAAATAGATAGTCACTACTCTCAATAAACGAATAATCGTGAACCATGATATAAACACATGTTACAAATATGGATAGTAGCGAATCACAACAGGGAGACTCAACGAATCATGCCACAATAACTCACATCATAACTCGGGCTCATGTATCAAAACTCGGATGATCACGATGCCACACATATATTTAACTCAATCATAAATCATGGTATCCTGTCCATGTGCATAATATCATAGTGTTAGACAACTAACATAAATGAATAATATCATTTATCATGTAAAGGTAAATTCATAATTATTAAGTACTTGTCTGTCGTCCGGAGCCAGTGGTACACGTTAAATACTGAAATAGAGCCCAAATAACCTATATTATGAGTTTACAATATCAATAGAAAAATTGGAATAAAAAAATAATCTTAACTCACTCTATTTTAGGTTTCTAGGTCAATTCTAGTCAATAGGATCAAACTAGGTCAATACATATTTTTGGGTTCCAATACCTATTTGGTTGGCCTATGTAGTTATTTTAGCTAATACCAAGCTATTTTAGGTTTTCTAGGTCATACTCTATCGATATAGGTATTCTAGGTATCATATTATATATATATATATATATATATATATATATATATATATATATATATATATATATATATATATAGAGAGAGAGAGAGAGAGAGAGAGAGAGAGAGAGAGAGAGAGAGAGAGACTCATATATCCAAGTATCTTACCATACCTTAATTATCTACCTAATACCCTACCCCGTATCTTTGTATCTTGACCAATACCCAATACCTAGGATACTCAATGATACCTACTTACCCTTACCCAAAATCTTGACACTAACACACACTATACTCAATCTAGGATACTCACTCTAATACCTTGACACTCAACACACACACACACACACACACACACACATATATATATATATATATATATATATATATATATATATATATATATATATATATATATTTTGGAATGAACACAACTACCTTCTTCCAAACTTGTCATTTATATATATATATATCCACACTTGTCATTTATACACCCAATTACACACTTTTAGGTACTAATCCTAGCACAGGCAGTGGAATTTTGTAGTGTTTCGCACTGGTTTTCGTCACTCACTTACAGGGACATTGATTCATATTCTGCAATCAATATGACACACACACATACTGTATATTACTCATTTACACCTATACATGCACTGATATCATGGATTAATAGAAGTCTTCACATAATTGATATGTAGTGCATATTGAACTTCAAACTCTCCTCATAGCTGCACAGGAGTTCTGCAATTGCAGATTTTCCCCCTCCTGCAGACTCCTACTGAACCCAAGATTGCCGACTTTAACATCCACCCTCCACCTGAACAGCCAACTGTACCTAACCCAGGTTTTCCTACACTGCAGTTGAATGCAGTTTCCTGCTGGTGCACTTAAGCTAATTGCCTATAGTGCTTCATCTCCAATCTGCTGTAGGGCAGCTAGCTTGCTGTTGCAGTGTAATACTTGCTGCTGAACATCAAATGCTGTTGTGAGAAAACAACTAAACTCCACTTGCTATACTGCAGTCCAGAACTGCCTATGCAGTCCCCCCATTCTCCTCTCCTCTAATATACACACCCAATGTGGTACACACACTACTTCACCATCCTTAAACTCATATACTAGTCTCTAGTACACTCCCAAGAGACACCCACACACTAACATGAACACACACATTAACACTCACAACACAACACAACACAACACATACTCAAGTACATATCACCATCAAGGCTCACACTCACTTCATACCTCATACACACTAGCTATGTGCTCCACATCTAATACACCTATGATACTCCTCAATACCCAATGGTACACCATCCCTACACCTATAACACTATGATACCACACCAAAAGCCATATGAACATCAAAATATAGATAGAAAAGATATGAACATAAAGAGAATAAGTAGATCTAGAGCAATATAGAGTAACGGACACAATGGTACACTAATACAAAAAATTACCAATCCTAACCATGTCTATCATGGCGCACCATGACACTGACACTACGTATCTAATTGTGGATACGAGAACACCATCACCAACTCAAATAGACACCAAAAGTTCTATTGAGGATACAGCACGAACACTTGGTAGACACAATTCGGAGTTCCACCAAATTGGCAATAAAAATCACCATTCCACATTGTAAAAACCTAGATCTACCAAATTTCAGACCTCTAACACCTAGATTTATCATTAAATAGTTACTTCCATCAATAGGAGGGTTTCTATTGGTTCAAATTGGGTTCCTAACATAAAATTTGGTAGAATTGAAGGAATTATCTATTGGGAGTTGGATCCTAATGAATCTCCACAAATTTTATGAAGAATGGAAGAAGAGTGGCACCAATATCTCTTGATAGTGCTCCTCCTTGGCTCTCCCTAGCTCTAGCTCTTCGTGGAAGAAGTTTGGTGAAGTACTAATGGATGGAAAGTACTATTCTAGAAGGGAATTAGGATTTAGTTCTCTTGAAGAGGTAGAGAAGAGGAAGTGGAAAAGAAGAAAGAGTGAAGGAAAATGAAATGAAGAAGGCTTGGGGAAAGGGTTGGTCATTTGTAGAGAATGATAGGTTTGAGTTATTCACAAGTTTGCCATTCTTCACTTAATTAAATTCTAGATCTAAATGAATGGAATCTAATTTGTTAGGATAACATCTAACTAATCTAGAAGAATATTCTATTTATGACAACTAAGTAATAATTAATTCTAACTAACCACTAATTAAATATAACTATATAATTAATAACCTCTAGTAAAATGATAAAAATATTCCTAGTCCTAATTTTTGGTAATTACATAGCTAGTATGATATCCGTCCTTAGTTCGGATTGCAGGCTGCAACTCGCCTGCATGAAGCCGAAATCGTTAGTAATCGCCGATCAACCATACAGTGGTGTATTCGTTCCCGGGCCTTGTACACACCATCCGTCACACTATGGGAGCTGGCCATGCCCGAAGTCGTTACCTTAACCGCAAGAAGGGGGATGCCGAAGGCGGGGCTAGTGACTGGAGTAAAGTCGTAACAAGGTAGTCGTACTGGAAGGTGCGGCTGGATAACCTCCTTTTCAGGGAGAGCTAATGCTTGTTCTTGTTGGGTATTTTGGTTTAACACTGCTTCACACCCAAAAAGAAGTGAGCTAGGCCTGAGCGAAGCTTGGATATGGAAGCCTTCTTTCGTTTATCTACGGTAAAAATGTTAAAGAACCAACCAATGTACCAAAAACTCTAGATGTGGAATAAAGGTTGAGGGTTGTATATTTATTCTAACAAATTGTGATATCATCAATTAGCATTATAATATGTCCATAATGAATTTATTTTTTTTCACATGATGATGGGATAATGGTTAACCAAGGGGGTGGATTGATGTTCTACGATGACTCTTAATAAATGAATTTGCATGTGTATCGTGTTCAATAGTCTCTAAGTCAAGAAACTTTGTCGTCAGAGGCTTTGGAAGTGGCTCTTATAGATCGAGATAATGGCGTCTTTGGTCTGAAGTTGCTCTTCTAGAGGTTTCGATGTTATATAAAAACACATGGCATTGCCAAGCTAGAGCTATTGTTCGAGTACTCCATACCATCCTTCTCATAATCATGTCACGGCTCACACTGGAGTGCCTTGAGATGTGGTTGAGATATATGATGGAAGGATTGCGAAGAAAGGAGCCTTTGTGGAGGCATTTAATGACACCTTTTATAAGTAAAAGGGAGAAACTTAGACTTATAGTAAAGTTAGAGTGTTGTATATTTATTCTAATATGTCGCCTCACGTTGAAAGTCATTTTTTGACGGAGAGTTGATTTTATGATGTACTATATATATTTATATAAATTTGGTTAAAATAGATGCATGAGGATATTTGAACCTAGGTTAGCTACTTTGATACGAAACATTCAGAAACCAATCAGTACACCAAAAACTCTAGATTTGGAATAAAAGGTTGAGGGTTGTATATTTATTCTAACAACCTGTGACATCATCAATTAGTATCATAATATGATCTAACAATGGTTAACCGTAGGGGTGGATTAATGTGTTATGACGACTCTTCATGAATGGATTTGCATGTGTATCGTATTCAATAGCCTCTAAGACAAGAAACTTTGTGAGAGGCTTTGGAAATGTCTCTTCTGGATCGAGATGATGGCGTCTTTGGTTTGAAATTTTCCTTCATTCTTGTCCATGGTGTGAATTGAATGATGAGGATAAAGTTATTAAGGTGCCGGTAGTAGACTAGCATTTGTGATTCATAAGAACTTTAAGGTGTGGGTTAGGAACTTACATTTCTGATCTCGTAGAAAATCAGTAATAGTTGGTAAATACTCACCAGACGCATTTAATAATAAATTATTTTGTTACCAAAGTTTGAATGGAAAACTAGCAAGTTATTTCAAATTTTACTCATGGGTAATGAATTTAACTGTTAATATAAGTTCTAATAAACTAGAGGACTTAAAAAGGAAAATATACTTTATGGTGACATGTATCTAAAGAAATTTATATATGATTATAAAAGATGTCTTAAGTAAGGCACTAACTTTTCTTGTACATAGTTACATTTCAATGCATTTACTCAAACATCAATTTCTAAAACGTTGGTCGACTTAAAAAATGAATGACATATTTGAAAAAATGTCTTCGAAATGGACTCACTTCTTGCATTAGAAACCGAATGGAATGGTAAGCATTTGTAAACGGTCGATTTTTCTTTATAGGTATGAAAGAGAAGTACAAAAACATCATATGATATTCAATGGTATAGTTTATCTTTTTGGTCTTATCTTCTTGTCTGTCAATACTTTAGTAATTTATTATCATTGTGATCCTTCTTGTTAGCATACAAGTAATATTAACTTGAAGTTTACAAATTTTGAAGATATTCCATTTCATATGATAACTAAGTAGTTAGTCTTTCTACATATTTCAGATTGTATAACAACGGCTTTTAGTGCTAAAGGAAGAAAAGAATGTCCAAATTGTCGTGACGTGACTGGTAATTGGTCAATAACGACAGCATCAGATCAAGAGCGTCTACACCAAATGCAAGTTTTTTTAACTGATTTTATTGGAATGGTAAGGTTTCCTTTTGCATCTTTCTGAGTTATAATTAGATTGCCACTTGATGTCATTGATCCTTTTAATCCCATTATTGCTAATATGAAGCTTTGTATATAGTATTTTATGTATCAATTACTCCTATAGATGCTCCATCTTACTTCTTTATATAGTAATTGAAACTTTTGTTATCTTCATTGACACACATTGAGAAATGTTAGGAATAAAATGTGACATAAACGTTTCTTATGGTGTGCATTTTTTGTGTCTGAATAGGTGCAAATTTGAAAATATTAAGAAGAAATTGCAAGATGGACCCTTCAAACTATCCAAAAATGATGATGAACAACTATTACTAATATTATAATGAGTCCCCAAATATGGTTACCAAAGTCAAGTGTTTAGGAACGTATCCCTTGTCCATTACGATCAATTAAATTATACTATCTTCACAATTAATGATAAAAAAAGTGCTTCCATTTTGTGAACACTTAATGCATGATTAGTTAGGAGGTTCCCCAACAACTTGATTTTTGTTATACAGATCTGATGATACATAGAATAAATTGAAATTAAGATATCAATCCATAGTATGGGTGTCCAATTGGGCGCACTTATGATATGATCATATTTTACAATATTAATCAATTCCAATAGATACATAAAGTTGTATATGTATCTGACTCGGTATCGGTATCCTTCATTAAACCCTAAATGCTTTATACCAACGCAATGAGTGGCTCAGATTGGCATCCAAAATTTACTTCTTTCTTGTTTACATTACCTAGGATTATCTAAGTTCTACTCATATTAGTATCATAACTTCTCATCAAATATGTTTAGCATCTATTGTTGAACAGAATTAGAAGCACCCCTATAATGTAAGCTAATTAGAAAGAGTGTTGGGTACATGCATCATCATTAAGTGTGGGAAAAGGGACATCAAGTTGAGAAGTATTGGCACCAATTCCTCCTTGCCAACATGAATTGTTGGCTGGATTTAAAGATGATGAAGCTACAGTAGCAAAAATGTAAAACTAATTGTTCGTCAAGAATTTATAAAGTTCCAAGTTTCAAAATGCTAACTTGCTTTTTCTATCTAAGAAAGTAGTACTAGTCTATAATGTCAGGTTAGATATAGCAGGGACAACTAACACCTCAATAAGGCAAGAAAAAGATGGGTATGGAAAGCATAGACGCATTTTAATACCATACCCATCTTTTAATTCTTTCTTTATTTTTTTTTCTCAATTTGTTGATCTTTTCAAAGTGATTATTACCAAAAGAATCATAGCCATAATCAGTAACAGCGCAATGATGAAACAACAGTGAGTGGCTTCTTCTTAACTTGTTATTTTCTAATGAGTGTTTAATTAGATCTACTACTAGCGTGAAACTAAAGTGAGGGTCAAACAAGAAAAGCTTATAATTAAACTTCCCCCTCTTTATATCCATTTATTTCTTTCTCTCTTTGGCAGTATTGACTAATGAGTAATGGGTAGGGTGGTAGAGTTTAGAGAGAGACATCACTATTATATACAAGTGAATTCATATTGCAATTTACAACTACTAGGTACAAGCATCAATATATCTTCATAATTTGGAACCTTGTTATGGAACTTGAACTCGGCACCCTCAAAAAAATCCATAGTTTTCCACATATTAGCTAACCACTTAAATTCATTTCATTTTGGTTATATATAAATTTTAAACATTAGTGTCTTAATTAGTTCGATTAAGATGAAACCCAAATACAATTTTAATTCTTCGCCAATCGATACTGTCAATCTTGAAGCATTTTTTTTTTTATCAAATCTTAGGAAATGTAGATCGGGATGTACAAGGAGTACATGCATACAATAGCAGTAAGAAGCAATCAAGTTAGAACTAGGCTTCTAAAAAAGTAGATTACGACGTGGTCTAGATTTAGGGTTTATGTCGAAATCATGCAAGCTTTAGTTACATTTCCCCTAATTTTAGGCTTTATGTCCTGATTTTTTGGACTCATCAGAATCCCAAATTAACCCTAATTTTCTTTTTCTATTTTATAGAAAGCATAATTCCCAGTTTTTTGTGTGTGTGTGTGTGTGTGTGGGGGGGGGGGGGGGGGGGTTGGTTGGGGGGGGGGGTGGGGGGGATAAAAGGAGGATGAGACATGCATCATCGACATGATCAAAGGCGTCATCAAGATGGTTGGGACAGCGCATCGAAGTAGCGTTGAGAGGTCGACACAGAGAATAAGGAGAAGGAGGAAGAGGGCGGGGCAGCATATCGCATGGAGGAGGAGGTTGATTAGTCAAGAAAGATGATTAGAGAGAGAGGAGAGCATATTTAATTGAGAGAGAGATATTACCGAGAACTTGGAGAAAATAGATAAAAAATTTAGCGGATTGGTGACGTCTAGCGATTCCACTCTGCAATAAATATTGACTCCAGTCTACGACATAAGTGACTTTTGATAATGAGAAAGATTGCGATGCATCATGTAATATTGTCGCGATCTTTGGGCACTAATTTCGTTACATTGGCAAGTTCATTTGGTGTCGCAAAGACACCGTATAGTATCCATTTTTTTCTTATATATTGTAGCTATGAGGTCACTCCCAATTGCTACTTGCAGCGCCATATTGCAAAGTATTAGAGAGGTGGATATGGTTGAGTGTGTCGATTTGTGCAATCTTTGCTAGTTTGACATTGAATAGGGTTACACGAGAAAGACCTATTTTAATTATGTGGTACTAGAGAAATGGTGATCCTGACCCTCAGACCTATTTAAAAACTAACAATTAAATAGTTCTCAATTGGTTAGTTAACGGGAGTCAAACTTGGAGGTCATGAGTTTAATTCTTAGAATGCAATTCTTTTTTTTTTTAACTTTTTACGAATTTTTCATCATGTCCTTTTAAATTTTAAGCTGAATTAGTTCTTGTTGGTTTTGTTTTTGTTTTTTTCTTGCAAAAGCTCAATTCCTCTTTCTTTCTTTAGTCCCACATCGGATGCACCAAAACCTTCCTATGTACATATATTACTTTCTCTCCTTTGCTCTACTAAGTTGTTGTGTGGGGAACCCCTTGGGCCACACGCGCGCGCCGCCGCCGCCGCCCGGCTCGGTTCGGTTCGGCGCGCGTAACGGGTGCGGGTACGCGCCCACATCTGCGGGCGCCGAATGCCGATCCGATTTCCTCTTCGGGCTGGGACTCTAAAATTCTTTTTGCTCCTCTTTATTCAGTCATTTAGTTTTTCTGTAACGTTAGAAAATTAATTTCTGAACGTTACAAAATGATTCTGAACCGGTTTTGTGTCCAGATTCACTATTTTAATATTGTGTAACGTCTGAATTAATATGAGAATTAATTCAGACCGTTACAATTTTGTATTATATATTTGTGCTGATTTCTTTGAGAATCAATTGGAACAATTTCGTACTCCAAACCTCTGTCAATATTCTATTCAATTTCCATTGTCTCCGAGCTCTGGGCAGAGCTAAGTTCTGGTCGTTCTCTCCAAGTCGTGTGCGGCAACGAGATACCGGTAGTGCGGGGGTTTTACCACTAGGAGCTTCGGGAACGTCTGCACACAGATCCCGAATAAACTCTTAGGGCAGTGCTTCGTGCACGACTTCCCCAGAGGCCGGTAACATCTGTTTAAATTTTATTTTTTATTCTGCAATTTTACAAAGAAAAATATACAATAGTTCTAACAGTTCTACCCCCCCTAGAGCTTGTAGTCATGGTTACTGATGACCACAAAATGTGCAAACGATCAAAAGTTCATTGTAGAGATTTGCTAATAGAAGTATATAAGTGAAACAATTCTATCTATAAATTTAGGGTTTTGGCTGTGTTGTGGCAAGGGTTTTTGGCAACTCCAGATTTCAAGCCTTTGTACAGTATAACAAGTTCTCACTACCAATGCCTTCTATTTATATATAGCTTGCTTACTCATGATATTCTTTTGGTATTTTATGTCTTCGCTTATAATTGTTAAACACGATCGATCAAATTAGGAATATCCTTGGATATACAATATCCTAATTAGTTGCAGGTGAATATATATGCGACTGCAGGAAAGGGAAATGGCTGAGCAAGATCAAGCAAACTGGGACGCTCGGGTGCAGGAACAGGAGCAGACACAGGAAAATGAGTGGCAGGTACGGATGCAGGAGCTGGTTCGCAGTCAGGAACGGATGCGAGCGCAGATTGCTCATGAACGTGCACGTATTAGTCAGTACTGGACTGCACACATCGAGCAGGAGCGAGCTCATACTGCTCAGTATTTGACTCTGCGAATTGAGCAGGAGCGCGCACGTATTGCTCAGTACTATTCAACAATCTATGGGAGAACCAGCTTGCCACCTAATTCCGTCCTCTCTAATTCGTTCATAGCAACTCCCCCATATCCCAGAAATTCTACCTCAGCGCCTTCTTGGTTGCCGCCACCACCAGCGTTATTAATGGCTACCCGACCCCCTTCTTTTCCGACGATATCAGTGCCTCTCAGCCCTTTCATGCGGATGCCAGCGCCAGCGCCAGCGCCAGCTTTTAGACCAATGTCACCAACAACAGCTTTCGAGTCCAGCAGTAGTACAGAGGTAATATATATCCATAAGATAGAATAGCTAGTATCACTAATGGATACACACAATACCAGCTTTATAACCATAACCCATACTAATATATATTAAAAACAAATCATAGATACATCAGTTATTACTTGGTCTTGAATAATCATAAATTACGACCATATCCATACTAATGTATATTATAAAAAAAATATAATCCAAAATAAAGAACCTTAGTATTGGGATCGATATCCACATAATTGGTATATTGTACCAGCCCAATATCAATATTAATGCTAAATAATCTCCCTACTCTTCAACTTGAGTTACAAAAAATGATACGTATAAATATTCTTTTACTTGACTATGCAGCCTGCTATTGCAACTGCTGTCACCGATAGTCGTCGTGTTCCCGACGATGACGTTGAAGCTGAGGACCCCCTGCATAACTAGATGCATTTTTAGCTAGGGTGTGCAGGATTGCATTCGGTACTTTGTATATTGTGGGAATATATATATGAGTAGGAACATAATTTGGCTATTGGATATATAAATGGTACTCTGTATTTCGGGTTACATTGGTACACTGTATATATATAGAGGTTCAATATTTTCTTTCTTCTATGGGTTGGATGAATGCGTAGTTTATAATATGGAATATTAGATACTACTTTGTATATTGTGGGAATATATATATGAGTAGGCACATAATTATTTGGCTATTTGGATATATAAATGGTACTACGTATTTCTGGTTACATTGGTACACTATATATATAGGTGCAAATTTCTTTTTCTATGGGTTGGATGAATGCATAGTTTATATGGAATATTAGAGTAGCTAGAAGTTTACATATTATTCCTGGATTCGACATTAGAAATAAATAAGGGTTAAAATTTAGTACATCTGATTTGAATAGACTAATTAAACCTGAATAATAACTCTACCAATTAGTGATTATATGGAAGTTTTACTTGGTGCAAACGTATGCATAATTATATATAAACAGTGTTTCCTGTAACAAGATTTTAAATTGTTAATATAACCACCAACATGAGATATTGGTAGCAGATATATAAAGGCGGGATAATATATAATTAATAGGAACACTCACTTATGGCAGGGTAGTGATAACAACAAAAATATTTATAATTAATCAACACACAATATTTCAGGATAACCACACCAATATATTGGTTCACATACAGAGTGTACTTGTGTGAGCTGACAATATCTTAAACTTTCTAAGGGGGAGCAAAAATAACTTCAAGCCAAAAGCAAAAAAATTGAACCATGTCATTATGAGCTTTAAGAGAAAAGAACTAAGAACTCTTGTTTAAAAGGACCCATTCCAACTAGCCAATTGTTATATTTTTATCTAACCTTAACTAAATAACATAACAAGTAAAAATAAATTACATTATTTGACTTATATATATAATATGAAAACTCTAGACTTTATTGTGGATCTTTTACTTTCCAAAAGTGTCTTTCTTCAGCCTTTGATATATATATATATATATATATAAATATATATATATATATATATATATATATAAAAGACTAAACATGTAAATTATATACATCCCCACTAACAGAATTATTAACCACTAGAAAATTATAAATTTCCAATAAATGTTTATCATCGAAAAAATAAATTTACTTTAAAATATCATATATTATTTCAAAATGAAATTATCATGCAAATATATATTTAAAAAGTGATAAAAATATATAGACAAAAGACGAGTGCAAACATATCACTACTTCTAGTTTTTAATAAGGGCATTTTGAGTTTAGATCCTAACTTTTATATCAGCATAGAGTTTAGGCCTTGAGTTGTCCAATTAGAAAGTTTAGACCGTAAATTTTTATTATTTATTTTATTTTTCCTTTATACCCTCCATATTCTAAATATGACGATTCATTGTCAAGCTTGGAAAAGAGGGTATAATTAGAAAAATAAACAAAAAAAAATTCATTTACCGAAAATATCTTTAAATAAATTATCAAAAAAGAAACTATTTAAAAAAAATTAAAGTAACGAAAGGTTTTCTCATCTGGGATGGCGAAAAAGCAGCATATTTTATTTTATAATTAGGCTGGTAAATTTTTGCCAACCGAGTTGGCAAAAATTGAGCAACTGTAATTTATGACGTGGCTTTGCGAGTGACGGGTGCTGACGTGGCCATATTCATATTTTTGCCAATTGAGTTGGCAAAAATTTGGCCGGTTCGGTGGGGTGCGGTTCGGTTAGGTGGTTGGGTGGTTTAATAATGTGTGAGAGAGATAAATTTAATATGGTTAGACCGTGGTTTAAGAGAGTGGTTGCTTTAATATGGTGGGTGAGAGGGTGGTTTAATGTTGGTTGGTGTGTGGGTTGTATAAGGAGGGAGGAGGAAGTAGTGAACCTACAGAAGAAGCACTACCAGAAAAAGTCAAATTAGCGACGTCTAAAAACGTCGCTAAATAACAATAAATCGTCGCTAATTAGGTTTAACGACGTAGTTAGCGACGTTTTAAATCAGTCGAAAAACTCCAAGTCGCTAAAACCAAAAACGTCGCTAAACGTCGCTATGCCGACATTTTTTAGCGACTTTAATGTGTCGCTAAATTTAGCGACGTGTTGCGACGCCAAGTCACTAAACAGCGACGTTTATAAAAGTCGCTAAACGTCGCTGATTAGCGACATTTTTTGCGACGTTACACCGACGTCTTTAATGACCTGGCTATACTGCCATGTCAGCAATTGGCGACGTTTAGCGACGACTTTAGCGACGTCATTAGCGACGAACTTAGCGACGTTTTTCAGCGTCGCTGAGTAGCGACGTAATTAGCGACGTAAATTAACGTCGCTAAGCGTCGCTACACGTCGCTAATAACGTCGCTAATTTTTAAAAAAAAATAAAAAAAAAAATTTCCAGAATCAAACATTGGTGATTCCCTGCAGTTTTACATCATCTTCATCATACACACCAACATGATTCAATCTAGTTAACTATATAATCCAATTAAATTAAAAACCACAAGAAGTATCAATCCAATTAAATGTGGATAACTATATAATCCAATTAAATTAACTAAAAAATTAAAGACCACAAGAAGCATCATACATCATGTCTATTGTTGAAGTAACAATAATTCATAAATAATAATAAAAATAACTAGACTACTACGGATCTGCAGGAGGCTGACCAGCGGCGCGCTTCAAGGATAACAACTCCTCATACTCGTCCCGTGGAATCGACACCGATGTCGATGGAGAAGGCAGTGACGTCGGTGGCGGCCGTGCCCGCTCCAAGTCTGCGAGTCGCTGGTTGTAAGAATCCAGGGTAGATAACAGCCTTGTACTGCTATCACCCATTGAATCCTGTATCCTCGTCAGGTTCTCGCCCATCGATAGCTGTGACGCATGCATCCTCGTCAGCTTCTCGCCCATCGATAGCTGTGACGCCTGCAGCTCCATGATGTTGCGATCATTGGAGGCTCTAATATCATTTATCAATTCTCGTAGCTCCGTCATGCTGCGGTCGCGCATATCCAATCGTGCGATAAGCATCGGATCGTCCGCCTACGGCTGGGACCGGGACTGGTCCTCCATACTTCGCAGCAAGTCGTCACGGAGAGACGCAATCTGACGGTCAACGGCCTCCTGGACGGCCTCCTGGACTCTGGCCGACGACTGCGAGGGCTGTGTGGAATGCACAGCTGTCGGAGAGGCCCTAGATGACTGCGTCGCAACCAGGGCGCCATAGGAGCCCGTACCGTAGTACGTACCCCTCTGGAGACCACCAGCTGCGGTCACCCACAGGTCGTCCGCCGACGGAGATGGACCGGGCTGCAACGAAGCACCAGCCTCTCCAGGTGTAGGTGCACTAGCAGTCGCCCGCTCACGAAGCCTAAGATACTCGGCCTAGAAAAGGTTTAGAAACTCAATAATTGCCTAAGTTATATTAAAATAAACACAAAGTAAAGTAATACTTACATAGGTCTGTGAGGCTTGATATCTACGCTTGTAGTTTATATCCACCAATCCGACCTCGCTGTCCCCCGTCTAGGATAAGTTGTGAAGTACACGAGCTGAGCCTGACTTGATAGGACAAATGGTTCGTAGCCTTGATATCTACGCTTGTAGTTTATATCCACAAGGCCATGCTTGTCAATTTTCCAACCTTGATCTTGAATCGGATCGAACCATTCACACCTGAATAGCACGATATTAGCAGGTTCTGGGCCATAATTATATGTCAACTCCACAATCTCTCGTAAGATGCCAAAAAAATCATTGCCCGGATTGACGTCTTTGTAGTTTGTAGATTTGATACACAAACCACTATTTTTCGTGGAATCAAGATCCAGAAAGCTGTCTCTGATAGGAGCATTTGTTGACTTGAACCTGAACCCATTCACACAGAAACTTGGCCATATTTTTACGGCAGTAATTGGTCCCTTGGCTAGAGTCCTAATAGATTCAGTCTCGGATGATATTAGACGATCGACCTAAATACCAAAGTAGCGATGGTAAGTTATTTGTTTTACAAGTGCAGAAATAAAAAGTAATTACCAAGTATCTTACATATGCGCTCAACCAAGAAGGAAAATGGCATCTCATTTCTTGTTCTACTTCTTCGTCTGTTATGTAGGGTCTAACCGACCTCAACTCATCATTATATGTGCTGAAAAACAATGATGCAACTGCTAATTAGTAGCATAATAGTATCTTATACTATTACATTGAGATGATGTAAACGTGGACGTATTAATTACTTACCCCTCTAGCTTCTCCACTTCATCCTCGTCGCAATTGAGTAATATATACAATTGAGCAGCCCTTAGCTCATCGTCATTCAAATATCTCTTCTTCATTTTTTCCGAAGGCTTTCCGGATGTATTGAATACTTTGAGTATTGCATCATTAGATTCCTTATATGCGTCGTCATTTCTGGGAGCTTTCGTCCTATTAGTAGCAACATGCGGTTTGAAATACGTCGAGCAAAAGTTTGTAATCTCCTCGAGAACATAAGCTTCACAAATAGATCCTTCAACCCGTGCCTTATTTTTCACCTTTCTCTTTAGGTGATTCAGATGACGCTCGAAGGGGTACATCCACCGATAACCGACAGGACCACCAACACGTGCCTCATAGGAAAGATGAATTGGCAAATGCTCCATAGAGTCGAAGAATCCTGGAGGAAACACCTTCTCGAGCTTACATAGTGTTACCGCAATGTCCCTCTCTTGCTTTTCTAGACGATCGACGAGCAACTTAGTACAACAAAGATCTCTGAAGAATATGCTCAGCTCTGTCAATGGGTCCCAAACGACCTGCGGTAAGAATTCCCGAAATGCAATCGGAATTAACCTCTCCATGAATACATGACAATCGTGGCTCTTCATACCTACTAGTTTGTTCTCCTTGAGGTCGACGCATCTTCTCAAGTTCGACACGTACCCGTCTGGAAACTTTAGACCCTGAATCCACCTACAAAGTCTACCTTTATCCTCTTTATTCAGTGAGAAAACTGACTTAGGTTTCTTTAACTTTCCATTCCCCTCCTCTATCAGATGCAATGCAGGACGTCTACATATGTCTTCTAAGTCCAACCTGGCCTTCGGATTATCTTTCGTCTTCCCCTTTACATCTATTACAGTATTAATTATGTTATCAAACACATTCTTCTCGATATACATGACATCAAGGTTATGTCTGATCAGATTGGTGCTCCAATATGGCAGATCCCAGAATATACTCCTCTTCGTCCAGTTATGGGTGCGACCAAATCCGTCACACTTGTACCCCTTAGCAGGCTCTTCGATAGCACTTGGTAAATCTTTTACCTTTTCCCATATCGTGCATCCGGGCCACCTTGGAGGTGGATTGGCCTTCTCCACAACTCCCGTACGAAAAGCATTCCGATTCCTCCGGTACGGATGATCCTTCGGCAAAAATTGTCGATGACAATCGAAGAAGCACGGTTTGCCTCCGTGTTTCAAACGGAAAGCCTAAGAACGGTCCATGCAATACGGACATGAGAGACGACCATGGGTGCTCCATCCCGATAACATTCCATAGGCCGGAAAGTCGTTGATGGTCCACATAAGTGCTGCCCTCATCTAAAAATTCTGCTTTCTAGAAACATCGTACGTGTTGGCACCTACTTCCCACAGCTGATTCAACTCATCTATCAAAGGCTGTAAGTACACATCGATGTTCCTCTTCGGATTGTTCGGACCCGGGATAATAACGGTTAGGAACATATACGGAGTCTTCATGCACATCCAAGGCGGTAGATTGTACGGAGTGACGATCACAGGCCAACACGAATACTGGGAGCCCGAAAGTCCGAATGGGGTAAAACCGTCAGAGCAGAGCCCCAATCAGACATTACGCGCTTCCTCGGCAAAATGTGGATACTCTCGATCAAAGTGCTTCCATGCTTCTCCATCGGATGGATGATCCAATACTCCTTCGATCTGTTTTCGCCTGTGCCAACTCATGTTTTCTGCAGTCTCCTTAACCATAAACAACCGCTGCAACCGCAGCGTCAAAGGCAAGTAGTGCATCGAATCGGTAGGCTTCCTTGCACCGACAGACTTTCCTCTAACAGTGGCCTTGTAGCGATCAGCACCACAGAATCTACATGCATCTTCATCCTTGTCGTCTTTGTAGTACAACATGCACCCGTTGCGACATGCATCAATTTTTTCGTATCCCATCCAAAGCGATCTCACCATCCTCTTAGATCGATAGAAGTCTTTAGGCAACTTTGCACCCTCGGGCAAGATCTCTATAATCAAATCGAGCAGTCGATTATAGCATTCTTGCGACATGTTAAAATCGGACTTGATGCTCAATAATCTTGTAACCACCTCCAACGGTGAATGGTCCTCACAACCAGGATATAGTGGAGTCCTTGCATTCTCAAGCAACTCCATAAACTTTGCAGCATCGGCATTCGGTGCCTCCTCAGCTGCATCATAATTGTCTGGATTGAAACTAGGTCCTGCCGTATCATAATTGTCAGGATTGAAACTAGGCCCCGCCGCATCATAAACCATGTTCACCAACCCGTCGTCGTAAGCATCGTGGTCTTGGACATCCATATACGGCTCCACATAGGGCTCCGACTCCGATGCTAGAGATACAAGTTCTCCGTGCGTGGTCCACTGATAGTAATTCGGCGTAAAGCCCTTCGAGTATAAATGATATGTAACTTCCACTTCTGGATGATATTTCCTGTTGCAACATCTCACACATGGACACTTAATTTTGGTACCGTCCATGTACTGAGGGAACGCCTTGACGAACTGCAGGAACTGCTGTACACCCTCAATGAATTCATCCCGCACACCGCACATGTCATCAGGATGACGGTTGTACATCCACGAACGATGGCGCAGATAGTAATTCATATCCATTTCTAGATACTTCTGTAAAATTGACATTATGTATCATATAAATCATTACATGCAAAATTAACTTCTGTGTCTGTGTCAGTGTCCGTTATGGGAAAAGCAGTATATATATATATATATATATATATATATATATATATATATATATATATATAACATTACCCAAATAATATCTTAATACCACTTTACTACTATACCTTAACCCACTTCTGTGTCAGTGTTCGGATTTTAGTGTAGTAGGCTCCAGCCGAAGCCAATAAGTTTCTTGAGATGCATGTCCTTAATGATGCATGCTGCGATGATATCTTTGCTCCATTAGAGGCTCTTCATACTGCTAGCTAGTGATTTCAGTAAGTGTTGAAATTAATCCTTTATTTATTTAAGCTGATTTGTAAGTTTCGTTTAGCTAATTCAACTGTTATAGTCATATTATTTAGACCATTAGGCACTTCTTGAAACTGGCAGTAGGGTGAGGAACTGAGATACATAACTCCACAGTACTTTGCTTTCGGCAATTAACCCCTATATATATTGGGAGTGGAACGAGGAAGTAGCTAGAGCTCAAAATTCTTGGGACACAATTAAGGACGGTTGCTTAGATCATACACTTCCTGGTCGAATAATTGGCGTTCTAATTAATTTGATCACATGATCAGTTGTTGTACGAATATTCAGGAATTAGTTCTAATTTGTTCACCCAATGTACGTAGTCATGACATATGAACATGGATTCAATAATAGCCATCATTTCTTCCCCTCCTCCATTGGACCAATGAATAGTAACCACAAAATCAAACAATTAGTATGTATGTATGTATGTATGTATGTATATATATATATATATATATATATATATATATATATATATATATATATATATATATATATATATTGCAAAAGTGCAAATAAATACACTTATATTCTTTCTTTCTTATTCATCGATCCATATTATTTATTTATTTTATACTTGAAAGAAGAAATTAAAATCTGATCTCTACATGATCGCACATGCATGAACATTGTCAAAAAACCTAACCCTAACCCTAACCCTAACCCTAACCCCATGTCAAAAAACCTAACCCTAACCCTAACCCTAATCCCATGTCAAAAAACCTAACCCTAACCCTAACCCTAACCCTAGGTCCAGATCAGTGTCTGTGTCAGTGTGTGTGTGTGCCGTGTCTGTGTCTGTGTCAGTGTCAGTGTGTGTGTCGTGTTTGTGTCAATGTCACATGTGTCCTGTGAGAGAGAGAGAGAGAGAGAGAGAGAGAGAGAGAGAGAGAGAGAGTATACCTTGTCGGAGTAGTCGCGGTCGACGGAGCTGGGGGGGGGGGGGGGAATTTGTTTTCGAATCGAAATTTCAACTGACGGGGAAAAATAAAACCGACCCCTAATTAACCAAATTTTAGCGACGTTTAGCGACGTCCAATAAAAAATGTCGCTAAATTAAATATTTGCGACGTAAAGGACGTCGCTAAACACGTTGCTAAATATTTTGAGTTTAAATGTCGCTATATACGTCGCTAAACGTCGCTAAATTAGACATATTAGCGACGTTTAGCGACCTTAATTGAACTTATAGCGACTTATCTTTTAAAATCGTATTAAAAGTCGCTAAACGTCGCTAAATGTCGCCATTTAGCGACGTCTAGCGACGTGTTTATAATGAGTCGCTAATTTTCTTTTATTAGCGACGTTTCTTTTGACGTCGCTAAAATACGTCGCTAATCCCGCTTTTTCTAGTAGTGAAGAGTATTATCGTATTGGAGTGGAGTGGAGAAGGAAGTAGAGAAGCAGGAGCAGAATCAAATTTGTAGGTGCAAGAAGAGAAGGAGAACAAGAAGAGAGGTTTGTTTTGTAATATTTTTATTTTTATTTTTTTAAGTAATTTTTTTGGTTTTGTTAAGTAGTATCTGATTCTAATTCTAATCCTAGCCACAATTATAATTGTAATCCTCATCCTAGTAGCCATAATCATTTAGTATAAAATATATTGTTTGTCTTTCTTATAATAATTAGAATGTTATTATAATTATTAGCATGATGAAGGAAGGAGAAATATTTTTACCAAAATCGAATAATATAGTGTTAGTGTTAATATTTAGCATGTTAATAAATTTTCTAAATAGTTTTACTTAATCATTGTAGTTTTGATAGTTAATATTCTTAATTAATTTTAGTATGATGGAAGAAAAACCATTAATTATAATTATAATTTTAGTTATAATCTAATACTACTCGTTAGCAAAATAGTTATGATTATACCCTAATAATAACTATTTTTCTAATCCTAAGTAGTTAATGTTAGTGTTAGTAGTTAGTGTTACTATGTAGTTAGTGTTATCACTACCAAAATATGATGAAATAGCGACATTTTTAGCGGCGACATAATAAAATATCGCTAATGATAAAGACTTTAGCGACTCCAAAAATAAACGTCGCTATACATCGCTGTTATCGCATAATGACGTTTAGCGGCTGTGCTTGGATTTTTATTTTAAAGAATAGTCACTATAAGCTTCTTTAACGTCGCTAAGCGTCGTTGATTTTTTGATTTAGTGACATTTTTACCGACGTTGGTTATTTTTTAATTAGCGATATTTTTAGCGACTTCGCTAACGTTGCTAAATTTTTTAATTAGCGACGTTTAGCGACGTTCAATTTAGAAGTCGCTAAAAAGATAATATAGATTTTAAGTTTTTTATTTTTTCCCATTCTCTCGATCTCATCCTCTCCCTCCTGCACCCTCATCCCCCCCCGCCCCAGCTATCCTAACCTCTCTCGACTCTGGCGGCCCCCCTCGACCCCCTGCTCTGGCGACCCCGACCAATCTCGACTCCTACAACCCCCAACGGCCCCCTGTTGTAACGCCCCGCAACTGCACGGTACATTGCGCTGAGTCGGAATGATTGAGGCAATAGCTGGTTACATTTTAATTTATTGGATTTGGGAACGAGTATTAATTTGGGCTGGTTTTATTTGCAGATTGCTAGCGGAGTTCGATGGAAATCAGGTGTTCGTTCAGAGCAATACTGAGATAGCTGGATTGGTGCGATAATGCTGTCTTCCTTAGTTCGACCGGTCGGATAATTTGGAGAGCACGGCCTGCTCGCACGGTCATACCCGTTGAGTAGATCGTGTTTTGCATCGGACTACGGGTTCAAGAGATCGGTCGTAACGGCAGGACATGATGCTTAACGAAATTAAACTATGTGAGTGGGCTCTGTCCCTTCTTCTCTACTCCTTTATGCCTAATAATATGGAAAACACATAAAGGCTTGAACACTTGGACTGGAACTTGGAAATAACTACACTGTGGCATGCATAGAGTGTACGTCGTTTGCTTGGATATGTTTGTGGCTTGAATTGGTTTTCGCGTTGGATAGTTGAAGCTAGAGTTGGATTACATTTGTGTCAGTTGGAGAAGCAGTTGGAATCATATATCTTGGTTGGAACATCAGGAATTTGGACGAGCGAGCGTGCATCCGTGCACGAGCATCACTTGGGCGCTTTGTCAAGCAAAGCGTGCAGTTGTGGTTCGAAACCGAACAACTGCATCGGCGAGGGCATTGTGCCACTGTTGGGGCATTGTGCCATGGGATTGTTCTGAGCGAGGGGTGTTTCACCAATTAAAAACATTGTGTCAAGAAGAGGCATTATGCCTATGGGAATAACTTGAGATTTGTGCCTTGGGCTATATTGGAGAATTGTTATGGATATTTGGTTGGATAAGTCTAGGATCGCTTGGCGGGGCGAGAATGCTCGATCCTCTCGTCATACCTACTTGGTGTCTGCATGTCACGGATAACCTATATTGCACAAGGTTTCCTCTCCTCGAACGGGATAGGCTCCGGAGCACCAGGACCGTTCGGCCATGGAGGAGACAATGGTAACGTGCCTTGGGTGCGGTGCCGGTAGTTCGATACGACCAGGTGGGCTAGCTACTCGGCCTGGATCGGGTAGAACTGCACTTGATCTGTCCGATCAACGTCATTTATGGCTTGGCCAGTGACTTCATATAGATAAGAGTTAGTTTGCTTTACTTTGGTTTGGTTTGTGCTTTTCGCGTAGGCGACGGCCACCTTGCCTCGGCAAGAGTGTGCATATCGAGATTGGATTATGGTTTGGATTGAGGATGGATATTGAGGCTTGGAAATGGTTCGATAGGTTCTCGAGTTGCTTAGGTTTGAGTAGGACGGTTTGCATGCTAGTTTCTTTCGAGTTAGTTATATATTGCTTGTCGATTGGCTTGAGTTGAATGCTTGCATGCTTAACTTGATTTATAGCTTTTCTTAACATGTCATGCCTATGCCATGAAACAAATCTAGGATTCAACTAGAAAGATCACCATATAACTGTTTGTATTCACTATTTTACTTAGTGTCGGCTTAGACGAGTGGGTTACCCTGCTCACAAGTACGGCTGTGTACTGACCCACGTTTATGGGTATTATTTCAGGTACGCAGGTGTAGTGGCGCTGCTTGGATATACGAGACATGATGTATGAACTGTAAGTACCTTTGTGGGCTAGAAAAAAGAGCAAGAGTATTGCATTAGCCTTTGCGGCATTTCATTTGGACCCTATCGAGAGCTCCGCTGCGTATACTCTGATGTGTGGTCGGTACACAATACTTGACTTTCGCTGCAACTTGGTCGCTTCGATGATAACTTTGGTGTTTGACAATATCGCCTTGTACAAGCGCAACTCCAGGCTCGTACGGCATTATGTCTCAATGAGAACGATTGTCCTACGGGAGCGCTGCAACATGGTAATTCACGTTCAGCGGGGACTATTGAGCTTGCGGGAGATTGGGGTATGACATATTGGTATCAGAGCGCCCGGTTATTTCCTCGAACTTGGTCCTTCGCTTCATCACAAACTTTAAATAGCTTTCGCGTGTCATTTAGCTCTTGGCCCTACTCGGTGCCGCATTGGATATTTCATGCAATAAGTCTACATATTGTTGGTTGTGGTTACATATTGTGCTTCGTTGCGTTGCTTTTGTTGGTTTTTGTTAGATCGCTTAGCATCGTTAGGCGTTGTTGCATTCGTGTAGCAAGTTGGGTAGCATTGTTGTATTTGTGCAGCAATTTGAGAGGGGTGCCGTTGCGTTGGTTTGGCTTGTCGTTCAGGGAGTTTCTGACTGCATTAGTGGATTAGTTGGTTGGCAGACGAGATTGGTTATGCGACATGTTTTGAGTAGAAGCATCGATTGAGAAAGGATCGTTGCACAAGTTGCTCGTGTAGAGAAAGTGTTGGATGGAAGTTTGATTCTTGGCTGGGTATATCATAGAGAGCATTGCACGAGTTGCTCGTGTGGCGCATCGATTAAGCAGGTTTGAGTTTGGCTTGGGAATTTCAGGATAGCATTGCACGAGTTGCTCGTACAACAAATGTGTGGAACATTTGGATATTAGGTTGGATTACTTGGAAGAGAGCTCGATGCACGGGAATGCTCGTGTTGCGAAAGTATCAGACGGTTTGAGAATAGCTGGAAGCATTGAGAATGGAACATAGCACAAGTTGCCTAGCGAGATTGATGGAAATAGTTGGATGGTTAAAGAATTGGCTGAGTTTCGTATCAGACTTGAGTTGGGGATGCAGGATCACACATAAAGGATGGTTCGAACGGATCTTGGATCAGTGCAAGGAATCATAATGCGAGTAGCGACTTGATTCAAAGTGGTATATGGGATACCATATAGTGAGCAAGGTATTGAAATATTTTGGATAGATATCAACGAAAATTGCCTCAACGGACTCGGGTAACAGGAATATAAGTTGGTTGGTGCACATCGGCTGAGTTGGAAAGAATAAAAAATGGAGCAAGCGAATATTGAGTTGAGCAATCGAGAACGGACTTGTGCAAATGGAAGTATCGTTGGACTTGAGAGATGGGCGAGATCGGAATCAGCAATGGGAAATAGTGTTTGGAAATTTGAAGGATTGAGGCAGACCAAGTATTAGAAACAACTTGGATCGATCAGATAAAAAGTTGAATATCGAATTTCGCTTGCACGATTTAGAAGTTCGGTGGAGCATTCCTGAATGCAAAGAACGAGTTGAACATAAGGAACGAACAGTTGGGATACGCTTGAGCGAAGCGGTGGGTGAATCGGAGGATAGCGAGCACGAACTACGAATTTTAGAAATACATTGGAGCTGTTGATTAAGCAATAATACACAATCTGGTTTGGAGGGGCAATGCGATAGATTCATACGGACTTGAAAGATTTTCGAAATTGGCACTCGGGAAGTTTGACTCAGGTTTTACGAAGGTAAAATTTGGTAGAATGGTGCAACGATGTGGACGGATTCTCCGAAAAATATGAATGGGCACGAGGAAAGTCTAGTTGATGTTAAGTCAGATTGGAAGTTAACACTTGCAGTACTGAGGCGGATTGAGGCAGCAAGTAAAGGCAATAAGGATTTGAGATTTATGTTGGAACCGATGCACGAGGTATTGAGAGTGTGTGGACTAATCGAAACACAGGAAAATCAAGACGGACTAAGGAATGGAATGAGGGAAAGGATTCGGGCGGATGAACATTCGAAGATAGCTAAATGAGAGGGTAATGTTGGAGCAAAATACTGTGCTGCTCGAGAAAGTTGGACGTGCATTGTGGAACGCGGCAAAGGGATAAGAATTGGAGCAAGTCTTTGGTTTCGGAAATCATTGCAAGTGGTAGTGCAAGAAGTCAAACATGGCAGTTCAAAAAATTTGATGGATTCAGGACAGAACGACGGATTGATGAAAAATGGTTTCGGCGAGCGCAGTTCTCGAATTATGGCTCGGTAGACAGTAAGACTCAAGGTGGTTAAGCGGCATTTGGTTGACAGGTTCGTCAAAGGTAATGCATGAAGTGCTCGGATTCAGAAGTTTGTTCGAATGAAATGGTTAGATTATGGCTCAGATTTGCAGAGAAGATATAGCATGGTTCATAGTAATTGTCCATCGTGATGACTTACAAGTATTAAGCGTAGCTTCGGGACAACTGACCCTAGCGACTTGACCACCAAATCAGAGGTGAATGTTGTAGACCCATAGAACGACCCTTGAGGTGGCGCATTTGGGAATGCATCGAAGGAAGATGTGAGTATTGTGTGTTGGAGATTGTCCTATTGACTGAGTATTGGATTTGAGAGACCCTTGGGATAGCCTTCAGCTGAAGATGCAGCCAGAAGATCGAAGCATGGTGGGGATGGCCTAAGTCAACTGATGAGATTCGGAGTCGCAGATTTTTGAAGATAGCATCACCTCTGACTTGTCGTGCCCCGGAAGGGAATAGCATTTATATGAATTAACGACTGTGAAACTAGCTTGTGAAGTTAAAGCAGCGGCTCGTTCGAATCAGATTATTGCAATATTGGAAGGGACAGATGTGCCTCAGATTTTTAAGATGCATCAAAACTTAGTTTAGGATGCATGCTCGTATAGAAGGCGAAGGTGATATCCTGTGCTTCGAGGCAGTGGAAGCAGCACGAAGAACTATTCCATGCGCAACCTAGAAATTGTGGCGAGTGTGTCCACGTTGAAGTTGTGGCGATACTATCCCTTTGGTGTGGCGGCAAGATCTTCGTGGATCACATGAACCTTAATATAGATGTTCACCTAGTAAGGTATTGAGATTGAAGAAAAGGTGTTGGGCTGAGATGATCTAAAAGAAAAGTTAATATTTGGGTAAGTCGCCTAGCTGGGGTAGTATCAGTTGAGATGATCATTCGGTATAAGAGATAACATTTGGAGATGGTGCTAGTGTAGATTTAGAAATAGTTGGATGGATTAAGTTAGAGCACGAACTGATTGAGTCGGTGGAAAATTATCATATTTGAGAATAGTGCTCGGGCGAATGGTTATGGAATGGAAATCAGGATTGGTTCAATAAGAGTAAAGCAAATGGATGCCTCGGACATAAAGATACCTTTGTAACTTGTCCAAATTCGCTATCGCAAAGCTTGGCTGAAATGCATGTATTTCAGGGACGCCTTAAATATGTGTACGATCCAAAACTAAGTGATATAAAGAATTTGTATTGAGCTACAAGGAGGATGTGGGAATATGGAATTTATTGCGATGCGTTCAACGCAAGCGAGATGTTGAAAATGGATCAAGAGAATTTGAGTTGCATAGTACAGAGTTATGGAATTGGATTGCGGTATGCTAGTAAAGGATGGATACTAGTATGGTTCGGGGATGAACCTGATTCTAAGTGGTATATTATGTAATGTCCCGCAACCGCACAGTGCGTTATGCTGAGTCGGAATGAATGAGACAATAGCTGGTTACATTTTGATTTGTTGGAATTGGGAACGGATATTAATTTGAGCTGGTTTCATGTGCATATTGCTAGCGGAGTTCAATGGAAATCAGGTATCCGTTCAGAGCAGTACTGAGATAGCTGGATTGGAGCGATAATGCCGTCTTCCTTAGTCCGATCGGTCGGATGATTTGGAGAGCACAGCCTGCTCGCACGATCGTACCAATTGAGTAGATCGTGCTTTGCATCAGACTACGGGTTCAAGGGGTCGGCCGTATCGACAGGACATGATGCTTAACGGAATCAAACTATGTGAGTGGGCTCTGTCTTTTCTCCTCTACTCCGTCATGCCTAATAATATGGAAAATAAGTAAAGGCTTGAACACTTGGACTGAAACTTGGAAATAACTACACTGTGGCATGCATAGAGTGTACGTCGTTTGCTTGAATATATTTGTGGATTGAATTGGTTTCCATGTTGGATAGTTGGAGCTAGAGTTGGATTATATTTGAGGCAGTTGCAGAAGTAGTTGGAATCATATATCTTAGTTGGAATATCAGGAATTTTGTCACGCCCCAGTCCCAAAATGTCAGAAACTAGGCCACGTGTCACTGGCCAGCTGACACGTCACTAAGGGCTTAATCCACTTTGATGGACCCAAAGGGACGTGCTACGCTGTCCTAAAATACTACAAGTATAGAACAGGTAAAACTATCTCATCCACAACAAAATGTCAGAAAAGCAAGTGCTGAAATATATATATAACTGAGTCTGATACAGTACACAACTGGTGAGAATACAAGCCTACTACAAAAACTGATAATAGCGCAGAAAAATCAGATAGACTAAGCAGTGTCTATCTGATCAAAACATCTCCATCTCTAGGTAGCAGCATCTAGGGTCAAGCCTACTCTGAGGGTATCTCCTCGAGCTCCTCCTCGGTAGCACATCTGGCCTCCTGATCAGGCCCGTACACTATGGAGTAGAAAGCTTCATCTAGATCTGGCAAGGAACCAGGTCCTCAGTGGAACGTAACAAGATACAGAAAAATGACATGCCATGTAATGTAAATACTGAATAAAGAAATAAAATAAATACAGGGTGCTAACCATACTAAGTGAAAATGCAAGTAAAGATCCAGTAGTACGCATGGGAATGTGTGGCTAGACATACGCTGACGTAATTCACCAATCGTGGCGACTGGCTAGTATACGTGTCGTATGCCCCCGACTCAGGGAACTCTGCAATCGACCATCTCTGATACGAAGGTATAAAACATTATTGGAGGGGTGTCCCATACGTCTACCAGTTATCTTTCCCATCCCAATGAAACTAAATGTCAAGTTGTATTTTTTTCCTGAATTATTCTAATCCGTGATGCGGGTCACACGTATTGGTAGCTAATCAAATACGCAGCTCGCATCCAAATATGCATGGCAACCATGTTGCGTGTTCCCGTGATAGGGTCTAGGAGAATATTAGAATACTCTCTCAGTTGTGGGTGAGTCTGTAAATTGTCAATCATAACAGCTGACTGTACCCAAGGCAGTCTCAGGTAATCATGGTATATAAAATTCAGGAACAAAGCAGATATCAACAATTGAATTTAAACATTAACTTGGCAAGGTATACTTGCCTACTCCTTGATATTGTTGATAACCTGATCTCACAGTCAGGTTTGAAGGTGCTGGTGACAGGGGGTCACTGGCTGTGCTGTAGTTGGTTTCTGTTACAACAGATAGTGTTTGTGAATAACTTGGTTGCAAATAATAAGTATACATCTATACTTATATACATATATATGATATAGATATATATATATATATATATAGTATGTATATAGATATAGTATATATATAGTAGTATATATATAGTATTTAAAGAACAGACAAATGCAGGTAAATAGTAGCAGGGTATATCCACTGCGATAGATATATAATATTATAATATTATCAGGGTGTATCCTCTGATAATATAATAGTCAGGGTATATCCACTGAGATATAATATAGGTAATTTGAAATGACAGTATAGGAATTAAATACATATATATATATATGTACTATAGTATATAGTATAGTATATAGATAATAAAAAGGAATTGACAGTGCAAGAAATTAATACGTATATAAATGCTGTATTATTTAACAATATAATATAAGTAGTAGCAGGGTCTATATGTGACCACTGTAAATATACATATATAGATAGGCTGTAATATCCAGCACAATATTATATATATATATAATATATAGATAATGACATTGCAGAAATGTAAATTTACATATTTAATATAAGCTGTATTATCCAGCTGGATATATATATATACATATATAGATAATATATATATATATATAGATAAATAGGTGCAGGAAATTAAATACAGAAAAATAAATAAAAGGAAAATGCATAGCATACATTATACTAGTAATTATATAACATATACAAATATGTTATATATATATATAATACATAACCTATAGTATACATGTTATAAATATATGTACATATATATATATATACTTATAGATATATATAATAATAGAATATAGTAATATTCATATACATATACATATATTTATTATATATATAATACTAGTATATACAGTATTATTATACTGTATAATAGCTTTATATATTATATTTATATATATATAGAATAATATATACATATAAATACACATATATACATATAATTATACATATATATATACATATATATATACATATATATATATATATATATATATATATACATATACATATACAAATATATATATAAATACATATATATTAGGTATTAGGAATATACCTACTGACAGGTGGGCCCTAGGGGTCGTCGACGGCGGGTGGACGGCGGCGGAGCTGGCCGGAGGCGGCCGGAGGAGCAGCAATAGCAGCAGTGGCTACTGGCAGCAGCAGCAGCAGCAGCAGCTTGCGGGGGCTCTGGCCGGCGGAGGAGCGGCGGAGGTGGCCGGGCAGGCGGCGGGTTCGGGAGAGGGGGAGGTGGCGGTCAGGTTGGTGGTGGTGGCGGAGCTCCACGACGGTGGTGGTGGCTAGGGGCGGCCGGAGTAGAGAGGGTAGTTTAGGGTTGGGGGTGGTCGACGGTACTGCGGGGGCTAGGGCGGCTGGAGGCGGTGTCGTGGGGGGGTGAGGTGGTGGTGGTAGGTAGGGGAGGTCGGGGCGAAGCTTTTGGGGAGGGTGGCGGTGGTCGGCGACGGCCGGAGGCGGCGCTGAGGGTGAATGGGAGTGGTGGTGGTGCTGTGGAGGTGGTGGTCGGGATGATGCTGTGGAGGCTGGCCACGGCGGAGCAGGCGGCCGGAGGTGGGTGGAAGTGGTCGGAGGGAAGGGGAGGGGAGTGGCGACGGGTTCGGCGGTGGTCCGGTGGGCGGAGGGTGGCCGTGGTGGCGGTGGGATGGGTTTGAATGAAGGGGATGGCTAGGGTTTATATAGGTTTAGTTGAGTGGCAATTTTATAATTAATGGCAACTTCAGGGGTATTTTGGTAATTTGGTATTTGGGATATTTCTACAGGATTTTTCTGGATTTTTGTGGTGGGTCCCTCACACCTATGGTCTAGCTAATAGAATTAGGCCACCTAGCATGCCATTTTGCATATAAACCCCTAACTTTTCAATAATTGCATAAATGCATAAAATTTGTATTTTGCGTAATTTCGCAATTTACCAAATTTTAAATACTGATTTCCCGAAATTCTAAATTGTACAAAAATGAGAGAAATAGCTGGGGAAAATGTTTTGGACAGTGTGGGGTGATTCTGGGCAGGTGCAGGGTCTGATATTGCAGGTGATACGGGTCACCGTATTTATTATTTAATAAATACTGTGCACGGTGTTCACTAATTATTTAGAGGCTATTAGGGTCATAATTTTTCTACGGTGTCAATACGATAATTGTAATACAATTAGAGTAGAATATTATCGTATTTTTGGTTGGGCAATCAGGTACCTACTGGTCCTCAAATCTCTAAGGGTACAGAGATGGATAAAGAGCAAAAAATTAAATAGGAAATAAATACATACGTTTGTAACGATATTTGTGCGACTAAAACGAAGCATCAAACGAGGTTTCTGGAAGTTGCACAAAATACAGAAAAAGTAGTCTAACAAGTCTAGGGCAGGTATGTAAAATTTATTTAGGGTTAACAGCTAGTGTGATGCCCTAATCAATTGTGTAATGAACAGGTGCACAATCAATATAATATATAATAAATAAAATTTTAAAAAGTTGCTCTAATTCTAATTAGTCAAAATTAATCCTAAATTACAGAAATCTGGTCGAGGGAGTTTATAATCTACCCTCCTTAGAATATTTCGTCCTCGAAATAAAAACAACCATATAATGAGAATGAAAAATTAATTAAGGACATAAGATGATTAAGGAAGATTGAATTTGAAATATTGGACATACCCTAGTTTTGAAATAGGTGGGGATAACGCTGACGAATATCCTCTTCTCGTTCCCAGGTGGATTCACCTGGTGCATGATGTCTCCATGCAACACGAACGAGAGGAATAGTATGGCCTCGCAACACCTTCTCGCTTCGGTCCAGGATCTCTACAGGCTCCTCCTGATAAGATAAGCTTGGCCCGATGGTGATCTCTGAGTAGTCTAGCACATGACTCGGGTCTGGAATGTACCTCCTCAGCTGAGATACGTGGAAGACGTCATGTACTCCCTCCAAAGTCTGAGGTAGAGCTAGTCTGTAAGCAACTTCTCCGACGCGATCTAGCACATCGAAGGGTCCAATGTACCTTGGACTTAGCTTCCCTCTTCCTCCAAATCTGATAGTTCCTCTAGTAGGTGAGATCTTTAAGAACACATGCTCTCCTACTTGGAACTCTAGAGGTCGGCGATGAATGTTGGCCCAGTGCTTCTGCCTGTCTTGTGCAGCTCGTAGGTGTCCCTGGATCTTCTTTACTTTCTCCACCGTACGAATAATCAGTTCTGGTCCCAAGATCTGTCTCTCGCCAACATCGCTCCAGCATACTGGGGAACGACATTTTCTTCCATACAAAGCTTCAAAGGGAGCCATTTTAATGCTCGCTTGATAGCTGTTGTTGTAGGAAAATTCCACCAGGTGTAGATAATCTTCCCATGATCCGCTGAAATCAAGCATGCAGGCTCTCAGCATATCTTCAAGTGTCTGGATGGTGCGTTCTGATTGGCCATCTGTTTGTGGGTGATACGAGGTGCTGAACTTGAGGCGGGTACCAAGACTTTCTTGCATACTTTGCCAAAAGTAAGATATAAATCTCGTATCTCTGTCAGATACTATGCTGACTGGCACTCCATGCAGACGCACTATCTCCTTCATGTACATATTCGCCAATACTTCTGTAGATTGTCCAACTCTAAAAGGTAGGAAATGAGCAGCCTTTGTGAGTCTATCTACGATTACCCATACAGCATTACGACCACTAGGACTTCTTGGGAAGCCCGTAACAAAGTCCATCGTAATGTGTTTCCATTTCCACTCGGGTATTGGGAGGGGTTGAAGTAGACCGGCAGATCTCTGATGCTCAGCCTTGACTTGCTGACACACCAGGCATTTGGCCACAAAGCGTGCTATCTTCCGCTTCATTCCATGCCATCAGTAATATTGTTGCAGATCTCTGTACATCTTTGTGCCTCCTGGATGTATAGAGTATGTTGAGCTATGAGCTTCTGACATCAGCTCATTACGAAGTTCTCTATTTGGAACATAAAGACGATCACCATATCTTAGAGTCCCATCTTCATGTATGCGACATCCTGTCTGAATTCCAGCCTCTGTTCTTTGTCGAAGCCTCTGAAATCTTGCATCTGTTGGTAGAGTAGTTTTGATTCTTTCTACCAAGGTTGTTTGCAGCTGATAGTTTGACAATTGGTCGTCAAGTCCCGGCAAAATGACCTCTATTCCCAAATTTTCTAGATCTCTCAGAAGACCTGATTGGGTGATCATAAAGAATGCCGAGGGTCTTCTGCTTAGAGCATCTGCCACCATATTAGCTTTCCCTGGATGGTACTGTAGATCAATTTCGAAATCCGCCATCACTTCGAGCCATCGTCTTTGTCTCAGATTTAGGTCCTTCTGGGTGTAGACGTACTTCAAACTTTTATGATCGATGAATATCTCCACTCGTTCGCCATATAGATAGTGTCTCCATAGCTTCAGGGCGAAGATGACTGCGGCAAGCTCCAGGTCGTGAGTGGGGTAATTCTTCTCATGAGTCCTCAACTGTCTTAAGGCATAAGCTACAACCTTCCCATGTTGCATTAAGACACAACCAAATCCTTTTCCGGATGCATCGCTATATATGACGAAACCTCCGGATCCAGATGGTATAGTCAAAATGGGAGCTGTAGTCAGACGCTTCTTCAAGTCATCAAAAGCTGTCTGGCAATCTTCAGTCCATATGAACTCCTGCTCCTTGCGGGTAAGACGAGTAATCGGCTCCGCGATTCTTGCAAAGTTTTCTACGAATCGCCGGTAATATTCGGCAAGTCCTAGAAAGCTCCTCACCTCTGAGACGTTGGTCGGGGTTGGCCACGTCTCAACAGATGAGATCTTTGCTGGGTCTACCGAGATGCCTTCTCCTGTGATAACGTGTCCAAGAAATGCGACACGGTCCAGGAAGAATTCACACTTGCTCATCTTAGCATAAAGGCTCTCCCGTCTCAGCGTCTCTAATACCAACCTTAAGTGCTCTTCATGCTCCTCGTGGCTCTTTGAATACACCAGAATGTCGTCGATGAAGACTACCACGAACTGGTCCAGATATTGGTGGAAGACTCTGTTCATCAGGTTCATGAATACGGCAGGTGCATTAGTTAGTCCAAAAGGCATCACCAGGAACTCGTAATGACCATAACGAGTCCTGAATGCTGTCTTTGGAATATCTTCCCTCCGTACCTTGACCTGATGATAGCCTGATCTCAATTCTATCTTTGAGAATACCACGGCTCCTGTTAGTTGATCGAACAGGTCGTCAATTCTCGGCAAGGGGTACTTGTTTTTGATTGTCAGAGCATTGAGGGCTCTGTAATCAATGCACATGCGATATGTTCCGTCCTTCTTTGGTACAAACAACACTGGTGCTCCCCAGGGTGATGCACTAGGACGAACAAATCCCTTGATCTATAATTCCTCCAGTTGAAGCTTCAGCTCGTCAAGCTCCTTCTTCGCCAGTCGGTATACATTGGAGGATACTGGTGCAGCTCCGGGGATTAGCTCAATTATGAACTCCACTTCTCTGTCAGGCGGTAGGCCTGGCAATTCTTCTGGAAATACGTCCTCGAACTCTGCTACAATTGAGGGAAGTGCTGTCTCCATCGCCATGTAAGCTCTAGGAGTCTGGCCTACTCCTTGCTCGATGGTTCCACGGACATATTCGAACTCTGGGTGATCTGGGGGTCTAAAGATAACACTACCCTTTCGGCAGTCTAGGACAGCATTATTCTGGCTTAGCCAGTCCATGCCTAAGACAACATCGAAATTTGGCATTGGAAGTACCAAAAATCGCACTTTTAGTCCTCTACTACAAACAACTACCGGACAGGTTTCGATAATGTTGGTAACTGGAACAATACCTCCTCCAGTAAGTATTTTCCAACACTTGGGTAGCGGGGAAGTGGATAGCTTGTGCATGGCTACGAAACTACTGGATATGAAAGACAAAGTAGCCCCAGAATCGAATAATACAGTTGCAGGTAATGATGCAACTAAAATGGTACCTGTTATAGTTTCCCCTTCAGGTTCTTCTGCAATGGCAGCTAACGCAAAGGCTTGTCCCTGTCTTTGTCCTCCGGCTTGTTGTCTGGCCTTGAACTGGGTCTCCTGAGTAGGTAGAGGTGCTCCTCTCTGATATCCTCCTGATGTGGAGGGAAGCATCTTCTGAGCTTGTGCTCCTGGCTTCTGCCCTTGTTGAGGTGCTGCATCTCTGCGTTGTGGGCAGTCTTTGGCCATATGATTTTTAGCTCCACATAACAGGCAAAATCCCAGCTTCTTTCTACAGTCATTGGCAAAATGCCCCTTCTTGCCACAAAAGTGACAAGTCGGGAGCTCCCTCTTCTGGTAAGGCCCCGTCGTCTGCTGAGTCTGATATTGGGGACGACGTATAGGTCCTCCTGCTCCTTGCTGATTCTTGGCCGGGAAGGTTGAATTTGAGCGTCTGGCTCCTCGGCCAATGGCTTCTTGCTCCCTGGCTTCTGTAAGAACCTCGTTGTAGGAGATTCTCGACTGCGTTGTTGTGTACCTCTGGAGCTCGTGGTTAAGGCCATGGTGGAATCTTTTAGCCTTTTTCAGCTCGTTCGGGATCAGATCAGCACCGAAACGACTTAGTCTGCTAAACTCCGCGTCGTAGGCATCTACCGTCATGTTTCCTTGCTCCAGGTGCAGGAACTGGGAGTATAGGGCATTCTGGACTGTCGCTGGAAAGTACTTAGCGTTAAAATGCTCCAAGAATTGTTGCCAAGTTTGGTCTTTTCCGACGCTGCGCTCTATGGATTCCCACCAGTGATGGGCGTTGCCAAGAAGTTGGCCCCTTACAGCGGTCATCCATAGGTCGGGAGTGAGTTGCGATCCTTCTAGCAGCATTTCGGTGTTGGAGATCCAATCGGAGATCTCTTCAGGAGTCTCGTTGCCTTTGAAATCCCTCGGGCTCATTTGACGGAAGCCTCGAACTGTGCCCGCTGGTTGGACAGGTACTGGTGTCGGAGTAGTAGTTCTCTCCAAAGCCGTCATCAACGTCTGTCGCAGAGCTTCAGTTTGCTGCCACTGAGACTGTCTCAGGGCCTCAGTTTGTTGCCACTGGTTCTGCAACATAGTCTGGAGAAACTGCAACATTTGAGGTTGACCCTCAAGTTGTGGCATCTGGATAGGCAAGGCTGGAGGTGGAGACAAAGGTGTCTCTGCATGTGGAGTTGGTGTCGTCTCCTGGCTAGAATTTTGGTGATTGGACGGAGTTCCTTGGGCACTTGGCGAAGGGTCTGTTGCTTGGTCAGCCCCATTATTCGTAAGTTTCCCGGGTATGTCCATATTTCTGAGGAAAATAGGATAATTAGAAAACACAAAGGAGATAAATAATGATAATCAACCAAGATGCAATAATAGAATTTGTAAAGATGGTGTCAGTGTGGATGAGACCTAATATTCCTATCCTATTGCAGGCATTGCTGGGCATGTCATCATACCACTAGCAATAAAACTAGACCTGCATGGGCCACCACTAAAACCATGTCACGCCCTAGTCCCAAAATGTCAGGAACTAGGCCACGTGTCACTGGCCAGCTGACACGTCACTAAGGGCTTAATCCACTTTGATGGACCCAAAGGGACGTGCTACGCTGTCCTAAAATACTACAAGTATAGAACAGGTAAAACTATCTCATCCACAACAAAATGTCAGAAAAATAAGTGCTGAAATATATATATAACTGAGTCTGATACAGTACACAACTGGTGAGAATACAAGCCTACTACAAAAACTGATAATAGCACAGAAAAATCAGATAGACTAAGCAGTGTCTATCTGATCAAAATATCTCCATCTCTAGGTAGCAGCATCTAGGGTCAAGCCTACTCTGAGGGTGTCTCCTCGAGCTCCTCCTTGGTAGCACATCTGGCCTCCTGATTAGGCCCGTACACTGTGGGGTAGAAAGCTTCATCTAGATCTGGCAAGGAATCAGGTCCTCAGTGGGACGTAACAAGATACAGAAAAATGACATGCCATGTAATGTAAATACTGAATAAAGAAATAAAATAAATACAGGGTGCTAACCATACTAAGTGAAAATGCAAGTAAAGATCCAGTAGTACGCATGGGAATGTGTGGCTAGACATACGCTGACGTAATTCACCAATCGTGGCGACTGGCTAGTATACGTGTCGTATGCCCCCGACTCAGTGAACTCTGCAATCGACCATCTCTGATACGAAGGTATAAAACATTATTGGAGGGGTGTCCCATACGTCTACCAGTTATCTTTCCCATCCCAATGAAACTAAATGTCAAGTTGTATTTTTTCCTGAATTATTCTAATCCGTGATGCGGGTCACACGTATTGGTAGCTAATCAAATACGCAGCTCACATCCAAATATGCATGGCAACCATGTTGCGTGTTCCCGTGATAGGGTCTAGGAGAATATTAGAATACTCTTTCAGTTGTAGGTGAGTCTGCAAATTGTCAATCATAACAGCTGACTGTACCCAAGGCAGTCTCAGGTAATCATGGTATATGAAATTCAGGAACAAAGCAGATATCAACAATTGAATTTAAACATTAACTTGGCAAGGTATACTTGCCTACTCCTTGATATTGTTGATAACCTGATCTCACAGTCAGGTTTAAAGGTGCTGGTGACAGGGGGTCACTGGCTGTGCTGTAGTTGATTCTGTTACAACAGATAGTGTTTATGAATAACTTGGTTGCAAATAATAAGTATACATCTATACTTATATATATATATATGATATAGATATATATATATAGTATGTATATAGATATAGTATATATATAGTAGTATATATATAGTATTTAAAGAACAGACAAATGCAGGTAAATAGTAGCAGGGTATATCCACTGCGATAGATATATAATATTATAATATTATCAGGGTGTATCCTCTGATAATATAATAGTCAGGGTATATCCACTGAGATATAAAATAGGTAATTTGAAATGATAGTATAGGAATTAAATACATATATATATATGTACTATAGTATATAGTATAGTATATAGATAATAAAAAGGAATTGACAGTGCAAGAAATTAATACGTATATAAATGCTGTATTATTTAACAATATAATATAAGTAGTAGCAGGGTCTATATGTGACCACTGTAAATATACATATATAGATAGGCTGTAATATCCAGCACAATATTATATATATATATAATATATAGATAATGACATTGCAGAAATGTAAATTTACATATTTAATATAAGCTGTATTATCCAGCTGGATATATATATATACATATATAGATAATATATATATATAGATAAATAGGTGCAGGAAATTAAATACAGAAAAATAAATAAAAGGAAAATGCATAGCATACATTATACTAGTAATTATATAACATATACAAATATGTTATATATATATATAATACATAACCTATAGTATACATGTTATAAATATATGTACATACATATATATACTTATAGATATATATAATAATAGAATATAGTAATATTCATATACATATACATATATTTATTATATATATAATACTAGTATATACAGTATTATTATACTGTATAATAGCTTTATATATTATATTTATATATATATAGAATAATATATACATATAAATACACATATATACATATAATTATACATATATATATATACATATATATATATACATATATATACATATACATATACATATACAAATATATATATAAATACATATATATTAGGTATTAGGAATATACCTACTGACAGGTGGGCCCTAGGGGTCGTCGACGGCGGGTGGACGGCGGCGGAGCTGGCCGGAGGCGGCCGGAGGAGCAGCAACAGCAGCAGTGGCTACTGGCAGCAGCAGCAGCAGCAGCAGCTTGCGGGGGCTCTGGCCGGCGGAGGAGCGGCGGAGGTGGCCGGGCAGGCGGCGGGTTCGGGAGATGGGGAGGTGGCGGTCAGGTTGGTGGTGGTGGCGGAGCTCCACGACGGTGGTGGTGGCGGCTAGGGGCGGCCGGAGTAGAGAGGGTAGTTTAGGGTTGGGGGTGGTCGACGGTACTGCGGGGGCTAGGGCGGCCGGAGGCGGTGTCGTGGGGGGGTGAGGTGGTGGTGGTAGGTAGGGGAGGTCGGGGCGAAGCTTTTGGGGAGGGTGGCGGTGGTCGGCGACGGCCGGAGGCGGCGCTGAGGGTGAATGGGAGTGGTGGTGGTGCTGTGGAGGTGGTGGTCGGGATGATGCTGTGGAGGCTGGCCATGGCGGAGCAGGCGGCCGGAGGTGGGTGGAAGTGGTTGGAGGGAAGGGGAGGGGAGTGGCGACGGGTTCGGCGGTGGTCCGGTGGGCGGAGGGTGGCCGTGGTGGCGGTGGGATGGGTTTGAATGAAGGGGAGGGCTAGGGTTTATATAGGTTTAGTTGAGTGGCAATTTTGTAATTAATGGCAACTTCAGGGGTATTTTGGTAATTTGGTATTTGGGATATTTCTACAGAATTTTTCTGGATTTTTGTGGTGGGTCCCTCACACCTATGGTCTAGCCAATAGAATTAGGCCACCTAGCATGCCATTTTGCATATAAACCCCTAACTTTTCAATAATTGCATAAATGCATAAAATTTGTATTTTGCGTAATTTCGCAATTTATCAAATTTTAAATACTGATTTCCCGAAATTCTAAATTGTACAAAAATGAGAGAAATAGCTGGAGAAAATGTTTTGGACAGTGTGGGGTGATTCTGGGCAGGTGCAGGGTCTGATATTGCAGGTGATACGGGTCACCGTATTTATTATTTAATAAATACTGCGCACGGTGTTTACTAATTATTTAGAGGCTATTAGGGTCATAATTTTTCTACGGTGTCAATACGATAATTGTAATACAATTAGAGTAGAATATTATCGTATTTTTGGTTGGGCAATCAGGTACCTACTGGTCCTCAAATCTCTAAGGGTACAGAGATGGATAAAGAGCAAAAAATTAAATAGGAAATAAATACATACGTTTGTAACGATATTTGTGCGACTAAAACGAAGCATCAAACGAGGTTTCTGGAAGTTGCACAAAATACAGAAAAAGTAGTCTAACAAGTCTAGGGCAGGTATGTAAAATTTATTTAGGGTTAACAGCTAGTGTGATGCCCTAATCAATTGTGTAATGAACAGGTGCACAATCAATATAATATATAATAAATAAAATTTTAAAAAGTTGCTCTAATTCTAATTAGTCAAAATTAATCCTAAATTACTGAAATCTGGTCGAGGGAGTTTACAAATTTGGACGAGCGAGCGTGCATCCGTGCACGAGCATCACTTGGGCTCTTTGTCAAGCAAAGCGTGCAGTTGTGGTACGAAACTGAACAACTGCATCAGCGAGGTCATTGTGCCACTATTGGGGCATTGTGTCATGGAATTATTCTGAACGAGGGGTGTTGCACCAATTAAAAATATTGCACCGAGAAGCGACATTGTGCCTATAGAAATAACTTGAGATTTGTGCCTTGGGCTATATTGGAGAATGGTTATAGATATTTGGTTGGATTTTGGTTGGATGAGTCTAGGATCGCTTGGTGGGGCGAGAATGCTCGATCCTCTCATCATACCTACTTGGTGTCTATATGTCACGGACAATCTGTTTTGCATAGGGTTTTGTCTCCTCGAACGGGATAGGCTCCGGAGCACCGAGACCATTCGGCCATGGAGGAGATAATGGTAAGGTGCCTTGGGTGCGGTGTCGGTAGTTCGATATTACCAGGCGGGCTAGCTACTCGGTCTGGATCGGATAGAACTGTACTTGATCTGTCCGATCAATATCCTTTATGGCTTGGCCAGTGACTTCATATAGATAAGAGTTGGTTTGCTTTACTTTGGTTTGGTTTATGCTTTTTGCGTAGGCGACGGCCACCTTGCCTCGGCAAGAGTATGCATATCGAGATTGGATTATGGTTTGGATTGAGGATGGATATTGAGGCTTGGAAATGGTTTTAGGTTCTCGAGTTGCTTAGGTTTGAGTATGATAGTTTGCATGCTAGTTTTCTTCGAGTTGGTTATATATTGCTTATCGATTGGCTTGAGTTGAATGCTTGCATGCTTAACTTGATTTACAGCTTTCCTTAATATGTCATGCCTATGCCATGAAGTGAATCTAGGATTCAACTAGAAAGATCACCATATAACTGTTTGTATTCACTATTTTACTTAGTGTCGGCTTAGACGAGTGGGTTACCCCACTCACCAGTACGGTTGTGTACTGACCCATGTTTGTGGACATTATTTCAGGTACGCAGGTATAGTGGCGCTGATTGGATATACGAGACATGATGTATAAACTATAAGTACCTTTGTGGGCTAGAGAAAAGAGCAAGAGTATTGCATTAGCCTTTGTGGCATTTTATTTGGACCTTATCGAGAGCTCTGCTGCGTATACTCTGATGTATGCTCGGTACACAATACTTGACTTCTGCTGCAACTTGGTCGTTTCGATGATAACTTTGGTTTTTGACAACATCGCCTTGTATGAGCGCAACTCCAGGCTCGTACGGCATCACATCCCGATGAGAATGATTGTCCTGCGGGAGCACTGCAACGTGGTGATTCACGTTCAGTGGGGACTATTGAGCTTATGGAAGATTGGGGCGTGACACCTTTCCCTGGCGTCCCTCTTCCCCAACGACCCCCTCGACCTCGACGACCCCCCTCCTCCATCAGAGGGTCAGGTAACCCTAACCCTAACCCTAACACTAACCCTATATCCCTTTTGCTGACATGACACAAACACACTAACATAACACATATACATACACACACACTGACATGACACGGACACACAAACACAAACATGAGATGGATACAAAATATTGACACAAAACTAGGATTAGGGCTTATATGAAGGTGACACAAAGACAGACACCACACGGACACAAATATTGACACGACACGGTACATGACATAGACCCTAACCCTAACCCTAACCCTATCTCTCTTCTGGTTAGCTGTCTGAGTTAATTAGATGCAGCCTTAGGTATCGATATTATGTACAATATGATGCAGATCTCGACTCAAGGAGAGTATTATAAACGAACACGTGAATGACTCTTCGAAGTCGAGATACGACACGATATTGGCTTCTTCTAGAACTTGTATCCAACTTAGGTTAGAGTTGTGTCAAACATATCCTTGATACAAGAATTCGTGTTCGGGTGGTTGTAGAACGACATTGGTATATGTATCGCGTAACTAAGGACACAACGTCCCCCTCGGCCTCGACAACCCCCTCGGCTCCCCTCAACCTCGATGACCCCCTCGAACAGAAGTTATCTATATATGTAGGTAGGTAGTATACGTATTGGGAGTTAGTGATTAGTTTGGTAGTGAGTATTAATATCCATGTTAATGAATACTAGAAACTACATTGGATTGATATATGCATGTCTATGTAGCTAGTAGGGTAGCTACTATATTCTAGATAGCACATTTACCTTGAGATACCAAGGTAAGTATCAAGGTATTGAGGGACACTCAAGGTATTTGAGTTAGGTATTGAAATGGGTGTTTAGTAGTGCGATACCGCATTAGTTCAAAACCAAGGTATCCATTTAGTAATTATAATTAGGATTAGTATATTTGATATTGTTGAATATATATATATATATATATATATATATATATATATATATATATATATATATATATATACACTTTTCCCATGTCTTGCGTATCCTGAGATACGGTATCTTAGTATTTTAGATTTAGCTTGTATAGCCAAGTTTCATAATTTATGAACCCAATATCATTGAGATAGACTCATGCAACCTAGAAATAGGTAGTTTGACCAAGTTTGACTTAGAGTTGACCTAGTTTGACTATTTTTACTTAGAAATGACTCTTTGACCTAGATGTTGACTAGTTTAACTTATTTTTATTCTGAAACCTTGTATTGATATTATATTCCATATCTAGGTCTTCGAGACCATATCAGACATCTGTGAGACCATTCATCGGACTTCAGGTGAGTACATTCTCTGATAGTTTCTGATTTATGATATTCTCTATGTTCATTATATCTAGTGTAGATATCCATGATTTCTTGACACGATGGTTACACGAATTGGTATATCCGGATCTCGTCATGAGATATTATTCCTTGGTATATGGTGTATCTTGTGCAAGCCTTATTTTATTATTTTTCTTGTACATGTACAGACAATGATTATCGGGAAGAGTCGCTATCTTCCTAGAGAATCCTGCGCCATAGCGTACCATGGTTGGATCTCCTATACCTGTCTGGGGTGGGAAGTATTTTAGTGTAGATATGTGATTATACCCTTCTTGTGCATGTCTTATTTCCTGTGAGTGTTGGTCATACACCGCACGTATGACTAGCCAGGCCCTTATTCCTGTGCAAGTTTCTGGTACAAGTTTCCAAGTCGATCACATATTAAAGCTAGTACTCACACACTTAGTCATTAGTATTCTTGTTCATTATCATATTATTCGTTCTTGTATTTATTCTAGTATTTTTTTTATTGTATATCTCTTGTATCTATTATTGTATCTTGTATATTTATATCTATTTATGGTTACATAGTTTATATTATTGATTAGAACTGCTGTTAGAGATGTACTTTGCTCCTTTCCTAACTGGATATATTTTTTTCAGATGACACTGAGGAGTGGTACCCTATACATTACGGGCTTCAGGATGTTGTGGGCTTAGAGCCAGAGACCCTGGCTCAGGAGGGACTCATCCCGACTGAGACAGATGACCCAGGACTTATAGCTTCTTAGTATTTTTTGTACTGGATTTGTCTCCAGCTGATTGTTTAGGATTTTTTCAGACTCATTGATGTTATTATTTAGACTCATGAGTGTATTGTGACTATTCCATTCTTTATCATATTTGTGTTATTTTTTATCTTAGATCTGCAATTGAGTATATAGATATTGTTGGTGGCTCATTATATTGTTCGATAGATTACCCAAACAACGTTCTACTACCGATTCTGTAGCGTAGGCTAGGTATTGTTTCTGACTTGTACCCTTATACCGGGTGCGGATTGTGATAGCCCCGACAATAAATTTGTCTTTCTGCTTCATGCCCTCTTCCTCCAGTTTTTGTTGCATCTTCAGAAGTTCCTTAACTTGTGGTAACATCACCTTCTCGTCCTCAAATTATAAAGTAGAGAAATTCTCGACGAGATAGAATTTAGATATTTTCTCGTCAGTTTTATAGTGTTTCTCAAAAGATTCTCAGACATCTCTTGCCTTCACTTTCTTGTTATAGGACCCTGACATCGAGTCGTCCATAGCATTGAGAATCAACAACCTGCAGAAGTCGTTGTCTTTCTTCTACTTGAGTGCGCGTCCTACACCATACCAACTGCAAGCTCTCCTCCATCTTCGGGAATGGTATGTTCAGGATCAAACAACACATAAGAAACTTTGACAAGACGAAGAATCAAGGAGATCTTCCTCTTCCAAATGTTGTAGTGTTCTCCACCAAACTTCTCAAGCTTGTGAAAGCTAGTATCGAGAAGGTTTGAGCAGTTATCCATTCTAACTCGGATCTTGCCTTGAGATTGTTAGTCCTGAAGTCAGATCAAAGAAGAAGAGATAGCCACAAAGTAGAGACTCACATAAGAGTTCGTATCTAAAAACTCCAGAAGAGAAGTTGGTGCACTGAGATTCATACAAGAGTTCCTCTACAGTGACACACAATCCCACAGAATTACTAAACTAAAAATATGTTATAAAATAATAACACAAATAAAATACAAATACAATAAGAATCAGAAAACCGTTCTTCTTTTTACATTCGTAGACGCTACACCGAGAAAAACAAGAATAAGAACAGAAATACAAAGAAGGAAACTCCTGTTGGGGTGATCAAAACCACCAGAGCTCAAGGGAAGATCCATGCTATATAATGATCTGCCCCCCGGATTCAGCAAGTTCTCACGAGAACTTCTGGAACGCTCTTGGTCAGCTTCAGATCACTCGAAAGATTCCTTTGGAAGGATGCTAACTGCTACCGCAGGTCCTGATGGTGCTCTCAATTTTCCTCTCCCTCTCTCTCAATTTTTTCAACAAAAAAAAATGAAAGAGAAGAGCCTCTATTTAAAGAGGATTTTAGTTCCCATGCGGCCTGAGGAAAAAACCAGGTCGCATGCGCCGCTTGCGTCGCTGTACTGCATAGAGAAGAAAGCACCGTTAAGCGCCGAAAGCCGCATCTGCATGGAACATAAAGCCATGACCCGCCTACGTACTGTACTATACAGAGCAGACAACGCCGCCAGGCACCAAAAGTTGCAGCCACGTTGCACAGAGAAATACGTGTCACCTGTGCCGTACCGAGCCTCCAACAATAATCCTTGTTCCCTCCATACTCGACTCGCTCAAGCTAATTTGCTGGCCGCATAGCTCTAGGCCGCAAGGCCCTTGGCCGCATGGGCAACGGACCGTATGGGATCCTGGCCGCATGCGCACTGGGCCGCATTAGAACCTGGCCACATGCACTCCTAGTCGTAAGGGCTATCGGTCGCTTGGGCTCATGGCTGTTTGCGCACCTGGTATCAAGCGCACCAGGCCGCATGGGCACCTGGCCATATGCGCTCCTGGTCGCAAGGGCTTCGTGCAGCATGGGCTCCTGGACCCATGTGCACTGGCCGCATGGGCTCCTGGTCGCATAGTTCTACGAAGCATACGCCCGAGAAACAACCGTACATGGAACTCGCACATAAAAAGGTGCGTACGAGCGCCATACTATGTACAAAGTGTGCCAACAAAGTGCCACTTTGTGCCCTTTAGCCCAAGTTTGAATCGCTAAGACCCTAAGGGACATAGCCCCTAAGAAAAACTTCCCAAAGGTGGTGACAAAATAAAGATTGTTATAATGGGGTTCATACTTAATCTCTCTAGGATAGTCAACCCACATAGGCCACCACCCCATGTGCATATACCGATACTAAGCAAAGCAATATATTGAGATATACACATTAGTGGTTTTCCAATGTGGGGCTAAAACTCCCAAAGCAAAGTGAAAAAATACCAACATAGATGCATATAGTTTACTACTTTATTTTGGTTACATTGCTTATTCCTTGCTAGATTGCTTCATTTTGTAGTAGATAGTTATATGTTGGTGATTATTTTAAGTCGTTGTATTTGCATTTGAAGGTTTAATCTCAAAATTGGATAATCATCATTTAACACCCTACTAATTAAGATCAACGTTGGGTTTACTTCTCTAGGGTTTCCTAGGGTTTACTTTTCTAGGACTTCCTACTGAAGGTTCTTGTAGTTGATCAATAAAACATGAGAAAGAATAGAGGAGAGCAAGATATGAAGAATGGATTTATCTAAATTTTCAAAATTTTGACAACCCAACTCGAAGTTTGCCCGATCTGGTTTAGATTAAATTTTTTGAGTTGGATAAGCCCCAAGAATTGTGGTAACAAAGTGTCTTTGGATCACTAATCCACCTCGAGAAACTATATCAAGTACATATAGAGTCATGGCCGGTCCAAGAATTCTTGGAACCTAGGATAGGCTTTGAAAGTGAGGCCACTTGTGAATGGAAAACACTCAGTTTTCCTAAACAATTTTATGGATGTTTTTTCTTCTTCTACTATATTAATTTTATCAATCAATTTAACAAACAAAATATTCTCACAAAGAAATTAACAAATAAAAAAAAAAATAAAAAGTAACTTAGTTGAGTAACCTTACTTACTTAAAGTTTCTTTGAACAGACAAACAAGAAAAATAAAAACAAACCATTTAAAGACAAATGTAGTGTTTGGGAAGGGGAGAAAGTGGGAGAAAAATTATAAATGAAGGTGTTTGGGAAGGGGGGAGATAAAGTGGAGAAGAAAAAGTGAGAGAAAATTTTATGTGGGTCTCACTAAAAAAAATTTCTTCCAAAACTAGTGGGAGAAAAATGGAAAGAGATAGAAGAAAAAAGGAATAGTTTACCCAACTACCCTTTATATAAATTATGATATGAGATTCCCAATGACTAAATAGTAATTATATATCTATTTATATACAGCCAAAAAAATATTTTTAAACTTTTCCTTCCTCTACTTTTTGTTCTTCCAAATAAGAGAAGAAGAAATTTAACTTTACCTTCATTTTACTCCATTCCATTTTTCTTTCCCTCGCTTCAAAAGTTCCCAAACACAACAAAAATGACAAATTAGCTATTAGAATAATAAAAGATATTTAAAAAAAATAACAAGTATATTAGTTGGTCTCGTGGTAATGACTCTCTCAATATATTTCTTGATCTATATGATTTGAACCTTGTTATTGTCAATTTAGTTAGTAAAGCTTACTTTTTATAAGTGGGTGTATGCCCTATTTAATTTGGACGTCTTCCTACTAAAGTGTTACTACAAAGTATTATACTTAAGTGGGTCAAAGCCATTTTGGACTCTTCCATTGCAAGGGCTGGCTGGACTAGTATGTAATCTTGGGCCCTGTTTGGTTGCCTCGCCTATTGAGGAACCTGGGACCAGGGACAGAGCCAGGATTAAAATCTTGGGAAGGTCATGGTACTACATATTATAAATACTTAAAGTTGTCATACTAATTGAACTTCAATAACTAAAAATATACAAAAGAGGAAGCAAAAATAATTAAAATATTTAGCAAAGATGACATTCGGTGTCTCTCATTAAAAGCCAAAAGTGCTACCACTAGCGTCTACTTACTCTTTGTACATTACATATCAAACTAATATATATTTAAAAATTCTATTTTTTTAATATAATATTGAACATTTCTTTTTAAAAAAAATTGGGATGGAGGCATGGACTCTATATAAATCTGCTCCTGCCTGCCGTATATAAAGTGGTTCAGTAGTACATTATAAGTAGCCTTGAGAAATAGAGGGCAAAATTATGAATATCCATTAGAATTACAAAAGTGAAGAGTTACAAGTCGTGAATGAGGAACAGAGAAGCATCTTGAGTTAGGCTATGTTCATGTTACTTATGTCAATCATGTTACTTAAGCATTAGAATTACAAAAGTAGTTTTCTCCTTAGTTAACTCTCTACTTAAGTTCTCTCTCTAACAATCATTTTACTTATGTCAATCATGCTCTGTATAAGAGCTTACCATTATGTACATTATTATGAAGCCAAGCAACTAAGCTTCAATAAATATGAAATGATTTTGCTTCCCTCACCTATTCTCTCCTCTTCTCTCCTCTCCTTCCAGTCGTATTTAGACAAACTAGTGAGAACTAGATAGCCCACCTATATATATCATTATGTCCTACAAAGTGGTATTAGAGCCATTATACCTCTTTTCACCGTAACAAAGAAATGACGCTAAACATGGTACAACCGCAAATCACCTAAGTTGTCAAAGGACAACTATGATACTTGGAACATCTAAATGCGAGCTCTGATAGGATTCCAAGATCATTGGGATATTATCACTAAACCTAAATTTCTTTTTCATGATATACTATCAATATACTATAATGGCTATTTAATTAGTATACTAGTATAAACAATACGGGTCAGATTTTGGCTGATTAGTTGGTGGATTATAAATAGGGTCTTTATGCCTTCTTCCCCACTCACTTCTTGAGCCATAAATTTTCTATCTACCACTTTCAAACCTTATTCATACCTAATACTTTCAACTTCTTAAACTCTATTTTGATAAGAGTTATTATTGAGTTGTATACGAGATCTTCACCTGGGCAAGAAGATAAACCTTCTATTGTAAAAGAGGTTGAAGTAATAAAATCTCGCATTCGTATCCATACTCGTGATTCAAGTCGACGAACCTTCGAATCAAAGCATGTGTGTAGAAGTTAACGTGTTCTTCGGGTCAAAGATCATATTGTAAATATTTCTAAATTGTTTATTAAAACCGAAGAGTTCCGGAAATGGAGTGTCTTACGAAGAATACTATGATACATCAAGTGTTTACAATCTTGATCTATCTTTTGTATTAAATTTTAATTACTTCACATCTCATTATTTTTTGCATCATTTTGATTAAACCCTATTCACCTCCCCTTCACAATTGTCATAAAAAATTTAAAGCTAATGTTACACATGTATCTACAAGCTTGAAGTTGACAAAGAAAAGAGAAGAAAAAGCAGTCGATCCCACTTTGTTCCGAAGCTTGGTTAGAAGTTTAATTTATCTTATTATTTTTAGACGTTGTCTATATTGTGTTGGACTTCTTAGAAATATATGAAGGAACCTAGAGAATCTCATTGGATTTATGCCAAGATAATTCTCAAATATCTCAAAGAGACAATCGAGTTGAACATATATTATCCTCATGATGGAGACACAAAGTTATTTGGATACTTGATCATATAACGACTAAGGAGGTGATCAAGATAAATGGAGTACTTGAGGCTCTTTCTTCTACCTCAGCAATATTGCATTCTTATAGTACTAAAAAAAGCAAGAGATTGTTGCATTTTTGCCATGTGAAGCTGAATATGTAGCAACAACCTCTAATACATGTGACATTATATGACTTAGAAGTTTGATGTAAGAGATTTGTAATTTATAGGAAGACCCTAAACCATATATGTTGGCAACAAATCAACAATCCATCTTGCCAAGAACCTAGTAGAAGATGGGAAAAGTAAGCATATAAACATCAAGTTTTATTTTCAGCAAGATCAGGTGAAGATTTAGACAGTAGAATTGTCCTACTAAATACTATAGGTCAAGTGGTGAGTATTTTTACAATGACACTATTGTCGATATAGAGCTTTTGCATGTTTTTAATACGCTATATCCATGCATGGCAAGTTTCAAATCAGTTTCCCCCTTAGTTAACTCCGTGCTTAACTTATGTCAATTCATGCTCTATATAAGATGTAGCACCATCTTGTACATTGTTATCAATCCAAGCAACAAAAGTTCAATATAAAATGTCAAAGTGTTTTCCTCTCCATTCCTTGCTTTCATGTTTATAGAAAACATATAGAGTGAAGAGTTAGTAACAACTAGCCCATCTATCCTTATCCCCTACACACTATATATAGATTGAATTTTTTACAATACAATTCTCGTGCAATAAAACTAACTGCTCGACTGCTCTTTCCATGACACTCAACACTGCATAGCCCTATATACATGTCATGAGTATAGAAATTAGAAAGCCTTAGATAGATACAAAGATGAGTTATTAAAGAGTGGTTAATTTCTGACATTTTACCCTTAAATTGCAAAAGAAAGTTTTATTGACATCTTATTAGGAAGCTAATTTGTTGTTATGTTTTAGCTTTTTAATAGTGGATTTTAATTTGACTCATTATGTACTATCTCTTATAAAATTCTTTGGATCTTTTTATAGTCATGCATTCAACCATAAGATAATACAAAATAACTCCAAGGATAAAGAAATAAACCTAAGGAAGATAAACTTTTTATCCAAAATAACCTTCAATTAATAAATAAATAACCATAAATTAAGATAAAAGAATCTCAACTCCTTAACTAAAATATCTTTTTTAGATTTTGTAAGGTAGCTTGTCCAAAACTCTGGCTCGTTTCTGTCTTGTAACGTGTCTAAGTCGAATCTAATCCGCATCAACTCTCACTACTAAAATATGGAGGAATAGCGACGTCGTTTTTCGTCGCTAAAATTTAGCTATTCACTATTAGCGACTATCCGGCGAGGTAATTAGACGAAAAACACCCTTCCGTAAATGTCACACGCTAAAAGATTCCATCGCCAATCAGTCAATTTTTTTACTACAAACTAGCGTAATTGCAATGTCAATTTAGTTGACGTCTATGCGATATTTCAGCGACGGATTCATTAAGCGGCGCTTTAGCGACGTATATGCAGCAGTAATTTAGTTTATAATGACATCTAGATAGGGAAGGTTTTTCGTCAAAAAATGGCCTCGGATTAGCGATGTTATAGCGATATTATTTATGTTCCTAATACTGAAAAAAGTCTAATACTCAAGTTGGTGACGGAATAACGACATTACTTACTGTCGAGAGAAAGTCGTCTGTCCTTCGACGTATGTCTGTAATACGTCGCATAAGAATAAAAATTTACTTATGAAGGCTGTATCCGTCTCTAGCGTGTCGAAAGTACGTCGTAGGTAGCCGATAAGTCGACGGATGTGCGTCGCTAATATGCACATAACTGCAAAAAAAAACTTTTAAATATAGATATCCCAACATGTTTGGTTTATATAAAACATGTTAAACACTATCAATATATCAACCACCTAGCACAACTCGCTATAGAATTTCCATCCAATTGAACCTTCAATGGCACAAACGTACGCTGGAAACACACACGAAACATAATTCAAAAAAGACATATAATTAACATAATAAAATTAATCGCATATATGAACAATATCCACAAGTCCACGACAATGACAACATAAATAAACAATATCCACAAGTCTGCGATTACTATAACACAAAAAAATATCAAATATAAAGAAAATTACAGATATGGCGATATTTTTTGGTCACGCAAATGTTCGAGGATGTCCAAAGGAATTTTATTCACTAATTCAGATGGTAGTGAACCTAATACCTCCGGCGGCAATAAACTTAGGAGTATCATCACTGCGTCAGTATATAGAATAGGGCCAGAAGTAGCAATGGGAGGAGCAGAGGTACCAGAAGGACCAAATGTCTTGGTGCCAAGGACAACAACGGGATATGCACGAACACCGAAAGAACCATGCTCCATGGAGGCCTGTATGTTGCTGATCGACTTTTGTATACCCACCACTGTGTCCTGCATTATGGTCATCGACGTAACGATTTTCTCTATCCTTTCAGGTTGTGCTGCAGCAAAAGACACCGGCGGTGAAGGTCTCGAGTATACCAACATCTGTGACGCCAAGGAGCCGGTGCCGTAGACACGTCCGTATTTCCCTCTTCTGCCAGTGGCTTGTACAAAAAGGTTGTTTGTCCGTGCGGCCATGGAAGAGGACGTTGTGGCGAGCGAAGACTCAGTGACACTCTCTTCCACCCCATCTTGAGTGGCCCGAGAGGCTCTCTTAGTCTGCAGAGACTGGAACGCAGCCTATCCAATGACCCGTGCTTAATTTTCTAATAGACTTCTAACTTTTAATATAAATTATAATACCTCATATTATTCTAACTTATAATATAAATTGAAATACTTACAACAGTCTTGTTGGCCTTCTCGTCCACGTAGTTTTTGTCCTTCCTCCTCTTGTGTGTATACTAAAAAACATCGACGAAACTAATACTAGAAGGATCTCCCCCCTCCTTCGCCAGCTTCTCCTCCTGTGTACGAAATATTAAGAAAACATATTATCTTGATAATTAATATTATCGAACTATATAATAAAAATATTTAAGTACTTCGCGTTATCTTACCAGGTTTTGATGGTGCATAGCGATGGGGATCGATCTACCAGTATGCAGACTCCCATGAGATCGCGCCTTCTTCCCTTGCTCGAACCTCTTCTTGAACTCAGGAGTATCGAGCTCCTTCTACATCTTCTCCCAAAAATCATCTTGGATCCAGGGTTTTTTATTTTTCCAGCATTTACCATTTTTGTAAACCATCATTCGCATACCGCATCTTCTTGTTATAGGCACCGTGATATGTCTTTATGATCTCCACATCGCGATGCTCGGGCCACCAGTAAATTTTTTGACATACAAATTTAATTAGTAATTAATATAAATAGAATAGAAAACAATTAATAAGTAGAATAACATAAATGATCGCATATACCTTCATCTGGTCAAGCCATATATACTATATGTCGGATGGCACATCGGAGAATCTAAGGTACCGTGGTAGTTCTCCCTAATATTTTTCCCAAGTACTGGAGTAGCACTGTAGGAAAAAACCTACAAAAAATAACAACAAATTATTTAGTTGAATAGATAAATAAAACACATAAAATTAACTACATCAAATGAAACATATAAATTTACTTATAGCTCTTTGGTCGCGGGACAAAGCTCATTTTTGAACTGCCCCTTCGGTCTCTCTGGTTGTGTTGAAGGACCACTCGGTCGGGGGATATACTGACCACTAGCATCATACTCTAAGTCCGGATACTCCGTGGCCTATCGTACAGCTGTCGGAGTATCTGGTGGACGAGAGTGCATCTTTCTTTGTCCTCATTCTCCTTATAGTACAACATGCATCCATTGTGACAACAATTTATCTTTTTATACCCCAGTCAGAGCTGTCAGACAATCATCTTTGATTTGTAGAAATTTTTAGGAAGCTCTTTCTATTCTTTCGTTAACACCTCTTTGACTAATTGTGCGATCCGATCATAACAAGCTTGTAGTAAGTTAAAATCAGGATTTATGTTCAACAAGCGCATCACTACCGACAATACTAAATGAGTCTCCAAACCAGGATATATATGAGTATCTGCATCCTTAAACATATCATAAAACTCTTTTTCATCTGGATTCGGATCCTCCAAATTAAAATTAGGCACTATCGCATCATACACCATACCTCGTGCCAAGTTGTAGTCTCCATATTCAACATAGTCTACATCATCTTCGATGGCAACATCCGTAGCAACATTCACAATAAAAGCAGACTGTCTTTCCATATAAAGTTTATCTTGTGATGCCCACAGGTCATAATCACGTACAAAAACCTTAAGGTTCAGATGCTTTCTCACAATCACCACTTCTTTGTAACGTTTATTACGATAATAAGAATATGGACATTTAATTTTTGGACCATCCATGTAATCAAGTTTTCTCATGGCATACTTAAGAAATACTTCATTGCCTACCTTAAAATCATCACTCAGACCAATCCTGCTCTCGTATTGCCGTCTGTACATCCACGTACGATCAACCAAGTAACAATCCATTTTTTTGTGGGTGTAGAAAATTATGTATCGTGAGATAAAATATACTGAAGCAATTAGATGTAAAAACGACATTAGATGTGCATTCTAAAAGCATTATAATTCGTACTTTGCGTATTTTACCATAGCGAAAAGTAGAGAAACAGGTGAAAGTTACAACATCGATATTTGTTCAATATGATATATTTCCGCATAGTATCGACATGAATTCGGTTATCGATGGCTCAGAACACTGCCCAAAATTTATTCTAGAATACATTAGTGTGAATCATCTAAGTTACAGTGTAGTATATGTTCTTATCAAATGTAGTATCTGAAGGATATACCAGAATTAAGATGAACCCACATAATGTAATACTAAGACATCAGCTCACAATATAAAATATAGTGATGGGTTGTGGTATCATCATTGCCGAGGGATGGAGGCTGAAGGACATTAAATGTTATCTACGGCTGCATGGTCTCTACCTCACTAGTCAAATGGTTGCATGGACTATGCCTCACCGTTATTGGGCTAAGTCCTTCATTTCTAGAGAAGTAATCCAAATTTTCTAATTAGTTTGTATGATATGCTTTAGTTGGAGCTAGGACATGCTGTGACAATCTAAATTTTGATCTTATGAACTCTTTTTTCAATGGTAGTTGTTCATCCAAAGTTGCAAACACCTACAGACCCGAGCTCTATCCCCAAAAGTTTAGTACTCAGTGATACTACTTATCCTCACACTCATACACCCATAACACACTGTGACACATACCTCTTCTCTTTCTTACATCTACGTATCATGGATACATTGATACCTAGCCACTCAACCTTACATAATCACACTAATAAAAAATATAATCACTGTGCAGCTACATATATAATCACAGTTATTGCAAAAATCTACACAACTAACCTCATATTAAATTTGTACTGCAAGCCACAAGAAGTTCTACGATAAATACGATGATAAAGTTTTCAATCACGTAGTTCGAGCAATAATAAGAAATCATCACAGAAATTATTCCCAAATGTCGAGTAGTAACAAGAAATCATCAAATAAATTATCTCCAAATGGTACACCCTAAATGTCAACAACAACAACATATATTGAGAAATCAAATAATCTAGAACTTACAGTGGGAGGGGACACATTATAGGAGGAGAGGAAACGATGGAGGAGGAGGGGGTACGGTGGAGCCGAGAGGGGAAACAGGCACGGAGGGGAGTGGGCACGACCACATCAGAGCTGAGAGAGGGTACCATGGGATACGGATCGTCGGAGAAGAGGGGACCACGAGAAGGGGGTCGCTGGAGAGAGGGGACTACAAAAAGGGAAACGTCGGAGAGAGATAGAGAAGGAAAGTCGAGTGAGAGCTGGGAGTGAGAGAGAGCTGTCGATCGAAATATTAAATTTCGATCGACTGCATTTTCTTTTAACTTTAGGCTCAAACATAAGCGATGGACCAACGACATCCTAGTACGTCGCCTCAATCGAGTAGTCGTCGCTAATATGTCGTAAAGGTTTACCACATAGTTTCCGCGTAATATGGCACAATTCGATGATGTCCTGGCAACGGAATCATATTAAATTTCTGATATATTGTATTTGGTCGTTATAATACCGCTAAGACATCGCTATTTGGCGTCAGATATTAGCCATTGCCAACATTCTGTCGCTAAATCTCTGTATTTTAGTAGTGTCTCACCGACTTAGAAGATTCACCTCCTTGTGAATGACGGTAAAGATATTCTGTCAATACAACCAGTTCTAGCTTCTAGAGGTCATCCATAGTTAAATATGAACAATCAGACTCTTCTTGTCCATGCCAATGTACTAAGAAGTGCTGGTAGCTATCCTTTGTCTATAGTAGAGAATATCTCGCCATTAATAAAATCCTTAATCCCAAGTTTTGTGTGCCTCCAATGTGATAATGGTGGTAGGGGCGGTGTTACTGGTCTAGACATAGTATCAGACTGTTCACATGTAGGAGGTAAATGTAGAGAACATGCAAGGTCGAAAGAATCAAAGAAACAGTATACCATTGGCTTATAAAAATGTGTTAAGTCCTCCACATCGAACATTAGGTTGATCCCTAGCATATCCTGGTAAATGTCTAACTCATATGCGTTTAAACCAATCCTTCATAGAACTTCATAAGGATCTTCCATGCATCTTCTTCATAGTTCCACAAGGGAGCCTATTTGGTCTCAGTCGTCCAAGTACCTCATTACCAATAGCAAATTTCTGGAATCTTATGTGGCCATCAGCTGCCAAATTATATAAATTATTACTCACAGTTAATCTTCTACGAATCTCAATATGTAGAATAAATTTTGAATCGGAGGCCTATAACATAGCTAATTTGGAGGACATCAGCAGAAACATAATTCTCAAATTTTACGCTAATATGATTCACCAGGGGATGAATATTTTGAAGCTGAGGAGAATGATGAAATAGCACAATTTAAATTTATTGTTATCTTTTACTTTTTTTGGTTATTTTAGATAAAGATTATTTTCATGTTTTATTAGTTAGGACTTGTTAGCTTAGAACTAAGCCTTTAGAGATTGGCTTTATCTTCTTTTATTTTTGGAGATTCTATAAACAGTCTGTAAGTTCATGAATTATGGATCAAATAATTAAAGAATAAAAATCTATTTTTAGTTTGTATGGTACGATGCCAAAACTCTAAAGTGGATCTCCCTATCTTATTTATTTTCTCCACCTCCGATGCTGACGCCTAGTGATCTAGCACAACCCACACGATATTCTAAAATTGAGTATTTCCAATTATTTTCATATTTCTATGTAAATTATTTATCATAAATCGATAGTGGTAGATTGTTCACATTTTGTTTAAAGTTGCCGCATCCAATTTTAATAAATTCTTAATTTTTATACTAATCTAATTTTTCTAAAGTATTTCTCCCGCGTCACTTTACCTTCCTTTTTTTTCTCAATAGGAGGTGTGGTGTATTCATTGCATCAAACCTTTTTTATGAAGTAAAAAATCTTATATCCAAACTTGGTTTGGTAGAGCGTAAAGGTGAGAAAATGACTACAAATGATATGAGATTAATTCAAATAAATTTATTAATATCCAATTTTTGGGATAGTTTACACTTAAATACCATGAACTTTTATGTTCTTTCAAGTTACTAACATGAACTTTGTTAGTAGTTGTAGGTTACCCCTAACGTTAGCAAAACCGTCAAATTTAACAAAATATAGACTTCTTTCGCCTTTAGAAAAATGAAACCTTACTTCTAATTCATAAAATTCAATCAAAAATTAATAATAAAATACAAAACCCCAAACCCCAACTCCCCGTCTTCCTATCCTTCCATACAACTAACAACCATGCCCTCGTCGTTGTAGAGGATAGGTCAACAATGACATCGAAGAGAGGACTCGGTCTGTGGTTTATTTTTATATCTTTCGTATCATAATAAACAATATACATAAAAGGCTTCATAATTAGATAAAAACATGGCAATACTGCTTGATGGCAATGTCAAGCTATAGTTATGGCTCGACAAAAACATGGCAATACTGCTTGATGGCAACTGACAAAGGAGGTCCAGAGGTAGGTTAACAAAGCCTTAGTTCTATGTGGGCATCCAGATAGTGGGGAACTGACTTTTGTTCGGAGGGGGTCGGGCTTGGAGGGTTCTTCTGTGGCGGGCTAAGTTTGGGCCTTTGCTTTTGTTCTATTTGTTATTTTATTTGTCTTTCAGCACACCTTGTTTTGGGTAGTGACAGTTTTGATTGGTGATGGGGAAGGGTTCTCCTTGTCCCCTATTTTGTAACCGATTTTTGTTTATTTATAGAATTTTGATTATATTTTTTTCTTTTTTCTTTTTTTGAATTCTGATTATATATATATATATATATATATATATATATATATATATATATATATATATATATATATTCTACTATATAATGTCAAAACTAGGCTTCACCGTGAAAATTTTTCGTTCCAAGAATACCCTTCATTGCATTTCAATATGTATTAACGTTGATAAGGATATCTAAGTAATTAAAAAAGTAATTAAATACATATTAAATATATGTATGCATGCATGAGGCAACTTGGGGAATGATAGTTAATAAAACAAATATATGCATGCAAAGTAGGTAGTTTGGAGAATAAAACAAAAGTTAATAAAGCATGCATGCAAAGTAGGCACATGAGCTCAAGAGATAAGAGAAACCTTTCCTATTTCCGTCATTTAATTTCTTCCAACTTTCATGCTCTTGCCTATTATATTTTCACCTATAATAAAATTAAGAAATTGTCGTTTGCTCTTTTAATAAACTATTTTTTTTTCAAGTAATATGAAATACGTGCAATGCACGTGCGTATATACTAGTATATATATATATATATATATATATATATATATATATATATATATATATATATATATATATATATAGGACAAGGCAAATTAGGGTTTCACCCCTAGGCATGGGATCCTGGCCCTATAGCCGGGGGAGGGAGATCGGAAGATCTAGTGGTTTCGGCGAGAAGGGCGGAGGGAGGTAGTTGGACGACCGTTAGTAGGAGGCGGTCTCGAAGGATGCTCGATCAGGCACAACAAATCACTTCGATGCCGCATGATGTTCGCAGATACATGGTGCGACAAGAAAGAGGATATCGACCGCATGGGCCAGGAGGATGTCCGTCAGGCACGACGTAACTGCAACAAACAAGGGCCAACAATGGGCAGAAGCTGACACAACCATCCTCAATCGAGTGGGGGAGAGGATAGGGGCCTGGTGACACGGAAAGCAAAGATTGCGGAGAAGGGCAAGGCACCCATGGTTTATCAACCTATAGCAAAGATATGGGTTGATCTGTGCAAGATGGATACGGGGCAAAATATCGGACAGATGAAGTACGTAGAACCGAAGCATGTGGGTTCGTGGCTACGTGCTTATTTTCCAGGGGAGGAATTGGCAAAAATAATTGAATACTGGCAAAACACTATTATCCTCTACGTGCTTGGTAATAGGCCTTTCTACGGACATATTCGAGCATTCGCAAACCGAGTATGGAAACCAAAGGGTTCTATAGAGTTCTTCGTGAGGGAAAACATATTTTACTACATTTATTTTGGTATGCGGGAAGATATGGACCGGATATTGCAAGGTGGGCCGTATGTGGAGCTTTGATGGTAGGTTAATAATCATGAAAGAATGGAACCCGAAGTCGAGGTATGAAAGGGACGTGTTACATTTAGTCCCTGTTTGGTTCAGGTTTCTAGGATTATCGATTGTCTACTGGAGTGTCCCCCTGATGATGAGGCTAGCAAGCCTCATTAGGAAGCCGATTAAATCAGATGAGCCCACTACAAAGAGAGATATGGTAGGATTCGCTCTGGTATTCATGGAAATAGAAGCAGGGAGGGAACTCCCAACATTACTGGAGTACGACATGCCATCTGGGAAGTCTTCACACAAAGAGTTGAGTACGAATGGGTATCGCCTATTTTGCCAAATATGTAAGTTCTTCGGACACTCAGTGATGGAATGTACAGTGGACAGCAAAGGAAACATAGGAAAGAATACTGAAGGGGAAGTTCAAGGAGGTCAGACGGGTAGATAGGTGGAAACCAGCAGTAGCGGGTTTGCAGGGCCAGGAATTTTATGCCAGGAATGGATTTAGTCGTCGATATAGGACTAGATAAAGTCCCAAATGGAATGGGAGATCAAATTACCATTGTCGGGGAAGAGGGTGGAAAAAATGATATGGAGGGTATGGAGGCCAGTGGGGAAGATGGAGGTGGACATGGACACCAGCAAGCAAGAGACGGGGTAGAAGAAGGATAGATTGAAAGCGGTGGGTGGCAAATTAAGGGAGGGCAAATTCGTATTGCTAGGGGTGGGGTTGCTTCGGATGACACTATATTAGGCGATAAGCTTGCCACGGTATTTAGAGATCGGGGAGTAGTGTTATAGGCGAAAGGAATGGCTATCCCTAGGGGAAATCAGGAAGGGAAGAGCAGGGGGATGAAGAACAAGTCGAAGGTGATAGCATAAAAACGTACATAGTCTACACATAGCAAAAAATGGCATACGGGGTCTAGTAGAGAGGACCTGATACGGCCCAATTAGATCTCACAAGTTATGGAGGGAGCTATATGTGTAGATAACCTACAGTGGGCGGCACTCACATATGAACATACTAAAAGGGATAGAGGATAGATAGAGATGGCAGAGACAACTCGAGAAAAGAGCGTTATCCACCCAGATAATGACTCAGATGAGATTGATGGGGTACAACTAGCTTCCCAATGACTATACTCGCATGGAATGTCAGGGGCACGTGCTCCTTAGGATGATGGAAGAAAATATGTGGCATAGTAAGCAGGAAACAGTGTTCTATATGTGCACTGTTTGAAACAAAGTTAAAGTCAGAATGTGTCCTTGCTAGGAGGCCCCAGACTCATTGGGCACAGGTGAATAACCTGAACCTTTGAAACATGGTGAGGATATGGATACGTTGGGATAGTCGTATTTGGGATGGACAGGTAGAGGCATCCCTCGCTGAAGTCGGTCGTTATGCCCATAATCTGCACCGAATAAGAACCTGAGTCCTCATTTGTTTATAAACACCACAACAATCATCTGAGAGGGAGATTATTCGCATCAGTGTGACAGCATAAACATAGCGAGGGCTACCTCTGATAATTATGGGAGACTTTAACTCCCTATTATATAGACATGAGAAAGTAGGGGCGGATAGTTCCCGATTACATACTAAATAATTTTCATCAATGCCTGTTACAATCAGGACTTCAAAACTTGGAGCGATCAGGACACAGGTGGACGTAGAATAATAAGGCAAAGAGGAAGAGGGTGGCATGCCAACTTGATCGAGCATTGGTGAATAGACAGTGGCTCCAATAATTCCCCACCTTAACGGTTGAAGGCCTGGAACCAGGGACGAGTGACCACTCACAGTTGATGGTGTAATTCCTAGCGACAGAAAGATCGAAGTCTAGGCCATTCCGGTATAGCAATAAATGGGTTCACATCGAGGGCTACATGGATGTGGTCAGGAAAGCACTTCAGTTGGAAGTTCAAGGAAATAGCCAATTTTGCCTGCTTCAGCGGCTGAAGGAAGTTAAGAAGGGGCTGAAGGCCTGGTGCAAAGCCTGCGTGTCATGCCCCAGTCCCAAAATACCGAGGGACCAGACGCGTGGCAATGGCCAGCAGCACACGCTGATAGACAAACCCAATTTAATGGATCCACCAGGGCGTACTTAAGCTGTAATACAACAATAAATAGGTCCAATGATACAAGTCACAGTCTATTCTAATCTCATCCACAACAGATAATCACAGATCAAATGCCAGAATAAATGCAAATAAATATAAACTAACAAGTCTCAATAAAAAGTGTTTCTAAGAACAATTCGAGAACAAGTCTGATACATCAATGCAATAGACTGGAACTAAAGTAACTAGAAATAGAAATAAATGAGTATCTCAAGCCAATACTCAGGAGAAGTCCTCTGGCACAATCTCGTCCTCAGATCCTGATTCTGCTCCAATGTATGCACCTGCTTCTGATAATGCTAATGCTCCGGTCCCGTATACCTCGGGATAGATCTCGTCAGCTAATCCTGGGGACATAATCCGGATCCAGGTCCTCAGGGGACATAACAAGGTACAAAATAACTCAAGCCAAAATAAATGCAGTGAAATAGTCAATAAAATAAATAGGGTAAATATGTAACCATCTATGTGAAATACAAGTGAGAGCATCACTAAAACTCAGGCTGAGACCACTACAAGCTCTGTGTCGGGGAGCCGGTAGCAGTGATAACTATGTATTTTACTATATAGTTTACTATGTATTATATATATGAAATCAGCCTGTAGCATGTGTGTCTCTCCCCACCCCATGTAATCCCACGTCTCATGTCCATGATGCCTCATGTCCATGTCACGCACGATCATATCTAATGCAGCAAGTCATCTAATGTCTATGAATATAATATATATGTCATAAAACCTGTATCCTACACAGAATCATCATGAATATCTCAAGAAGATTTTGTCTCATGAATAGTATCAAGTGTCCTGGGTTATGATGTACTTGATAAGACAAGTACGAAAAGTATAGGGTCTCGGTATCTATGTCTATGTGACGTTACACAACTCCGCGTACGGTGTTGGCACCCGACTATTAATCGAACGCTAAGTAAGCCACAGGGTCCTAGGTCAAGCATGTACAACAATATATAAATAAGGCAAGGAAATATATAATAAGAACTGCAATGTTGGCAAGGTACACTTGCCTGGGGTTTGAATACCAACAGTTGTCCCTGTATCAGTGGATCCTGCAGGTACTCCTCCAAAAGCTGTAATAAACATCACCAACAGTCTCAGAAAATATCAAATAGCTAGAAACGCCTATCCTTAAGTCCAATTTGGACACAGGGACAAAAATGACATTTTCTGGTCAAAGCGGGGTCCACATGTGGGCCGCTTTGCACCAAAAAATGTGTCAGGGTCAAAGGTCTCCAAATTTGTCAAAATTAGTGTCAAAAAGTCTAGAACGATGATACGAACCCAACGGAACTTCTAGAATTGGATTCCAATGAGCCGATCACAAAATCGCCCGTCAAGTAGAGCATGTGGGGCCCACGATACACGATTTTGTCAACGTTCTCAGAAACGACCCAAACTTGGGTCACAGGACCAGCGTATTACTATGAGTCCGATGGCACAAGTTTCGTTTCGATCCGACGTGTGTACACAAAGTTATGACGTATTCTAGAACAGGCGGATACGGGGCGTTGTCGGCGGATACGCTTTGATTTCGGTATGCACGCATATCCAAATCAACTTCTGCGAAATCCCGCACGTCCGTATCGACAGAGCGCACATTTCGGTGAAGATTGCGTAAGACCAAGTCGTCCCGTTTGGCGGGGCGCACTCAGTTTCGGGGTGAAACAGGACGTTGGTTTTTCTATTTTTGGATCGCGGTTTGCGATCACAATAGGACACGATGCACCGAGCGAATTGCACGGACATCGAGAGGGTTACACAGTCTACGCGTCACAACTGACGAAATCAAAAATGGGGTAACGAGGAGAGAGAACGGGTTACCTGAACAGGGCTCCGTGGAACGATGATTCTTCGTGTCCGGGTCGAGTCTGCCGTATCCGGTCACTGTGTCCTGGTTAGGGTTTAGGGTTCTGCTATGTCGGATCCTGCTGTGTCCGTATCAGCGTCGGTGAAGCGGAAGGGAGTGGCCGGAGATGAGATCCGTCGAGTCAGGGTGGCGAGGTCGGCGACGGGTCGAGCGGGGTGACTAGGGTTTCGTCGAGCTAGAACTGGAGGGTGGTGGAGGTAGTCGGGGACGAAGCCGAGGGGGCTCGGGGCTTTGGGCGTAGGATCGGGTCGAGGACGTCGACGGAGATGGTCGGGGATGAGTCGACTATGGGGGTTCGAGGTCGACCGGAGGATGACGAAGGGTGGTGGTGCTGGGCTATGGCGGAGCGGTGAGGGGGTGTCGGCTGGGTGGTGGTGTTCGGGTTAGGGCAGTGGAAGAGGGACGGTCGATGGAGGTGGTCGTCGAGGGTGCTGCGGGTAGGGGTGAGGTGGTGATGGTCGAGCGGAGCGGCGAGGGGGCTGGGCAGCGGAGGACGGAGAGTAGTTAGGGTTCCGACCTATGGAGGAGGGGGTCGAGGTCGGGGCTCGTCGATGGAGCGGGGGAAGGTGGAGTCGGGCTCTGGCAGCAAGGAGAGAGGACGGCTAGGCGGAGGAAGGAGGAGGGTGGTTAGGGTTCAGACTAGGGTTCAGACGACCGGGGCGGAGCTGCGGGCGGCGGAGAGATGAGAGAGAGGGTTGCGGCGGCGGCGAGGCACAGAATTCGAGGCCTTTAAATAGGCCGGAATAGTAATACCGAAAGGAATTGGGATTAGGGTTTCGGCGGTTAACGGGTTTGGGTCCGGGTCCGTAGGTCGGGTTCAATCATGAATCCGGCCCGACCCGCTAGTGTTTAAGTGCGGGTTTGGGTCTGCGGATTTCGGGTCAGATTTAGATCCGACCCGACCCGATACGGTTGGGTTCGGTTCAGTTAAACCGGGTCTAGGTTGTTTTGGTTTATTTTGGAAATAAATCGGGTTTATTTCTAGGGTTTAATTCGGTTTAAAAACAACTTAGTTTTTAGGGCTTTAAAAATGCTCCCGGAGTCCAATAAATTCCCGAAAAATTATCCTATGTCCAATTTTCCATTTTATACCCAAAAATATTATTTTCATAATATTTTAATATTATTAACAGCAATTAAAAATCATTTAATATCAAAATATCTAGGTTTTAATTACAGAAAAATCCCAGAAAATTACAGAAAATTATGAAAAATCCAAATTAAAAATTCTTAAAAAATTAGGGGGTTTACACTGCGGATGTCAATCAGGAATGAGTGTTAATGGAGGAGGTCCACTGCCTACGGATGCAAGAGAAACTCGACCTGGCACAGCGGGCAAAGTGTTTTTGGCTGAAAGACGGAGACAGGTGCACCAAATGTTTCTATGACATTATTCAGACAAGAAAACATAGGAATAATATCAATAAACTCATTGGACAAGATGGGAAAGAGATAGTGTCGCCTTAGGATTTACAAATGGAAGCGGTCAGGTACTTTATTGAAGTGTATAACCATTCTAATTATCTAACCATGTTTTCGAATCTGGTGTACAAGCGGCTTGTAACCCCTCTTGGAAATCAAAGACTACTGGTACCAGTGAGGATGGAGGAAATATAAGAAATCGTCTTCAAAGCAGATCCAAACTAGGCTTCGGGACCCGATGGTTTCAGAAGTAAGTTCTATAAAGTTCACTGGGATGATCTAAAAGAAGCGATGCTAGAAGTTGTATGAGACTTTTTGGAGCATGATCGATTTATAAGGGAACTCAACCACACTTTCCTGACGCTCATACCAAAGAAAGAGGGAGATACGGCCCTTGTAGATTTTTGGCTTATAGCATGTTGTAACTATTTATATAAAATTATTACACATCTTATGTGTCAGCGTATGGAATTCCTTATGCAAGGACTAGTGTCGCTCAATCAGGCTGCTTTCACAAAAGGGAGGTGCATTACAGATAACAAGCTTCTTGCACATGAGCTGATCCGGGGTTTTAATAAAGTTAGGGAAAGAAGGAGTGATTAAGATGGATTTAAGGAAGGCTTATGACATGGTGAACAGGGATTTTGTGTGTCAACCCATGTTGGCGATGGGATTTGCTAACACATGGGTTGATAGGGTACATGAGTTTATATCGACGACGTCATTCTGAGTACTTATTAGAGGGAAACCGTATAGCTTTATACACAGTAACCGGCGATTACGACAAGGTGATCCTCTCTCCCCATATATTTTCACACTGGAAATGCAGTACTTCACGTGTCTCAAGGATTTGGCAGTTCACAGGGGGAAGATTACCCACTATACAAGGTGGTCAAGCCGCACGTCTCGTATCTTAAATATGCAGGTGATTTGCTTGTGTTCATGGTCCCATCAATGGAGGAAATGGCGTCGATTCTAGCACAGTTTGGTGCCCTTTTCGGTTTACAGCTTAATCGAGAAAAAAGTAAGGCGTAATTTAATCTACTTTGTCCAAACAAAGATGAACGTGCCATGTTGTTAGGAGTAGAAAAAGAAAATTTACCAGTAAAGTACTTGTGGATTCCACTTGATGTAAATTACGCTAGGGGTAACAATTGCCAATCTATCGTGGAGTATGTACGACGCCGAGTAGAGGGATATCCCGTACAGAGTTTATCTTTTGTAGGGCGGATTGAGTTAGTTAAATCAGTTATTACATCTATTATTAGATTTTAGTTGCAAACCATCTTGCTTCCGTCGGCCACTATAGGGCAGATAGAAAAATATGTGCAAATTTTATTTGGCGTGGAGGCATGCATGCGATCAGATAGGATATCCTGTGTTGACCACAGGAAGAAGGAGGAGTGGGTCTTCTATCACTCAATGATATGAGGGACGTTGCAGGGATGAAGCTTACTTGGAAGTTCATGGTAAAAGACTCGTTATGGGCAAAGTGGATAGAGAGCAGATATCTGAAAGAAAGATGCTTCTGGGGGCACACGACCAATAATAATGACTCCATAGTCTTCAAAAATATAATATATTACAGGGATAAAATAAGGCTTCATATCAGTCGTGTTATCAATGATAGGACAATAACGGATCTCTGGTGGGATATCCATGGATAAGACACAAAAGCTTGGTCGATATAGTGGCATACAATGCTCTGATGATGGAAAACAGAAATGAGACTGTCAACTGTATTCTTCAAAGAGGAACATAAAGACCAAAAGTACATAATTTTGTGGGGCAGGCGACGAGAGAGATTAAACGAGTTTGACTTAATCAAGGAATGGAGGCAGATATGTGGGTATAGGAGTAGACAGGCAGTGCCAAGTTTCTACATAGAATAATATATCATTACGTGAGAGGAATCCAGCATAGGAGAAGGCATATTTTGTTTGGACAAAGGGCATGGCAAGAAAATTTCAACTACGTTTGTACGGAGTCTACCTTGGTCGGCTGCTCACAGTCGATAGGTTGCATAGAATGGGAGTCCAAGTTGGAGACTTGCAATGCACGTTGTGTTAAAATAACCCAGAGACGTTAAATCATTTATTTTTTTAGTTGCCCGATGGCTTGGAGCATCTGGTATCAGCAATGGAGATATCTGAAGGTCACATATGGGGGTAATTGTGAGATAGATAGGATCATGGCTTTCCTTAAAAATGCTTAGGACAAGGGATTTGCATGGCACCGAGAAGCAAAAATGAGGCTTGCAATATCAGTATGGCATATCAAGAAGGAGCGAAACAATAGAATTTTTGAGGGACTAGTTACCTCAGAAATAAGGATTTTACATAATATTGAGTATGTTGTATTGATGACATTGGCCGCGAAGGCGGACACATGAGTAGTATCATGATGTACATGAGTTTTATTTATTAATACAAGTACCTTTCTTCATATATATATATATATATATATATATATATATATATATATATATATATATATATATATATATATATATATGAGCAGCAAGAGGTTGGCTCCTCGCCTAGGAGAGTCGGTCGGGTTGGCTTCGGCCCCGCGGGAGGTTCTTCGGGTTTGGGACATATCCCCTCCCCGGGAAAGCAGCGGGTCCCTCCGGATGACTTTCCTGATCGCCTGTCGACCTCTTTTATTCGCTTATCTTGGGTAGATGAGGTCGATCTCGAGGAGGGCAAGGTCTTTGGTGTTGCAAGCGTCGTACGTCTTAGCACGGATCCGGCTGATGTTACTTTGGCTCTTGTCTTGGTTGGAGGTATAAAGGCTGACGGACTTGAGCCAAATGATGGGTGCTCACCACTGGTTGTTTCAAGAATGGGTGATTCTCGTGTGGGAAAGGTGGCCAAGACAAGGAGGATTAAAAATCCTTACAGAGTTATATCTCAGCAGTTGATGAACTTGCGTTCATTCTCCTCTTCCCGTGCCAAGCTACTCGCCAAAGATCGTCACTGAGTTTTATGATTGTTTTCTTATGTTTGTAGGCTTCTGTCCCTCTGTTTCCAGCCGCTTAAGTAACTATAATTTGGATGTATGTGCTATTAGTCCCAAGGCTTAACCAAAGATGAAAAAACGCGTGATTGAGATCAGAGGTTCACACAAAAGTTTCTACTCTGACTATTCTAGATTTTTACGAAAAACTATAAAAGGATTCTGACTACAACTTACTCTCAAGAAAAGAATCAGAATTAATCAAACTTCTCGTTATTCCTTATAATCGCAGTTGCAGACGTATATAACAGAGTTACAATAAAACGAAAACTACCTTTGTTCTTTCTTGCAAATGCAGTTGCAATCAGATAGAATGAACAAAGAAGAAAAAGGAAAAAAAGACATAATAAAAAATTATTCTTGCTGGGACAGTGTACACTACCATTGCACAAAGCAAGATTCGTCCTCTATCGACGATCTTCTCCCAGGATCCAGCAAGTTCACAAGAGAACTTCTGGAACACTCGTAGTCACCTCTTTTTGTGACTCGAACGGACTCCTTTGGACTCCCTTTCTCAAATTTTTGTGTGTCTCAAAAAGAGGCTAGAGGGCTCTTTATATAGGGAAGGATGGAAGCCCATCGTCCTCTTCTTTTCGGTGTAGGACTAAAAAGCCAATATACAAAATTGATATCCCATAATCATAGCCCAATACATAGCCCGCTCAGCGTCCGATCAACACCCTCTCAGTGCCTGACCAGCGATGTTCAGCACCCACTCAGTGCCCGCTCATGCAACACGTGCATGCAACATGCGCATGCAACCCGAGCATAAAACTCGCACATAAAATGAGCGCACGAGCTTAAAAATAATAGACAAGCATCTTGCGAGAAAGCTGACTTGCTAAGTGCAAAGTGCGCCAACAAAGCGCCACTTTGTGCCCTTGAGCCTGGTCCGAGTCGCTAAGCCCCTTTGGGGCTTAGCTCCTATGAAAATAATTTCAAGAGCATGATAAAAATCATAAATGCTTTTATAAGGAGTTAATCCTTTTATCTCCTAGAAAAATATCCCCACATGGCACCCATATGCCCCACCACACCCCACGTGCACACCTCAGCTCATACAAAATATTATATTGAGATACCCACTTGGTGGTATAGATGTGGGACTATGTTTACTAGTCCAAAGGCAAAAACACCAATAATCCCCCATATATCTCAATATATATGGGTTGAGCGTTCCCTACAGTGACTGTCCATCATGCATTAGGATAGATGTCGCTTCGACTTGAATCTTTTCGCATGGGTCGAACAACAGTATGATACATGAATGGACTAAGTCTTGAATTTTGTACCATAGCTGCAATTATTTTTACTCACACAATGACATCAGTTGTGCTTTCAGTTGCATAATAAAGGCCCTGTGCACGCCTGAATTTGGTGTATATATTTTGGACGTCAACAAGTTTTTTCTCAAGAGACGGCTTATATCTCTTTTCATACACTCTAGGTGAGTTCTTTTAAAGAGTCCTTCGTATGAAGCCTCGAGCTTCCTTGAGGTGCTACTCCGCTATGACATGGCCCAAAGTTGAGGTTGTACCTCATCGTGGTGATATGCCACTGCCAAACTACCTAGTATGAAGCCTTGCACTTCTTTGCGATGTTACGCCGCTGTGACATGGCTCGCGTAGCCGAGAATTTATATATTTTATCTCTGTGGTGTCACACCAGTGTAATATGTGGACATCAGCCTCTTTGTAGTGCTGCCTACACTCTTTATTCTACAACATTAGGCTACCCGCCTATGTGCAGTACTACGCCTCTGTGACATGGCTCACGAAGCCGAGGAATTATCCTTACTGAGGAACCTCTTGGTGGTGTCATGCACTGTAGCATGGAGACCTTATGCTCCTTTATAGTGCTGCGGTATCATGCTACCTGTTAACCACACCAGACATTCAAAATGTCTGAGAACTCATTAAGGCATCTAAGCCATCCTCCTACGGATTTGTTCTTCACAAAATAACAATTAGTAGACAACAGTGGTTTTGGATCCATAACCCCTCAATGTCTCAATGGACTACCCATTGTTCCTGATATTCTCCTATTCAATGATCCTCCCTTGAACCAATATATAGATGCCTAGTAGATTTCTCTTTGAACTAATAGCATAAAACTAAATAGTAGAATTACAAAGACACAATATCAGAATATCTTCATGCCCATCTTGATTGCTATATCCTCAACCAGTTGGCGCAAAAGACCTTTGGTGAATGGATCGGTCAGATTTTCCTGGTTCCGAACATCAATCATAACAATAACTCTAGTCTTGATAAGATCATTCACTGCTTTGTGCCTCAGTCGCACAGTCCCTTTCTTACCATTGAAGAGATCATTTGATGTCACCGCTGTAGTCGCTTGGTTGTTGCAGTAAATTGGTACCACCAAAATTTGTACACCCACTACTGGAAGATCATATATGAGCTTTCGAAGTCACTCTACTTCATCTGCTGCTGCCGCCATTGCATAGAACTTAGATTCCATCGAGGAATGAGAGAGCATTGTTTGTTTCTTCGACTTCTACTATATAGTTGTTGCACCCATAGAGAAGACATATCCTCTTGTGGACCTTTCTCTCTCTACTTATGAATACTAGCTTGTATCACTGAACCTTCCACCACTGTCGGATAAATGTTGTAGTGCAGTGCATACTTCTGAGTCCTCTTGAGATATCCCATCACTCTCTTCACAGCTTTTGAGTGCTCCACTCCTGGATTGCTCGTGAACTGACTCAACATCCCTAAGGCGAAAGCTATATTAGGACTTGTGTCAGTTGTTGCATACATCAGACCCCCGATGACGCTTGATCACTCTAGTTGCCTGACACTTTTCTTTGGATTTGGCTTCAGCTACTTGTCACACTTGTACGAACTATCGATCCCTGGAATATCTCGATATCCATGCATGTGAGCATCTTTTCAATATAATGAGACTATGACAGCGCCACTCCAATGTCTGTCCGGATGATCTTTATCCCTGGGATAACATCAGTTCCCCTATGTCCTTCATATTGAACTTAGATGAGAGAAACTTTTTTGTCTTAGTGACATGGCTAGATCCGTACCCAGGATTAGCATATCGTCCATGTATAGACAAACGATGACTCCTCTTCCGTCAGCGAACTTAGTGTAAACATACTTGTCCGTTTTACTGACCCTGTAGCCATTTGATCTTATGAATTTATCAAACTTCTTGTGCCATATCTTGGGAGCTTGCTTTAGACCGTTTAATAATTTTACCAACTTGCAAACTTTGTCTTCAAACCCTTTGATGACAATTCCTTCTTGATGTTGCTTGTAAATCTCTTCGATCAATTCTCCATTTATGAATGTTGTCTTAACATCCATCTGATGAATGACTAGCTTGTGAATTATACTTATAGCAATTGACATCATGATGGTCGTCATTCGTGCTACTGGAGCATATGTGTCAAAGTAGTCGATCCCCTGCTTCTAAGAAAACCCCTTGACTACCAGGCTTTTCTTGAACTTATTAACAGTTCCATCGGCCTTCATCTTCTTCTTGAAGATCCACTTGCATCCGATCAATTTTTGTCCTTCAGGTAGATCGACCAACACCCAAGTGTTGTTGGAGGTTATTAAATCATACTCGTCATTGATATCCTCCTTCAATAAGACAGCATCTCTGATTTTCATCACCTCATCATAGGTAAGCGGATCTGCTTCTACATAATAGGTGACAAAATTATCTCCGAAGATCTTGTCTTCTTACTCTCTTAGACACCGGCTCTGCGAGTTCTGGTTCAAATATTTTCTCTAGAATGATAACTTCTTCTTGGACTACATCTTTATTGGAAGTGTTGCCCTCCTGTGCACTCAAACTATTCTCTGGAATGTCTACAATAATAATATTTTTGTGCCTTGCAAAATTATCTTCAAAGAATTTTGCGTCGTAAGATTCGATGATATGATTTGACTTAATATCAAGAAATCTTCGAGCATCACTCTTTTCAGCATATCCTAGGAAGATGGTCTTTGTAGTCCTCATATCCAGCTTCTGAATCTTCAAGTCTGGAAGCTTCACATACGCCAGGCACCCCCACACTTGAATGATATTCAAGTTGGGTCTGACTTTGAACCAGAGTTCATGAGGAGTGACATCGTAAGTTGCATACGACACTCTGTTCAGAATGAACGTAGCCGTGAGCGCAGCATCTCCCCAAAAGCAGATTGGAAGACCTACAGTTAACAACATTGAGTTCATCATCTTTGTCAACGTCCTATTCTTTCTTTCAGCTACTCCATTTGATTGAGGAGTATACAGAGCAGTTGTCTGATTGACAATTTCATATTCTTTGCAGAATGATGCGAATTTAGTAGACCTATACTCTCCGTCTCGATCACTTCTGAGTCTCTTGAGTTATTTCCCTGTTTGACTTTCAGCCTCAGTCTTGAACTCCTTGAACTTCTCGAACGCTTCATCTTTTGATTTAAGAAGATAGATGAACGCATACTTCGAGTTGTCGTCGATGAATGTAATAAAATACTTCATCCTGGCCTTTGTGGAGAACTGTTTGAAGTCACAGATATCTGAGTGCACCAACTCCAGAAGATCTGTGCTTCAGTTAACCCGTTTGAACGATTTTCTTATGATCTTTGTCTGGGCATAGACCTCACATTTCTCCACCTCCTTACCCCCATATTTGGAGATAATTCCTAGATTAGACATCTTGTTTATCCTTTTACAGTGAACATGTCCTAGTTTATTATGCCATGACTCAAGAGAGTAACCAGAAGAAGATACTACATTAATATTGTTTGCAGGAGTTACAAGCTGAAGTTTGAATATCCCTTCGGTAAAAATTACTTTTTTGAAGTATGTTCATTTGTATGACATCACCATATGTACAGTATTGATGTCCATCCTCAAGCCTGCGTTGCAGAGAAGACTTCCCGAGAGCAGATTTTGGCTATTACCGGTACGTTCTTCACATCCTGAAGCGTCAGTGCCTTCCCCGAAGTCAGATTTAGTACCACCATTCCGATCCCAAGTACTTCAACTTGTGCCTGGTTTTCCACCATAACCTTCTCAGATGTAGGCTTGTAGATGGTAAACAGCTCCTTCTTCGAGCAAACATGGCAGGATGCGCCAATGTCCACCTACTAGTCAATGTCAACACCAGCCGTTATAACCTGCACAATCATAGCAACCTTGTTAGACTCACCTTGCTCTGTCTGTTTGGGCTTGGATCTACAGTCTCTCCGATAGTGTCCCTTCTTGCCACAGTTAAAGAAAGTCACATCTGACTTGGACTTTTGCTTCGACTTAAATGAAGCTGAGTTTACCTTGAGATGGTTGAAGTCCTTCTTCTTGTAGTGAGAAGCCTTATGCTTCCCCTTGGAGTCGTTCGCATGCACCAAGTCGGCTTTTGCCAACTTCTTGGACAACGTGTTCACTTTGTTTTAAGCCCTCAACTCATTTTCAATATGGATGTTGTGCAGTAGTTGATCAAGGCTAACTTGCATCTTCTTCCGGTGAATGTCCGAGATAAAATTGCTCCATCCTGAGGGAAGCTTGGCCACAATACCCCCCCACGACAAAGGCATCGATTAAGGGCATGCCATCTTACTCAACTTTTTGACGTAACTTGAGAAACTCCTTGACTTGAGGCAACATATTCTTTTCGTCCTTAAATCGCATGTTCCAGACCTTTTCAGTCACATGAATCTTGTTGCGGTTCTCATCCACCTTGTAATGCTTGTCTAGAGACTCTCAAACGACCTTAACATGGTCCGTCTTGCTGTATGACTGTGCCAGAGTATCCTCCATGGAATTCAAAATTAGCAGCTTGCAAAGGTAGTTGTCTATTCTCCACTTGTTCTGCTTAGCAGTTGTAGTAGCAACTGCCTGAATATTAGCATCATCACCGTCTGGAACAACCAGCTTCGGTTCTATCAGAACGTAGTCTACATCTGCGAGTTGAAGATTAAGGCAGGCCTTCCTCTTACAAGCGTTGTAATAATCCCGATCAAACTTCTCAAGTTTGTTAAAACTAGTGTCGAGAAGTTTCTCACGGTTGTTCTCCATCTTTCTCGGATCTTACTTTGAGATTGTTAGTCGTGAGGCTTAACCAAAGATGGAAGAACGCGTGGTTGAGATAAGAGGTTCACACAAAAGTTCTCACTCTGATTATTCTCGATTTTTAGGAAGGACTATAGAAGGATTCTGATTACTACTTGCTCTCAAGATTACAAAAGAATCAAAATTAGCCAAACTTCTCGTTCTTTCTTGAAATCACAGTTGCAGGCGGATAGAACAGAGTTGCAATAAAACGAAAAGTACCTTCGTTCTTCCTTGTAAAATATAGTTGCAATCAGATAGAACAAACCAAGAAGAATAATGAGAAGAAGACAGAATAAAAGATTATTCTTGCTGGGGCGGTGAAGACCACTGTTGCTCAAAGCAAGATTCGTCATCTATCGACGATCTGCTTCCAGGAGCCAGCAAGTTCACAAGAGAACTTCTGGAACGCTTGTAGTCACATCTTTGTGTGACTCCAACGGACTCCTTTCGACTTATCTTTTTCAACTTTGGTGTATCTCAAAAGGAGGCTAGAGGGCTCTTTATATAGGAAAGGATAGAAGCCGATCCTCCTCTTCTTTCCGATGTGGGACTAAAAAGCCAATATACAAAATTGATATCCCAAAATTGCATCCCAATGCATAGCCCGCTCAGCTCCCGTTTAGTGCTCGTTCAGCACCCGCTCAGCGCCCACTCTTGCAACCAGCTCTTGCGATGATGCTGACATAAAAAGTGCAAAGTGCGCCAACAAAGCGTCATTTTGCACCATTGAACCCGAGTCCGAGTCGCTAAGCCCCTTTTGGGCTTAGCTCCTATGAAAATAATTCCAAGAGCATGACAAAAAGCATAAATGCTTTCATGAGGAGTTAATCATTTTTTCTCCTAGGAAATACCCCCACATGGCACCCATGTACCCCACCACACCCTATGTACAGACCTCAACTCATACAAAATATTATATTGAGATACCCGCTTGGTGGTGTAGCCAATGTGGGACTATCTTTACTAGTCCAAAGGCAAAAACACCAACATGTTTAACGGAGAGACTACCTTCCTGGAGATCAGGCAATAAAGTTTTTATTTAAAAATAAAATAAAATTATATATATATATATACACACACTTAAATTAACTAAGATTAAACATGTAAATTATACACATCCCCACTAACATAATTACTAACAACTAACAAATTATAAATTTCCAATAAATGTTTATCAATCTAAAAAATAAATTTACTTTAAAATATCATATATTATTTAAAAATAGATTTCTGATGCAAATGTATATTTAAAAAGTAATAAAAAATACAGACAAAAGACGAGTGCAAACATATCACTACTTCTAGTTTTTAATAAGGGCTATTTAGAGTTTAGACCCTAGATTTTATACCAGCTTAGAGTATAGGTCCTGAGTTGTCCAATTAGAAAGCTTAGCCCTGAATTTTAATTTTTAATTTTATTTTTTTCATTATACTCTCCATATTCTAGATATGAAGATTTCATTGTCAAGCTTGAAAAAAAAAAGGTATAATTGAAAAAAATAAAATAGAAAATAAAAATTCAGAGTCTAAACTTTCTAATAGGACAAGTTAGACATAAACTCTAAGCTGATATAAAATTCAGGGTCTAAACACTAATTAGCCCTTTTAATAACTGGAAAACAGAAACTAGTGAAGCCCTCGTATATATTCTAAAATCTGCCGACAATTAAACTATTGTAGGGAAAATTAGACAAAACTTCCAGCCTGTGAATTCGTACAAGCATTAAATCCGTATGTAACCGCCGTTGAGTACTTGAGTGTGACCCGTGTGTAAGTAACGTCGGAACATTCGAGAGAACAAATATTCTGTCCCGGGCGTGACACCTGCTGCTGTTGGTGTCAGACTGAGACGCAAGTCCATCGTGTGGACAGCGACACTCTTAACAAGTTCCATTTATGCCCATAAATACATGCGCAAAAAGAGTAGTTACTACTCCTTAGCTCGCACCCTCGTTTCTATCGCTGCCGCTGCTGCTACTTTCTTCTTCTTCTTCTTCTTCTTCGATATCATCATCTTCCTTTTAATTTTTCGACATATATATGGCATCGACCTCTGGTTCAAGCAATGACAGGAGTGGTGGAGGCCCTTCAGAGGAGCAGACAGTGATCTGTTCGATATGCTTGGAGGTCGTTGAAACCTCCGGACCTAAGGATTCGGTTAGACTGCGGTGTGGTCATCTCTTCCACTTTGGTCAGTGATATATTTTGCTGGTTTCTTTGCATTTTAGTTGTTGGATTAATGAAGCAATTGGTACTTGCTACATTGTAGCTTGGAGTCTTCTTTCTTTCTTTTGTTCTAGATCTCTTCTTTCTTTCTTTTTTTTCATTTTTTTTTTCTTTCTTTTGTTCTATATCTCCTTTCGTTCTGCATTACAGATAGATGCACGTAGTTGACTACTTTATTTCTGTTAGATTGCTTATCCCTTGCTAGATTCCATGCTAGATTGCTTCATTTAGCAGTAGATGTTGATATGTTGGTGATTATTTTAAGTAGTTGCATTTGCATTTGAAGGTTTAATTAATCTCAAAATTGGATGATGATCATTTAACACCCTACGAATTAAGATCAGCGTTGGGTTCACATTTCTAGGACTTCCTACTGAAAGTTCTTGTAGTATCTTTCTTGAGAACATTTTCTAGTTTATCAAGAAAACATGAAAGAATAGAGGAGAGAAAAAAAAGAACAAAAGAATGGATTTATCTAAATTTTCAACAATAAGGTTGCCCGACCTGCTTTAGATTGAATTTTACTAGTTGGATAAACCCCAATAATTTCTGGTAACAAAGTGTCATTTGGATCACTGATCCAACTCGAGAAACAATATCAAGAACATATAGAGTCATGGCTGGTCCAAGAATTCTCGGAACCTAGGTCAGGGTTTGAAAGAGAGGCTTCTTAGGAATGGAAAACACTCGGTTTTCCTAAACAATTTGCAATGGCCGGAGGGCCGTAAGGTATCTTCCGCCACTATACATGTGAAGAATGACAGTCTCGGTCATCGCCTTTCAGTAATTACCCTCGGCAATCTAGCCTTGAACCTTCATGTTCAGTTTTCTTTGTTTGATTAGGAAAGGGAAGAAGGGGCCTAAACACGGCATCTGCCGTACACTTGAGTGGCAAGAAAGCGAGACCGTACACGTTTTTCCAGGCCTGTTCGGGCATAAGGTTCCTGCGAAAGATCAAGTTGGTGAGCCGTGTGATGGGAAACCTTTTTAGCCCCTCCCTCGGAGCTCGCTACACTTATGTCGTTCTCTCTCTCGGACTCCCTGACTCTCTCCCTATCTTGGCCTCCATGACCCTCATTTTTTGTAATGCTGGTCAGGGGTCGATTTTCGTATACCGAAAAAGCATCAGCCACAACTACAACTACAGAAGAAGAAAAAAGGTAAAAGTTTTTGATCTTTCAAAGTTCTATGTCAACCTGTCTTTGACCCATAGGCGGATCTACCGCTACCGCTACCCCTTCATTTATTGTACTTTCTCTGACTGCTCTAGGGATATGGATGAAGCTATAGTGGGTCATGTTCCCGGATTAAAAAGTCATGAGGCTAGTCCCCCCCCCCCCCTCCCCCCCACCATGAATGAAGAGAAGTAGTGGGGGCCTCTTCCCGCCCACGCATGCGCCTTTATTTAGGTGGACTTGGCTCTTCAAGACCTCTCCTTCAAAAAGGAATCCTACCAGATTACTTCTTCTATGATACTAATTTTATCAATTAATTTAACAAATAAAATCTTCTCACAAAAAATTAACAAATAAAAGATGATAAAAGGTAACTAGTTGAGTAACCTTACTTACTAAAATTTCTTTGAACAGTCAAACAAAACAAATAAAAACAAGATCATTTAGAGACAAAAATGACAAAGTAGCTATTAGAATAATAAAAGATATTTGAAAAAATAACAAGCATATTAGTTGGTCTCGTGGTAATGGCTCTCTCAATACATTTCTTGATCTATATGATTCGAACCACTTTATTGTCATTTTAGCTAATAAAGATTACTATGTATAAGTGGGTGTATGCCCTCTTTAATTAGGAAGACGTCTTCCTAGTAAAGTCATTACTACAAAGTATTATACTTAAGTGGGTCTGGAGCGAATTTGGACTTTACAATTGCTAGGGCTGGCTGGAGTAGTATGTAACCTTGGGCCCTATTTGGTTGCCTCATCTATTGAAGGGCCAGGGACCAGGGACGGAGCCAGGATTAAAATCTTGAGAAGGCCATGGATGGTACTACATATTAGAAATACTTAAAGTTGTCATATTAAATGAACTCAATAAAAAAATATACAAAAGGGTAAGCAAAAAAATAAATAAATAATCTTGTAAAGATGAGATTTGAACTCGTATCTCATTTAAAAGCCCAAAGTGCTTCCACTAGAGCCAACTTACATTTTGTACCTTAGAGATCAAACAAATATATATTTTAGAGGTGTAAAAAAAATCTATACAATAATCAACATTTTTAAATAAAAAAATGGGGGTGGGGGAGGGGGTGTGTACGTGCCCCCCTCCCTACCTGGAAAGTCGCCGAGCTCGCCCACCCTCTTGGTCAACCGTATATATAGTGGTTCAACAGTTCATTATAAGTAGCGTTGAAAAATAGAGGGCAAACGTAAGTATATCCATTAGAATTACAAAAGTGAGGAGTTACAAGTCGTGAATGAGGATTGGAGAAGCATCTTTAGTTAGGATATGTTCATGCATGACAACTTTCAAACCAGTTTCCTCCTTAGATAACTCTCAACTTAACTTCTCTCTCTAATAATCTTGTTACTTATGTCAATCATACTCTTTATAGGAGCACACCATTCTGTACATTATTATGAAGCCAAGCAAAAACTTTAACAAAAAATATGTTGTCTAAACTATATTTGAATAAATTAGTAAAAATAATACTAATTTGAAGAAATTAAGAAAACCGAAACGTTCCGCTAACTAGGTTGGCAAAAAAATTGCCAAGTTAAAATCTCGCAATTAACTAGGACGACAGAAAAATGCCCATGCCAGCATGCCGCCAACGACGTTGGCGGAAAATCCACCACGCCAAAAACTCGCCAACCTTGTTGGCAGAATACTAGTTGTATGGGTTAGTGACTTGAACATTGTGTTTACTATTATTTTTTGCCAATCTTTAGCTAATCCATGTTATACCTTATGCTATTGTGTTTACTATTATTTTCGGTTCTTGTGCTTCGTTTATTCGTTGTCACAAAGGACGTTTTGTGTCATAAGAATTATTAATATCATGCACATAAAGATACTGATTAATTTGTCTGCATAATTCTTTCGTACTGACATAAACACTTATTATCTTAATTTCTTAATAAGGAGCTAGGGTGAGCAGGATGGTCTTTCCATTAATTGAAGCATGTGAAGTCTACTTAAAAAAATCAAATCGGCTAGTTGCCAAGTGAAATGAATGAAGAATTGTTTGAATAATTAGATGCTGAGATCTATCCAAATGTCAAAAGGAAAAAAAAAAGTTCAAGAACATGATTCAAAGTATTCGTAAAGTAGTTAATATAAGGTACAATTAAGGGCTTGAAGGAAGATTAGCGAGTATTCCGCCAACAAGGTTGGCGAGTTTTTGGCGTGGTGGATTTTTCGCCAACGTCGTTGGCGGCATGCTGGCATGGACATTTTTCTGCCATCCTAGTTGGCAAGATTTTAACTGCCGATTTTTCTGCCAACTCAATTGGCAAAAAAAATTGATTTTCGTAATTTCTCCAAATTAGTATCTTTTTTAATAATTTATTCAAATATAGTTTCACTATAGGAAATTTTTTGAAACTTTAATAATTATCAAAGTCTTTTACTTCCCTCTCCTCTCCTCTCCTTCTGCTCGTGTTCATACAAACTACTGAGAACTAGCCCACCTATAGATCATTATATCCTACAAAGTGGTATTAGAGCCATTATACCTCTTTTCACCACAACAAAGAAATGACGCTCAACATGGTACAAACGAAAATCCCCAAAGTTGTCAAAGGACAACTATGATACTTGGAATATCCATATGCGAGCTCTGATAGGATCCCAAGACCTTTGGGATATCGTCACTAGATAAACTCAATTGTTTTCATGATATATTGTCGGTATGTGATTATGGTTATGGCCCATTAATGCTCTACAATGGCTATTTAACTAGTCATTACATGTTTAAACAATATATTCTCAGTATACTAGTATGAACAGTAAGGATCAAATTTTGGTTGATTAGTTGGTGGATTATAAATAGGGTCTTTATGTCTTCTTCCTCACTAACTTCTTTCCATAAATTTCCTATCTACCAATTTCAAACCTCATTCTTACCAGGTACTTTCAATTACTTCCACTCTTTCTTGATAGAGTTATTATTGAGTTGTAAAAGAGACCTTCACCTAAGCATGAAGATAAACCTTCCCTTGTAAAAGAGGTTGAAGTCAACGAACATTCTATCAATACTCGTGGTTCAAGTATGCGAGCCTTCGAATCAAAGCTTGTGTGTAGATGTTTGCTTGTTCTTCAGATCAAAAATCATATTGTAACTATTTCGAAATAGTGTACTAAAACTAGAGAGTTCATGATCTGGGTGTCTCGCGAAGAATACTAGGATACACCTATTGTGGTATAAGATCAAAAATCACATTGTAACTATTTCTAAATAGTGTTTACGATCTTGATCTATTCTTTGAATAAATTCTAATTACTTCTCAGCTCATTATTTTTGCTCAATTTTGATGAAACCCTATTGACCTCCCCTTTAGGGTTGTCATGAAAATTGTAAAGATATTGGAACACATATCTACAAGCTTGAAGTTGATAAAGAAAAAAGAAGAAAAAGAAGTCAATCCCACAATGTTTCGAAGCTAGGTTATAGAAGTTTGAGGTATCTTACTATTACTTGACATCATCTGTTGTGTTGGCCTTCTTAAAAATATGTCGCGGAAGCTAGAGAATCACATTGGATTGATGCCAAGAGAATTCTCAAATATCTCAAAGAGACAATCGAGTCGACCCTATATTATCCCCATGATGGAGACAATTATATTTGGATACTCGATCATATAGCGACTTAGGAGGAGATCAATATTAAAGGAGTACTTCAAGCTATGCCTTTTACCTCAACAATATTGCATTCTCATGTCCCTAAAAAAAGCAATAGATTGTGTCATTTTTGTCATGTTAAGCCAAATATGTAGAAACAACCTCTAATACATGTGATGATATCCGACTTAGAAGTTTGATGTAAGAACTTTATCTTTTGCAGGAAGACGCTAACTCATATATATATATATGTTGGCAACAAGTAACAATCCATCTTGCCAAGAAACTAGTAAAATATGGAGAAATAATCATATAAGCATCAAGTTTCATTTTCAGTGAGATTAAATGAAGCCGAAGATAGTTAGAATTATCCTACTAAATACTATAGGTCAAGTGGCAAATATTTTTACAAAGACAATATTGTCGATAGAGAGCTTCTGCAAGTTTCACGTTCTGTATGCTCGTGAGAATGAAGACACTTCACGTTTGATGGAGGGATCTTGTTAGATTTATACACTTGAAGAGTTATAAATCTTTAATGAGGATTGGAAACATCCTAAGTTATGCTATATCCATGAATGAAAAGTTTAAATTCAATTTCCTCCTTAGTTAACTCTATACTTAACATATGTTTTTAATAATCATGTAATTTATGTTAATTCATGCTCTATATAATTGAGCACAATATTGTACATTATCATCAAGGTAAGCAACAAAAGTTCAATATAAAATATCAAAGTGTTTTCCTTTCCCTCTCCTCTCCTCTCCTCTCCTCTCCGCTCCGCTCCGCTCCTTACTCTTGTGTTTATAGAAAACATTTAGACAGGGCCTGTCATGGCCCTGGGCAGCAAGGATGACTGCCCAGGGCCCATTGACTAGGAGGTCCCAAAAAAATTACTTTAAACATATATATGAATAAAAGTTTGTATCTAAAATAGAACTAGTATGTACCATCATGGATCACTTTTAATACAAAAACATTATAGTATAGTGCTTATTATATTAGACTTGCACAGTAGAGGTCCTAAGTTCTCAAGTCTTGGTGACAATATTTTTTTAGTTTATTTTTTTACATTATATATGGGGAGTCCATTTTGAAAGTTCGTCTATGGCCCCCATGAACTTAGGGTCCACCCTGCATTTAGAGTATATTAGTAAGAACTAGCCCATCTATCCTTATACCCTACATATTAAAGATCAAGTTATTTACAACATTTGCAATAAAACTAACTAATTGACAGCTTTTACTTGGACACTCACTACTTCATATCCCTATACACATATCATGAATTCCTTAGATACAGAGATGAGTTATTATAGAGTGGTTAGTTTCTATTTAAATACTCTTAAGCAGTGAGTTCTAATAGTCAGTCATTAAATTGCAAAACAAAGATTTATTGACATCTTAATAGGAAGACAAGACTACCTACTCTTTTTCTCAATATGAGGTATGGTGCATTCACTACGTTGGTCCTTTTCATGTAGTAAAAATCTTAATATCCAACCTTGATTTAGTAGAATGTAAAAGTGAGAAAATTAATATAAATGTTGTGAAGTTAATTCAAATAAATTTATTAGTATCCAATTCTAGGCTAGTTTGCACTTAAATACCATGGTATTTTATGTTTTTGTAAGTTACTATCATATAATATTTTTCTAATCTTACCCCTCAAGTTAACAAACTGTCAAATTTAAAAAAATATCAATGCCTTTTCTTCTTTAGAAAAAAGAAACCTTATAACTTCTAACCTCTAAAATTTCAGTCATAAAATATAAAATAATAAAAAAGAAAACCCCAAACCTTAACCCTAACTTCTTATCTTCCTATCCTTCCATACTGCCAACAACCAAGCCCTCGTCATTGTGGAGGAGGGGTCGGCAATGACACCAAAGAGATGACTAGGTGTGTGGTTTAACTTTTTATCTCTTTCGAATCAGAATAAACAATATACTTAAAAAGGCTTTGCAGTAAGATAAAATCATGACAATATTACTAGATGGCACTGCCAAGCTAGAGCTATTGTTCAACTCCTTACCATTCTCCTCATAATCATGTCGAGGCTCATATTGGACTGCCTTAGGATGTGGTTAAGATATACGAAGGAAGGACTACGACGAAAGAAGCCTTCGGGGAGGCGTTCAATGATACCTTTTATAAGAATAAGGGAGAAACTTAGAACCCTGATAATGCTTGTAGTAAAGTTTGAGGGTTGTATATTTATTCTAATAAACCACCACAGGTTGAAGGTCATTTTTGGACAACATTTGATTTTATGTGGTATTATATATAGTTGTATAAAATTTGGTTAAAATACGTGCGTGCGGAGATTTGAACCAAGGTTAGCTAGTATGGTATGAAATATTAAAGAACGAAACAATGTACCAAAAACTCTAGATGTGGAGTAAAGGATGAGGGTTGTATATTTATTCTAAAAAACTATGTCATCATCAATTAGCTTTATAATATGATCCATAATGAATTTATTTTTTCACATGATGAAGGGACAATGGTTAACCATGGGGGTGGATTGATGTGCTACGATGACTCTTCATGAATGGATTTGAATGTGTATCGTGTTCAATAGCCTCTAAGCCAAGAAACATCATCAGGGGTTTTGGAAGTGGCTCTTCTAGATCGAGATGATGGCGTCTTTCGTCTGAAGTAGCTCTCCTAGAGGCTTCACAGTTAGAAAAAACATGCCAATAATGCTTGATGGCACTGCTAAGCTGGAGCTTTTGTTCGAGTACTCCCTACCATCCTCGTCATAATCATGTTGAGGCACATACTGGAGTGCCTTGGGATGTGGTTGAGATATACAAAGGAAGGACTACAATGAAAGGAGCCTTCGTAGAGACATTTGATGACACCTTTTATAAGTAGAAGGGATAAACTTGGAACCCTACTATTGCTTGTAGTACAGTTTGAGGGTTGTATATTTATTCTAATACACCACCGCACGTTGAATGTCATTTTTGGACTGAGAGTTGATTTTACGCTTTACTATATATATTTATATAAATTTTGGTTAAAATACATGCATGAGGATATTTGAACCTAGGTTAGCTAGTTTGATACGAAACGTTAAGGAATCAACCAATGCACCAAAAACTCTTTATTTGGAGCGAAGGTTGAGGGTTGTATATATATTCTAATAACCTGTGACATCATCAATTAGTATCATAACATGCTGTGATGACTCATCATGCATGAATGGATTTGTATACGTATGTGTTCAATTGACTATAAGACAAGAAACTTCGTGAAAGGCTTTGGCAGTGGTTCTTCTAGATCGAGATGATGGAGTCTATGGTTTGAAATTTTATGTTCCTTCATTCTTGTCCTTGGTGTGATTAGAATTATCAGGATAGAGTTATCAAGGTTTCGGTTAGCATTTGTGATTAGTAAGCACTTTAAGGTGTGGGTTAGGAACTTACATTTTTATCTCGCAGAAAAGCAGTAATAGATGATAAATACTCGCCAGATGCGTTTAATAGCAGTGTCTTTTTTCCCCAAAGTTTGAATTGAAATCTAGCAAGTTATTTCAATTGTTACTCATGGATAACGAATTTAACTATTCAACTAAGTTCTAATAAACTAGAGGACTTAAAAGGAAAATATACTTTATGGTCACATTATCTAAATAAAGTTATATATGATGCCTTAAGTAAGGAATTAACTTATTGAGTATTAATTTGTATCGTAGTTAAATTTCATTCCATTTGCTCACACATCAATTTCTGAAACGCTCTTTGTGTGAGCGCTTCAGAAACATCAATTTCACTTCAGAAATGAATGACATATTTGAAAAAATGTCTATCCAAAATGGACTCACTTCTTGAATTTGATACCGAATGGTGTGGTACGCATTTGTAAACGGTCAATTTTTTTTATAGGTATGATAGAGAAATACAAAACATCCTATGATATTCAATGGTACAAATTATCCTTTTGATCTTATCTTCTTGTCTGTCAATAGTTTAGTAATTTTTTACTTTGTGATCATTATTGTGAGCATACAACTAATAATAACTTGAAGTTTACAAATTTTGAAGATATTCCATTCCATATGATCACTAAGTAGTTAGTCTTTCTATATATTCAGATTGCATCACATCAGCTTTTAGCGCTAAAGGCAAAAAACAATGCCCAAATTGTCGTGATGTGACTGGTAATTGGTCAGCAATGACTATATTAGATCAAGAAGTTCAAGAGCTTCTGCAACAAACGCGGATTTTTGTGACTGATTTTATTGGAAGGGTAAGTTTTCCTTTTGCATGTTTCTGAGTTATAATTGGATTGCCACTTGATGTAGTTGATTACTTTAATTGCATTATTGCTAATGTGAAGCTTCTGTAAATAGTATTTTATGTATCAATTACTCCTGCTAAATGCTCCATCTTACTTCTTTATTTAGTAATTGAAACTTTTGTTGTCTTCTTATACACAAATTCAGAAATGTTAGGAATAAAATGTGACGTGAACGCTTCTTATGATGTGTATTTTTATGTCTAAATAGGTGCAAATTGGAAAATTTTAAGAAGAAATTGCAAGATGGACCCTTCAAACTATCGAAAATAATGATGAGCAACTATCTCTAATATTATAATGAGTTACCTATCCCCTATCCATTAAGATCAATCAAATTATACTATCTTCACAATGAAAGAAAATGCTTGCATTTTGTGAACACTTGATGCAGGCTCAGTTAGGAGGTTCTCCAACAACTTGATTTTCGTTATACAGATCTGATGATTCATAGATTAAAGTGAAGTTAATATATCAATCCATAGTATGGGTGTCCGATTGGGCGAACTCGCGTTATGATCATATTTTACAATATTAATCAATTCCAATAGATACATAATATGTATCTGACTCGGTATTGGTATCGCTCATTGAACCCTAAATACTTTATACGTGCAATGAGTAGCTCAGAATAGTAACCAAATTTTATTTCTTTCTTGTTTACATTACCGAGGATTATCTACATTTTACTCATATTAGTATCACAAGTTCTCATCAAATATGTATAGTATCTATTGTTGAACAGAAATAGATTCTAATTATATATATATATATATATATATATATATGTGTGTGTGTGTGTGTGTGTGTGTGACAGGTGAGGGAAATCACAGAGCAAGATCAAGTAAACTGGGATGCTCGGGTGCAGGAACAGCAGCTGCAGGCACAAGAAAATGAGTGGCAGGAACGGATTCAGGATTTGCAGGCTCAACGGCAGGAGCTGGTTCGCAGTCAGGAACGGATGCAGGAGCATGAAGCGCGAATGAGAGAGCAGATTGCTCATGAAATTGCACGCATTAATCAGTATTGGACTGCACAGATCGAGCAGGAGCGAGCTCACACTGCTCAGTATTGGACTGCACAGATCGAGCAGGAGCGAGCTAACACTGCTCAGTATTGGACTGCACAGATCGAGCAGGAGCGAGCTCACACTGCTCAGTATTGGACTGTGCGAATTGAGCAGGAGCGTGCACGTATTGCTCAGTACTATTCAACCATCTATGGGAGAACCAGCTTGCCACCTAATTCCGTCCTCTCTAATTCGTTCACGCGGATGCCAGCGCCAACTTTTAGATTGATTCCAGAATTACATTTTGAGCCAATGTCACCAACTCTCACGCTGACAAGATCAACAGCTTTCGAGTGGAGCACTAGTACAAAGGTACTATATATATATATTCATACCACCCACCAATGTACGTAGTAAATTCTTACGATAGAATAGCTAGTATCACTCCATAACCCATGCCTCAATATATATATATATATATATATATATATATATATATATAATCTCCCTACTCTTCAGTTTGAGTTACAAATAAAAAATGATATATACGTAAAATAGTTCTTTTACTTGACTATGCAGCCTGCTATTGCGTCTGCTGCCATGGATAGTCGTGTTCCAGACGACATTGAAGCTGAGGGCCCTCCACATCACTAGATGCATTCGGTACTCTGTATTGTGGGAATGAGTTGGTACATAATTTGGCTATTTCCATATATATAAATGGTACATTATATATAGAGGTGAAAATTTAATTTCCAGTGGGCTGGATGAATGCATATGGGATCTTGCAGTAGTTCTTAGATGTTGTCTTGTTTGGCTTCAATGGTTTATATGGAATATTAGAGTACACGTTTACATATTCTTTCCTATATTCAACTTTAGAAATAAATAAGGGTCAAAATTTACTACATCTGATTGAATAGTCTAAACCTGAATAATAACTCTACCTATTAGTGATTATATACAAGTTTTAATTGGTGCAAACGTATTTACGCATAATTATCAATAACCAGTGTTAATTTCCTGTAACAAAAATTTAAATTGTTAATTAATATAACCACCAACATGAGATATTGGTAGAAGATATATAAAGGATACAAAAGAGGAAACCGGAATTGTGGCTAGCTGTGTCAATTTCCCCAATGATTTTATATATATATATATATATATATATCTATATATTAGCAATTTATATTCTGCACGAATGTGTTCTTAACCTTCGCGTAGTTTCAACTGTACAGTGAGATCATTAAAGGTTATATATGTACTTCTTATCATTCATGCTTCATATATCATGTTATATATAGAACTAAAATTTTGATATGATGGTTTACACTGAGCAATACAAAAATATTGGAGAACAGCTATAGCCAAATCCGTCACTAAACGAGTAAAGGAATGAAAGAGCGTCAGAAGGACAGCGTCGGGAAAAGCAATGTCGTTGTGAAACAACGTCGCCAAGTGGTCGCCAATCTGACTGCTAACCGACGCCGTTGTGACGAAGGAATAGTGATGTACTAGTGGGGTCCTTGAGACATCTCCAACATGACGATGGAATGCGATTTCTCTATCATCATGAAAGTCGACTTGTTAGCAACGTCCCTTCGACGTCATTGGCGATAGCTTGGGGATGGCTCGATGACAACCGTGATTTTTGTTATCTGATTTCAAACTCTCGTATATGTTTTCTTTTAGATGTCCGACGTAACGTTCGGAACTTTGTGCACGCTGCGTTGCATATTTTTTTGACCAACTGTTTTCAACTCCCACTATTTATAAATGGAAGAAATAATACGCCGCCGTGCCATGATCCACAGAACTTTGGCCATCCTCCTAGAACTCTTATGTCTCTTCTAGGTAACCAAAATGATAACTCGATTTGGGCTCTCGTATAGATTCTAAATCCACCGAGAATGACACTATTGTAGGTATATTTAGACAAAACTTCCAGCCTGTGAATAGGTATAAGCATTAAATCCTTATGTAACTGTCGCTTTTAGGAAGTCCTCATCCACGAAATCCAAGCAATCCCAGCCGTTGAGTGTGACCTCGTGTGTAACGTCGGAACATTCGCGAGAACAAATATTCTGTCTCGGGTGTGACACCTGTTGTCAAACTGAGACACAAGTACATCGTGTGGACAGCGACGCTCTAAACATCTTTCTTTTTTGGAAGAAGGTAATTGTATTAATAATAAAAGAAATAGTTACATATCAACTAACTTAACGGAGAATCTGTTTAACCAACAAAGCTCTTACATCAAACTCAATATTGTTACTAATCCCTATAGGAGAACTAGCCAGTCCCTCAAAAATGTGTTTGTTGCGTTCCCTCCAGACATGTCATATCGCTGCTGATAATCTGATACGGGCTTCTCTGAACCACTCTATTCCCCTCCTCCGACCACCCCGGATAAGAATGAATAGCACATCCAAGTCTCTGGTCGTTCCTAATAATAGGTCCAACCTCCGGCCCTTCTCCAGTAGGACCTGCTTTGAATAGGCGCAACCAAAGAACATATGATTAATGGGCTCGGAGGCTCCCTGGCAACGCACACACCTTTGATTGTCTATCTGCACCCCGAAACGTGCAAGTCTGTCCAGGGTCAGGAGGTGCCCCAACCGAACTCGATACATGCAAAGTTACATTTTTTGCGCTGCACCCTTCACCCATACAAAGTCTGAGTCCACCATAGTCGTTTGTTGTCCAAGTATAGTATCATACACCCGCCTATGCTCAAATGTACTAGTAGGAGATGAGTCCCACACCCACACGTCAGCCTCCAAGTTGTCGTCCAACTTCTGCTCCAATATCATTTGCGCAACATGCTGAGCCCAACAGTGTGTGTGCGGTATCCACACACCATTTTTTAGAATGCTACCCACACATTGTCGTTCCATTGTCTGCAGACTCGCCTTGTCGCCACACCAATCCACCAAGCTTCTATGACAAATCCATAGGTCAAACCACATATTAGTAGCTTCTCCATCTTTAAACCTTCTTGAAATTTCCTTCTTCAACTCGGGCCTATATAGAAATATTGTCTTGAAGGTCACCCAATCGTTGCTATTACCCTGATGCATCCAAAAAAAGTTACCCTTCAAGTATCTTACTGACATCTATGTTACCCACAGAGACTGCTGCGAAATGAATTTCCAAGTCAGTTTCATACCTGCAATTTTCTGGAGTGTCCGCAATGATTGTAACCCAACTCCTCCTTCTTGCCTCGGGAGACACATATCCTCCCACTTTATAGCATGAATACCCCCATGCCAAATAAAATCGGCACAGATCCCCTCAATCTTCCTGATCGTCATGAGAGGCAACATGATTGCCTATAGCCAATATAATACCATGGCTGATATGACTGATCTGACAAGTTCAATACGCCCGCTAAAAAACAAACTTTGCACCTGCCAGCCCTCCACCCTCCTTTGTGCATACTCCACCAAGCTCTGACAGTCACCATCTCTCATGTAATTGACAAAGAGAGGTACCCCCAATTACTTCACCGGGAGCTCACCCTTTTTCACTCCCAGCCTACTCGTCTGTTCCTTATCAGGACAATGGGTGTCAAAACACACAGTGCTTTTATCTTTGTTTAAATGCAGCCCAGAGAAATCTGCAAAACGCTACAAAATATCCACCAGAGCATTGAGACCAGAAAAAGAAGGATAGATAAATACCAGTAGATCATCCGCTTATATCAGATGCGAGACGTGGGGTAGGACCCTCCTGTATAGCGGGAATATCTACTACCTATGTGCCGCTGGGTCCATGAGATATGTCAAATTCTCCATCACCAACGTAAAAAGATACGGCAAAAGGGGATCACCCTGTCGGAGCCTCTGGTTGCTGCGGATGAAACCATGCGGTTGACCCCTCACCAGAACCGAAAACGTAGGATTCGTGATGCACTCTCTCACCATGGCCACCCATCGCTAATCAAAACTCATTGAGAGCATAATATGACACACAAACTCCCTGTTCACCATGTCGTAAGCCTTCCGCAGGTCCAGTTTGACGTACGCCTTCATTGCCCCAGCTTTTTTGAACCCTCTGATCAATTCATGTGCCAATAAATTATTGTCATTAATCGACCTTTCTTTGATAAATGCAGCTTGATTATAGGAGACCAAACCCTGAATAAGACACTCCATCCGGCGACACATAAGATGAGTTATCAGCTTGTACAGATAGTTACAGCATGCAATAGGGCAAAAGTCAGATAGCGCCTTTGCCCCCTCCTTCTTCGGGATGTGTCAAGAATGTATGATTCAATTCCCCCAAAAGGCGACCATGAATGAAGAAGTCTTCAACCACTTCCAATACCTGATCCTTAAGCAAACCCCAATGAGTTTAAAAAAAAAATACTACTAAACCCATCAGGTCCGAGAGATTTATTAGGATCCGCAGCTAACACAATGGCCTCCAGCTCGTCCAGTCTCGCCGGTGCCAGTAACTCCCCATTGCCAACTGGTGTGACCAACTTTTTGCACACAATTTGAGGAAAGACATTATTTAATTATTTTGATTGTATAACTCATTATAATACCTGACAGCCTACTCATGGAGCTCCCCTTGCAAATTTGCCTCCCTGCCATCCGGACCAATCAATTTGCTAATATGGTTGCGGTATTGTCGCATACGAACCACATCATAAAAGAATTTAGAGCATTGGTCCCCCTCCTGAAGCCAAGCACACTTTGCCCTCTAAGCCAACTCAATCTTCTCATGAAGACGCAAATGCCCCACCTCCAAGATGAGTCACTTTTCCCTGTATGCCAGCCCTAAATTGAGAAGGTCCTCCTGAAGTGGCGCTTGTACCTCCCGCAGCTTGGATTCCTCCTCCACCATATGCTTTCGAGAAAGTGAATAGTTCCAACTTTTCAGTCCCGCTTTCACCGCCTTGAGACGATGGACTAGACGAAACTGCGGGTTACTTTTAACTTCCTGCTGAAGACCCCGTACAACTACCGCCCCATATCCATCCAACAAAGGCCAATTATTATTGTGTCTAAATGGCCTAGCTTTGGATCTATCCGTATGCGTGAGCCGCACACACATGGGGGAGTGATCACTTGTACCCGCCGCCAAGCCCTCTGCACATATATTCGGGAACATTTGGAACCACTTCTGATTCCCCAGAGCACGATCAAGTTGACAGACCACCCGTTTCTGAGTATACTTGTTGTTCCACGTCCAGATGTGGCCTGCCCGCTCCAACGTCGGCAAACCTGCCCGTAGAACACAGTTCTGGAAGTCTTGCAAGATAACATCAGGTACCACTCGACTACCAATTTTCTCATGTCAGAACATAAGAGAATAAAAATCCCCCATAAGAAGGAGTGGTAATTTATAATGGACTGCAGCCTCCACACATAAGCGAACAATATCCTGCCAGAGAGCCTCCCCCCTACGATGATCATTATGTCCATAAACTGCTTCAAATATGAATTTCAAGCCACCCCTGTTTGTCAGTTCCGCAGCAATCAGTTGGTCTGATGAATGCACCACCCGACCATCCCAGTTGCAAGTGTCCCACCGAAGCCAAATTCTCGCCATATTGCATAAATCAAGATTATGCGTATGCTGCCAAGAGGTAGGCGTTCGTTGTGCCAGTACCCTCTCTGATTTAATCTTAGTCTCCATAAGAGCCACATCTGTACATTGCTCCTTCCTGAGAACCTCACTAACCTCCTTCCATCGCCCTAACGAGCATACCCCGTGCACGTTCCAGGCCAACATAGACATTAATTAAATAACAAGAGGCCCCCCCCTCTTCTCCCATATGTCCGCCATTAGGGGGAATGGCAAACACATCATGTTCATCCTCTAACATCTCCTGTGTAGTGATTTGCAGTAAATTAGACCACTCTGGATTGTCAATACATAGCAGTCCCTCTGCACCATCATCTGGTTGGTCAGTCCCCCCATCTTCTGGCATCCTCTGTGGTAGGTCTTGCCCGCCGCTTATGGCTATTAGAGCCACCCTCTGCTAAATATTAAGACTCTACCGTATGCTTGCCCTTACATACACGGCCCACTAGGGGACAACCTCCCCCTTTATAACCTTCGCCTCCTGCTCCCTTTGTAGCGCCCACAGTAGATTACTTGTATTGAAAAATCACCCTTGTCATGCCCCAGTCCCAAAATACGTAGAAGAAGGTATACATAAGCATGCCAGCCGTATGTATATGGCAACTCTAATATATGAAAATCATACACATACGTACGCTGTTTTATGAATAATAATTCACAAGTGGTATAATTTCACCAGTCACAGGCAATACTAATCTCATCCACAAAACCTATTAGTAATAAATAGTCAAATATTACAATTAACCAAGTATAAAAATAGTTGAGAAGAACTAGTAATCGGGTAGAGACAAATCCACTACCAACTAGGACATGAAAGACAACAAAACAAGTACATCTTCTAGTAATCAAGAAGATCGAAGGAAAGACCTTCTCGAAAGATAAAGAAGTAGCATGTCCTGATCCGTGCTCCTGCAAATAGTCATGATCTTCTATACCTAGAAATTATGCCAGGTCCTCAGAGGGACATAACAAGTACACATAAAATTGACATGCATGAAACTAAAGCAGTAAACAATAAATAGGATAACTAACCATCTATGCGAATGCACTCGAGACATCCGAATCATATACGCAGTGCAGACATAATGCAACGACGTCAATAAAAATCTAGAACTCAAACTAACACCAACTACTAACACAAGACGAGAACTCACGTACCGATGGCCAGTCAACATGCTAGTCCATGCACTCACTCACTCAGATAGTGAACGTATTTAAAATAGTATCAGGTCGGAAGATACCTCGTACCATCACAATAATCCAACCCCACAACCAGACAAGGACAAGGGTTGAACCACCATACCATATGTCAGGTCTGAAGATACCTCGTATCTTCATAATATACTGGGTAAGTCTACTACTCTAAGATGCGTGCACACAATTAACAAATAAAAAGTTGGCATAATATAAACTGACAATACAATCAAGCAAGGTGTACTTTCCTGGCAATAGTTTGATGCTGAAACAACGCAAGGCAACAGGTACAACGATCCTGAAAATATAAAAGTAGAACAAACACCTCCATATGCTACAACAGACATCACCAACATTTCTAAAATATAAGAAATAGCTAGAATTGACTACCCATAAGTCCAATTTGGACACAGAGACTAAAACGATAATTTTGGGCCAAAGCGAGGTCCACTTGTTGGCCACATTGCACCGAAAAGTATGCCAAGGGTAAAGGTCTCTAAATAGGACAAATTATTAGTCAAACAAATCCTAAACGATGATACGAACTCAACGGTATGTCCAATTTTAGATTTCGATGAGCCGATCACAAAATCGTTTGTCAAGTCGAATCATGGGGCCCACGAAATGTCATTCCATCGACTGATTCAGAATTGAGCGAAACTAGGGCCACAAGATAAGTTAAATGTTTTAAGTCAAGTGGCGCAAGTTTCATGGCGATCTAATGAGCGTACACAAACTAATTAGATATTTTACAAAATACCGATATGGAAAAATTTAAACGGATACGGGTTGATTTCGGCGCACACACACATCCCAATCAATTTCCACAAAATCTCACACGTTCGGATATACCATACGCTCCTTTCAGTGCAATTGGTATGCGACGAAGTGGTCCCGTTTGGTGGGGCGCACTCCGTATCGCAAGATTTTGGGTTTTAAAAAACAAGTTTTTTTCTTGATTTTGGAAGTTGATTTAACAAAAATTTGGGGCAAATAAAAATAAACTAAAAGATGAGTTTTAAACTTGGTTATGTTGTCTAAAAGTTTGTTCAAGTGGATTTGCAAAACATTAATCGAGTTGGTAGAAAATTAGACGTTAATAAGGGTAGTTGGACTAAAATCTGACAGTTTTAAAAAATGGATTTTCGTTCAACTTTTGATTCGATTTGATTCGATTCTCTCTTAAAACAATCTGTCTAAAATCAAAATACTTGAAGGGGATTAAAGTGGTTAGGGTTTTGAACGTACCAACCAAGAAAGATCGGAATTTGGTTGAGCGACGGAGGAGAAACGTCGCCGCAAAGTCGGGGTCGGAGGATGTCATGCGCGCACGCTGCTGTCGCGCGTCCTCTGTCCGAGGTACTGCGGCGCGCGGCCAGTGCGGTCGTCGACGGTGCAAGGCGGCCGGAGGGCGGCCCCGGAGCGGGCAAGGGTGATGGTGGCGGTGGTTGATTGTAAGGGTAGCGGTGGTTGTGTTGATAGTTAGGGTTGTGTATATATATATATATATATATATATATATATATATATAGAGAGAGAGAGAGAGAGAGAGAGAGAGAGAGAGATGTCACGTGTCTGGCCAAGTGGGGGTATGCTACTGGTATGATAGGTTTAGGAATAGGTTTTCTTTTCTTAATTCTTATCTTTTCTTTTTTCTCTTCTTATCTTATTTATATCTATCATAATCTATATATAAATATATAGTTATACATATATCTATAATAAATAGTCAAACAATTATAGAAAAAAAATCAGAAAATACATTATACATATATCTATAATAAATAGTCAAACAATTATAGAAAAAAATCAGAAAATACATTATGTATATAATAAATGGGTATTTCTATAAATAGGAATACACTATAGGCAAAACAATTATTATTAATAAAAAGAAATATTGTTAAATACTAATAAAATAGATGACACCTTTGTATACATAAAAAAAATCTTAAAGCATAAGAGTGGAACTTTATAACTAGGTAGACCTTAAAAAACATCAAAATATTAAGTATGCATTTAAAATAATTCTAGTAACACTTGTAACACTTTATTTATATAAGTAAATAATGCAAAAAATTTATCTAATATTTAACTAAGAAAATAATAAAAATCTCAATGATTAAATAAATAAAAGAATACTTAAAAGTACAAATTAAAATTATGGGTTGCTAATTGTAGGAAGTTGCGATTGGAAAATAACCATAAATAAATCATATATATAAAAATATCTAAATATTAAATGCAAGAAACCACGGTTGTTACACTAATGCCATGCTAATTCTAGATGATCGAATTTTGTGTCTCAGGAAGGTCCTACGGGTAGTATCTTCCGTGTAGGCTACTTCCTACGAAGGGCGTTATAGATTTTGGGGTTATCCTATGTCATTAATTTTTAAACCATGGTGACATGTCCTAATACAACAATTAAATTTTAGTCGATAAAAATAATCTAAAATAATAATAATAAATATAAAATACTCATAAATACCTATTTTGGGTGAGGGGGCTAGAACCATTTAACCTACCGTGAAACCAGTCTGTATTGCAGCGTCAGGCATCTCCTCATGTCCGCCCCTATGAGTAGGCCCAGTCGACCGATCACCTCCCATCCGTTGGCACTACTCCAAGCAAATATCCAACTTGAGCACTATACCACTATCATCACCTCTATCAGAGGTGCCCGATTAGTTGGCAGCAGCATCCACTGCTCCCTGATTGCTTGATCGATGACCATTAGGAGAGGATCCACCGTCCAGATTCTCCTACAAAGAGCCATCCCGATCACCCCCAGGTGACCCCGCTATACGATCATCCGTGTCGTGCTCTACAACCTCGTTGTAATCCTTCGGTGGGTGCCTAAAATACTTACAATTATTGCAAACCAGGGGTACCCACTCATACTCAACCTTCTGATAGAACACCTCTCCTGAAGAGACCTCGTACTCGAGCACTATTGGGAGTTTTCTACCAGCCTCAATTTCTACAAAGACGCTTGCAAAACCTATCATTGCCCGATGCGTGGTTGCATCATCCTCTTTAATAGGTCTCCTAATCAGACTGCAAGACGCATCATTAGAGGAACACTCCAGTAAATGATGGGGAATCTAGGGAATCTGGCCCAACTAGGAACCGAATGAAGAACCTCCCATTCACATTTAGATTCCGGGGACCACTCCTTCATAATGATAAGTTGTCCATCAAAAGTCCACGTCCCTCCTTGTAGTATACAGTCCATATCCTCCCGCAATCTAAAGCGGACATAATAAAATCCGTTTCACGTGCGAAGAATTCCATAGACCCCTTTGGACGCCAGACGCGACTTGCGTATGCACGAATATGTCCATAGAAAGGCCGATTCCCCAAGACATACAGTATCATAGTATTCTGCCAATAAGCCTTATTCTCCTCTATTTCCTCATCCGAAAAGAACGCCCGCAATTTCTCGTCCACCATTTTAGGAGTGACATACTTCATCTGCCCATCGATCTGTTCTGACCCTATGCAACACCGGTCGGCCCACAATTTGGTATGTGGGGGCTCCACCATGGGCGATTTTCCTTTATCAATAGGCCTACCTAATGTGCCGCCTACACCATGTGGAGTCACCATATCGTTTGCCCGGCCATTATAAGCCGGCCTTCCTCCCCCTGGCTTTCGCGGGTTTAATGAACCTCCCTTTATCTGTGCTGCGAACAGTGGTAGCCGTCGATGAGAACTCACCTCTCCCTACTACTGCTTGGCCACTGGACCGATGTTCTGGCCCCTATGATTCCGCCTCCCCCTCTACGCCGTAGTCCACCCACATGTGACATATGCCCCCACCAACATCAATCCTCTCCCACTTCCTCCGTCATCGCGCTTGCTCCGGTCCCAACCTCCCACAAACCCTATATATAGTTGGTTTCTTTATATTTTAATTGTTGGATAAAGTGATCGGTACTTGCTGCAATATAGCCTAGAGTTTTTTTTTACTGGAGTTGTCTTTCTTTATTTATTGCTTATTCCTTTCTCGATTTCTTCATTTAGGAGTAGATATTGATATGTTGGTGATTATTTTAATTAGTTACATTTGCATTGGAAGGTTTAATCTCAAAATTGGATGATGATTATTTAACACCCTACTAATTAAGGTCATCATTGGGTTTACTTCTCTAGGTCTTCCTAGGGTTTACTTTTCTAGGACTTCCTACTGAAAGTTCTTGTACTTTATCAAGAAAACATGATAAAGAATAGAGGAGATAAAAATCTGAAGAATGGATTTACCTAAATTTACAAAATTTTGACAGCCCAACTCGAAGTTTGCCCGATCTGATCTAGTTTAGATTGGATTTTTTGAGTTAGATAAGCCCCAAGAATTTATGGTAACAAAGTGTCATTGGGATCACTTATCTAACTCGAGAAACTATATCAAGAACATATAGAGTCATGGTCGGTCCAAGAATTCTCGGAACCTAGAAAAGGGTTTGAAAGAGAGGCCACTTATGAATAGAAAGCACTCGGTTTTCCTAAACAATTTTATGGATGTTTTTACTTCTTCTATGATACTAATTTTATCAATTAATTTAACAAATAATATCTTTTCACAAAAAATTAACAAATAAAAAGATGATAAAAAGTAACTAGTTGAGTAACCTTACTTACTAAAGTTTATTCGAACAGTCAAACAAGGAAAATAAGAACAAGATCATTTAGAGACAAAAAGGACAAAGTAGTTGTTAGAATAATAAAAGATATTTGAAAAAATAACAATCATATTAGTTGATCTCTTGGTAATGGATCTCTTAATGCATTTATTGATCTATATGATTTGAACCATGTTATTGTCATTTTAGTTAGTAAAGCTTACTATGTATAAGTGGTGTATGCCCTCTTTAATTAGGAAGTCTTCCTAGTAAAGTCATTACTACAAAGTATTATACTAAAGTGGGTCAAGAGCCTATTTGGACTCTCCTATTATAAGGGCTGGCTAGACTAGTATGTAACCTTGGCCCCTGTTTGGTTACCTCGTCTATTGAGAAACCCTGGACCAGGGGCAGAGTCAGGATTAAAATATTGGAAATGTCGTGGTAATACATATTAGAAATACTTAAAGTTGTCATATTAATTGAAATTCAATAACTAAAAAATATTTAAAAGAGGAAGCAAAAAAATAAAATATTTAGCAAAGATAACATTCGAACTTGTGTCTCTCATTTAAAAGCCAAAAGTGCTACCAGTAGAGCCAACTTACTCTTTCTACATTACATATCAAACTAATATATATTTACAAATTGTAAAAAAATCTATATAATAATGAATATTTCTTTTTTTTAAATTTTTTTGGGGTGGGAGGCTTGGACTCATTATAAATCTGCCCCTGCCTGGGACGGTTGCCCAGTTCGCCTACCATCTGGGCTGACCGTATATAGAGTGGTTCAGCAGTTCATTATAAGTAGCCTTGAGAAATAGAGTACAAAAGTAAGAATATCCATTAGAATTACAAAAGTGATGAGTTATAAGTCGTGAATGTGGAACAGAGAAGCATCTTGAGTTAGGCTATGTTCATGCATGTTTCAAAGCAGTGACCTCCTTAGTTAACTCTCCACTTAACTTCTCTCTCTAATAATCATTTTACTTATGCCAATCATACTCTGTATAAGAGCTCACCATTATGTACATAATGATGAAGCCAAGCAACAAAACATCAATAAATATCAAAGTCTTTTACTTCCCTCTCCTCTCCTCTCCTCTCCTCTCCTCTCATCTCCTTCCACTTATGTTTATACAAACTAGTAAGAATTATCTAGCCCACCTATATATATCATTATGTCCTACAAAGTGGTATTAAATCCATTATACCTCTTTTCATCGTAACAAAGAAATTATGCTAAATATGGTACAACCGTAAATCACCTAAGTTGTCAAAGGACAACTATGATACTTGGATCATCCAGATGCGAGCTCTGCTAGGAACCCAAGATCATTGGAATATTATCACTAAGCCTAAATTTATTTTTCATGATATACTATCAATATACTACAATGGCTATTTAATTAGTCATTAGATGTGCAAACAATATACACTCAGTATACTAGTATGAACAGTACGGGTCAGTTCAAACATTCATACCTGGTACTTTCAACTTCTTAAACTCTCTTTTGATAAAGTTATTGTTAAGTTGTATATGAGATCTTCACCTGGGCACAAAGATAAACCTTCCCTTGCAAAAGAGGTTGAAGTCAATAAGATCTCGCATTCGTATCAATACTCATTGTTCAAGTCGACGAGCCTTCAAATCAAAACATGTGTGTAGAAGTTAGCATGTTCTTTGGGTCAAAGATCATATTGTAAATATTTCTAAATTGTTTATTAAAGCCAAAGAGTTAAGGAAATGGAGTGTCTTACGAAGAATACTAGGATACATCGAGTATTTACGGTCTTGATCTATCTTTTGCATTAAATTTTAATTACTTCTCATCTCATTATTTTTTGCTTAATTTTGATTAAATCCTATTCACCTCCCCTTTACGATTGTCATAAAAAATTTAAAGTTATTGTTACACATGTATCTACAAGCTTGAAGTTGACAAAGAAAAGAGAAGAAAAAGCAGTCGATCCCACTTTGTTCGGAAACTTGGTTAGAAGTTTAATTTATCTTATTATTTTTAGACATCGTCTATTGTGTTGGCCTTCTTAGAAATATATAGAGGAACCTAGAGAATCTCATTAGATTCATGCTAAGAGAATTCTCAAATATCTCGAAGAGACAATCGAGTTGAACATATATATATTATCCTCATGATGGTGACACAAAGTTATTTGGATACTTGATCATATAACGACTAAGGAGGCGATCAAGATAAATGGAGTACTTATGGCTATTTCTTCTACCTCGGAACTATTGCATTCTCATAGTACTAAAAAAAGTAAGAGATTGTTGCATTTTTGCCATGTGAAGCTGAATATGTAGCAACAACCTCTAATACATGTGAAGCTATCTGACTTAGAAGTTTGATGTGAGAGCTTTGTCATTTACAGGAATAACCTAAACCATATATGTTGGCAACAAGTCAACAATCTATCTTTTCAAGAAGCTAGCTAGTAATACATATGAAGTTATCTGACTTAAAAGTTTGATGTAAGAGCTTTATCATTTATATGAAGACCATAAACCATATATGTTGGCAATAGGTCAACAAGCCATCTTGCCAAGAACCTAGTAGAAGATGGGAAAATTAAGCATATAAACATCAAGTTTCATTTTCATCAAGATCAGGTGAAGCTTTAGACAGTAGAATTTTCCTACTAAATATTATAGGTCAAGTGGTGAATATTTTTACAACTACACTATTACCTCCTCAGGATAGTAAAATCAGACTTAATGCTCAACAATCTTGTAACCATCTCCAACGGTGAATGATCCTCACAACCAGAATATAATGGAGTCATTACATTCTCCAGTAACTCCATGAACTTTGCAGCATTGACATTCGGTGCCTCCTCAGCTGCATCATGATTATCCGGATTGAAACTAGGTCCGACAGTGTCAAAAATTATGTTCATACACCCATCGTCATAATCAGCGTAGTCGTGGACATCCATATACGGCTACAAATAAGGCTCTGGCTCTGATGCTAAAGACACAAGTTCTCCATGTGAGGTCCACTGATAGTAATTCGGCGTAAAATCCCTCGAGTATAAATGATATGGCATATCCTCTTCTGAGTGATATTTTAAGTTGCAGCATCTCACACACGGACACAATTTTGGTGTCGTCCAAGTACAGAGGGAATGCCTTGGCAAACTGCAGGAATTGTTCCACCCCTGTATGAATTTATCTCGCACACCGCATATGTCATTAGGATGACGGCTGTACATCCACAAACGATAATGTAGGTAGTAATTTAGATCCATTTTTAGATTCTTCTACAAAGATGAATAGACATCGTTCAAGTATATTATCCAAATGGATGCAACGATGGATACACACTAACACTTACTCAATACCCCATACTCAATAACTTATCCATGTATCTTGGTATATTGATACCTACTCAAGTATCTTGGGATAATAAACCAGAACTAAAATATCCTTAAATACTCAATCCTAATATACATACCCTCACTCAATACTTAAATACGTACCTATACTAACTCACTAACACTCACTCACTAAACACACTCAAACACACACATGTATACAATATGCACGCACTTGCACATGGTACAAGTTGTTGTTGCTGCTATTGTTATTGCTTGTTGATGCTATTACACACACACACACACACACACACACACACACACACACACACACACACACACATATATTACTAGTACACCCTAGATACATACTCCATTCATGACACCTACTCCAATATAGGATACCTGACCCTTTGACTGAGGAGGGGGTCGTCGGGGTTGAGGGGAGCCGAGGGGGGTTGTCAGGGCCAAGGGGAACGTTGTGTCCTTGGTTACGTGATACATATACCAATGTCGTGCTACAACCACCCGAACATGAACTCTTGTGTCAAGGATAGGTTTGACACTGCTCTGACCCAAGTTGGATACCAGTTCTAGAAGAATCCAATACAGTGTCATGTCTCGACTTTGAAGGATTATTTCTGTGTCCGTGTATACGACTCTCCTTCAGTCAAGATCTGTATCATATTGTACACAATGCCGGTACCCAAGGCTGCGTCTAATTAAGTCAGACAGCTAACTAAAAGAGAGCCATGTGTCATATCCCGTGTCATGTTAGTGTATGTGCCCGTGTCTTGTCCGTATTTGTGTCACCTTTATACAAGCCCTAACCCTAGTTTTGTGTTAATAATTGTGTGTCCATGTCGTATCTGTGTTTGTATGTCCGTGTCATGTCAGTGTGTGTGTGTGTATACATATGTGTCATGTCAGTATGCATGTGTCGTATCAGCTAGAAGGAGATATGTTTAGGGTTACCTGACCCTCTGATCGAGCAGGGGGGACATCGGGGTCGAGGGGGACCAAGGGGGGTCGTCGGGGCCGAGGGGCGCCTGGACAAGGGGCTGAAAGGGTCATCGAGTTCGAGGGGCGCTGGGACAGGGGGCCGTTGGGGGTTGTCGGAGTCGAGAGGGGTCGGGGTCACCAGGGTAGGGGGTCGCCGGAGTCAATAGGGGTCAGGGTCGCCGGGGCGGGGGGCGAGGGCTGCAGGAGGGAGAGGCGGAGATGGAGATGGAGAGAATGAGAAAAAATAAAAAACTCAAAACCTTATATTAATTTTTTAGCGATGTCTAAATTGAACTTCGCTAATTAAAAAAATTTGCGACGTTAAAGACGTCGCTAAAAACATCGCTAATTAAAAAAAATAAGAAACATCGGTTAAAATGTCACCAAACGTCGCTAAATCAAAAAAATTCAGCGACATATAGCGATGTTAAAGAGGCGTATAGCGACTATTCTTTAAAAAAAATCCAAGTACAGTCGCTATGCATCACCAACAACGATGTATAATGACGTTTATTTTTGGAGTCACTAAAATCTTTAATATTAGCGACGTTTTAAGATGATGTTGCTAAAAATATCGCTATTTCATCATATTTTGGTATTGGAAATGCACTGGTGAGCGGGACGAACCCACTCTCCTAAATCAACACTACTTATTAAGGGAAGCATGCATTCAAAGTTATCTTCCTATTTAGAACTATGGTGAATTGCAGTTCATATCGATAGCATACTTGAAAGCAGTAAACATAGAACTATATCACTTATCAGTGATATCTTACCATTCGATGTGTCAATCGCTGCATAAATATAGAGTTGATACTTACCTCCCATGCGGAAGACAATATGTTAGCATATGATCTATCTATATGCGGTCATTGGTGATATCGATACAATAAAGGACTATTAAATAGCATTGTGATGCACCCTTCCAGCTAGAGTTGAAAGCTCCACTGGTGGCCTCGTAATGCCTCACGTCGAAGAACATTCACTTAATTTTTCTCTAGGTCAATTCGATTTCGGTGCCCCGGATACCGTTTCAAGAAAAACCAAACCTTGTGCTCAAAGTGTCCATGACCATGCAAATGCATGAATAGTTTATCTATAAAACATATGAATGGCATAGAATAGAATAAGCAGTATTATCTATGTACTCATGCAATAGTTCATTTCCCTAAAAGCTGTATGTTCCATTTGGCGACCCGTAAACACTAAGTATTCTGAGGCACCATGCCACCACCAATGTTTTGGGTACCGCACCCCTTCTAACTATTTTGTGGTTTCGAGCCACTACTGCTTGCTTCGAATACGAGGCTGGAGTTATAGGTCTCGCACATAAATACACTAGACAGTTACAGTTATCCTATGTTCTATCCTTAGTGGTACAACATGCAATATGACTATCAATTGCTAGTTGCATTCACTCAGCATCAATGATAGGAACATTTTAAGGTAGTAAGAATTCGTTGATGTGATGGAGTAGAAAGAAAGGGTCTGAACCAACCACCAAGTAGAGAATATGTCGAAAGAAGGAAACTCGCTTCGCAACGATCAAACGTCAGTTACACGCGTTCCTGGAATGGCACCAATATCGTGTTAGAATCATTCTTCTATCCTTCCTCCCAAAATTCTCAGAAATGAATGCAGACACAGACGGAAAGCATATTCATCAACACAAAGCAACAAAAACATTCAAGAAAACTACAACAAACTGGTTCCGTTGAATTCTCTGGGTTCGTCGACCCCTTCGGTGGAACACTCAACACCGGTAAATTAACATACATTTAATATAATAAAATAAATACACAGACTTATAATAGTTCATAAAAATAGACAGACCCGGAGCAACCCTCCGTTGGATTTTCTGCGTACGAAATATCACAAAAATATATGAAATATCACAGTCACACAATAAACACAAAATAAAAGTATCATAGTCACACAAAAAGCACATTATTAAAAGTATTACAGTCACACAATAACCACAATAAAAGTATATAAAATATTACAGTATATAAAATATCACAGTCTCAATCTCGAGGATATCCAATACGCTGGGAGAGATACCAGTCCCTCGGATACTTCGCATAAACAGCATCTATGTGATCAATCTCCGCTATAGGTGTTGGGTGACTGGAACTCCCCCTCTGAGCTAGTGCCTACCTAACAGTATGAGGCACCACTTCCTCCTTAACAATTGCTTCCAATTTAACAGTAGGAGGTATCTCTTCCTCTTTAACAATCACTTCCTCCTTAACAATATGAGGTATCACTTCCTCCTTAACAGTAGGAGGTGCCTCTTCCTCCTTAACATTCACTTCCTTCTTAACAGTAGGAGGTATCACTTCCTCCTTAACAGTAGGAGGTGTCTCTCTCAAGCGACATGCACGAGCTCGGGTCATGGGTGCCATCTGGTAAGATAGATAAAAATAAAGAATATTATTGATAACATATATAAATATATGTATCCATATAGTTAATACAAGATACTCAATGAATCCAACCATGACACGTTACAATGTAAGATACTCAATGAACATTGTCTAATATTAAATATTGTGTAGTGTTAAACATTGTTTAAACCATGCGAGAACACGAGAAATAATAAATAACATCACATGACTGCAGATCCATGTGTATACTAATCCGTGTACTAATGTGTCAGAAATCAAGTAATACATTTCTAAATACTTGTATTATAGTAATTATCAAATAATAAAAACTATCATAGGATGATATTTCTAGGCCATTTCTAAATCACGATATCTAAATATAAAATATAAATGTTAAGGGGGTGCACAGAAATGATAAGCATGCATACTAGCTAGGATGATGTTACCTTGTTATACTAAATACTTGTTACCTTGTTATACTAAGTTTTCTAGGTCCTAAGAAAGTGAATTGGTCAATAATAGACTCTTCGAGTTATTAACTAGCTTATACTAGTTAGCACTAAAGTGTTCAAGCTATATTATTATTATACTAGCTACTATTTACTATACTAGATACTATTAATTTTCTTATACTATGGTATCAAGCATCTTGTTAGTACCTTAACATTTGAAACTACCATCTAACACATCTAACCTACATACTATACTTAACATCATCATACAATGGTGCAATGACTTAAACCTATACTCAACTACACACCAGAATATCCCCAAGTTAAACCTATCATCACTACACTTGCACCTTCACTCAACCCATGGATTGGCATCTCACTTAACACCACTCTCAGTCACTGATACATGCTAAGTGTACCCCTGCACCCAGGTTTTCCTTACTGATACCTAATAACTAAGTACTACCTAGTATCATTCTATTCGTAACATTACACTTACACATGTGCACTTGTGCTCAAATACCCAGGTCTCCTAGTTACTACTGGAACTAAATCAGTGTTTCCATCAAACAGGCACCTAAACTTGCTGTCTGCATGAACAGGAAACACCTATTCTAATATATTTCTTCCTAATGCACTACCTACTAATTTCTCCATCACTCACTGCAGCTTCTAGCTCATGCACACACTACTGTTTAGAACTACCTTACTCCCTTCCCTTGTAGTGCAATGAAAGCACTGCACAACTTGTGCTGAACTCTACTGGTGCATAATACACATGTTAAAGGCACTTAAATCAATAAGTATTACTCAACTTCAGATACATAATTCTAATACTTGTAATCAACAAGAATTCTTATACTACAGACCCTATGTGCAAAATGAACCCTACTGCCTAGTTATTCCTTATTGCTACCCCAGTGTCTACTTGCTGCTGCCTGGCCCTTAACCCATTCTAACTTATCACCAAGTTCAGTCCCCCAATTGTAGTAATTGATGCTACAGAACAATCACTTGAGTCAAGGCAAGGGATTACTAGTCATCCACTTGCTCGATCTGTGCTTTACTGCGGCAAGACTTGCATTGCTCGAGTTTCCTCTCACACTGACCACACATGCCTACAGTTTAACTGTTGTATTCAAGTGCAACTGCCCACAGTCCGAGCATATGCTGTCATTGCCATGGTGCAACTGCCTATTGCAGCAATGCACCATTGTCGCAGTGCACCCAATGCACTACTTTCCCTCTGCTACAAGTTCAACACCACCACATCCATAAAATACTCACCTACATATTAGTTGGTGCACAGCTGTCCGCACAAATATGCTAGCTAATTCATTCATTATGACATATCGTGTCTATGTCATATCGTGTCTATATCTGTGAGAGAGAGAGATAGGGTTAGGGTTTACCTAGATGAGAAGCCCGAGGTCGTCAGAGGGGAGGAGTCATGCCGGAAGGAGCCGTACAGGAGGGGGCTCTCGGAGGATGGGGAGCCGGAGTAGGGGGCTGTGGGGGAGCCGGTGGGGGGGTGGGTAAGGACGGGGGGAGGAGGAGGACGCCGGAGGGGGGGTACTTCGTCGGAAGGGGGGGGGGGGGAGGGGGGGGGAGAGGGATTCAAAATTTTGGGGATAGAATCGACAGAATGGGGGGAAATGAATCCTTGAACCCTATATTAAAAAAGTTTAGCAATGTCTTAACAAAACGTCGCTAAACATTGCCAATGAAAAAAAAATTTAGCGACAAAATAAATGGACGCCGCCAAACGTCGCTACAAGGAAAAAAATTAGCGACGAAATAAAAAGACGTCGCTAAATGTCGCTATATTAAAATTTTACGACGTTGAAGACGTCACTTAAAAGTCGCTAAAAATCAAAAAATAAAACGTCGGTAAATACGTCGCTAAACATTGCTATAACAGAAATCTCAGCGACGTTTAGCGACATAAAAGAAGCTTATAGCGACTATTCTTTAAAAAATTGATTTACAGTCGCTAAACATCGGTATATGTCGCCAACAACGACGTATAGTGACGTTTATTTTTGTAGTCGCTCAAATCTTTAATATTAGCGACATTTTATTATGACGTCGCTAAAAATGTCGCTATTTTATCATATTTTGGTAGTGTTTGTTCGAATCGATTCAATGCCGAAGGGTATTCGATACTTAGTTACGACTAGGACAGACAAGCCACAAGCCAATATGTAGTACGTCTCCCAGTCGTAATAGGGCACTACAACATAAGCTACGTTTCTAATGAGAATGATTGTGACACATCATATTATATTGTCAAGATGTTTGGCACTAACTTTATTATATTAGCGACTTCATTTGGTCTCGCAAAGATGTCATAGTTTCCATTTTTTTATTATGTCGCTACGATGTTGTTCCTAATCACTATTTGTGATGCAATCTTGTAATCTCTAATTTCATCGGAATGAGCAACGCAGTAAGATGTAATCGCTAATTATGTCGCAGATCCCGCTTATTTTGATAGTACGAACAAACTCCTTTGTCACTTAAAATTAGAAATAAAATAGTGATAGTGCAATCTTTTTATCACTTGAATAGTAAAATCCAATAAATAACTATTTCATTCCCTTGATATTGTGTAATATTTAAGGAAAGGTTAATTTTTTGCTAAATTTATTGAGCATTTCCAATTTGCAACTTGCTAGCAAAAATATTATAAAATAATATTTTTCTATCTTATTTTGGTATATTTGCATTCTATTCTCTTGGTGCCTACTTCAAGCCATATAGATATTTCTTTAAGATCCTCACAGGCTTACGTTATGTCCTCCCTTTTCTCAATAGGTAACTCCTTGTTGCACTGGTAGTTGTTTGAATCTGAAGCAAGATACCAGACCTCACATTGAATATATAATTTATACGAGGAATAATAGAGCATATGTGATCCTTACCTTCAAGAGCGTACATATCTTCTTCTTTTTGGTGGGGGGTTGCGTGTTTAGAGATATGATTGTGTTTGAATGTTCTATGTTAGTTTCATGAATAGACTTACACAAGGAAGCCGATCGCCTTTTTTTCTACATGGCAATCTGAGACACATGCCCCCATCTTGTTATTGTTAGAGATGTGGGTATGGTTGAGTGTGTCAATTAATACAATCTTTGCTAGTTTGATATTGAATAGGGTTACAATTGAAAGACCTATTTGTACAATGTACTAGAGCAATGGTGATCCTGACCCTCTAACCTATTTAGAAACTAAAAATTAAATAGTTCCCGATTGGTAAGATAACGGAGTCAAACTTGGAGGTCATGCATTTAATTCTTACAAAAAATTGTATATAGGGGAGAAGTTTAGAGAATTTGCACATAAGAGGAAAAAATTAAAAAAATTGCAAAGGGGACAATACACCATGGGAGTTCACATATGAGGCTAGGCGCCTCGGAGATGGCGTCCCGAGGGGAGGGAGTAGTGGTGTCACGCCCCGGTCCCAAAATACAATGAACCAGGCTACATGGCAATGGCCAGCTACATATCCAAGTAGACTCCAGTCCAACTAGAATACGTATAAGTTGTCCTAGATTTGTTTAACTAAGTCTATATCATCCTTCTAACTCAATCCACAAGAAAAGATCATAAAGAAAGGAAGATATGAGTATCAGTCTGCAACCCAATAATCATACTTGCCTGAATAGACTCGAGAGACAATAATATGAGTCTACAAATACTATGCTAAATAGCATAAAATAAGCAGCAAGAACAGAATAGATAAACTACGGAATATATGATACATATAACTACTCACAATACCTGTAAACCGAAAAGATATTCATCAGCAGCTCCAAAAGAACTCACCAAAAATTAACACTGCAAATCTGAAAAGGAACCAGGTCCTCAGAGAAATGTAACAAGATACATAAAAATATGCTACTAATGATACAAAAATACTGCAATAAATAAAGGGTGTACCAAATTAAGTGTAAATGCAATGAGAACCACGTTCAACGTATGAGCTGTAGGCCAAATGGGATCAGCATAATTTCCTGGAGGAAACAAAGGCCTACTACAACATAGCGTCGTGCATACTAGAGGCCGAATCTAATACAGTATATATCAATGGTCATCATACCCGATACTCCGGTAGAGGCGACAAATTACAAAGAAAATGTGTACATAGCCCATATGTCTAGCGAGTGTCCTCCCTACCCAATATTTTTTTATCTGTCGTGCACCACGACATGTCCAGCTCATAATCCTGAGCCAAGATCATAGTATCTATATGTTGTCATCATGCATCTTAATTATACCAGTGATCAGTCGGTACAAGAGTTTGCGTCGACACATGAAACTCTTTGTGTCATATATATGTCATGGGCATGCGAGAGATTGGGGTATCTCTCAAATAAGGGGTTTGTCTTCTTAATACTAAGTCAAGTGTAATCGGCCAATACCGACTTGCACCCAAGTTATCCTTGGACGCACAATATCCTTAAACCAGAAATAATATAAATGCAGTTGCAGTATTTAAAGAAATGTAACAAAAGTGGCAAGGTATACTTGCTTGGATCCGGAAGCTGGAATTGAGAATTTGGTATGTTGTCCTAGTCCGAAAAGCCCAAAGAACCTAGAGGTAAATTAGAAATTAATTATTTTGCTAGAATAATAATGCTACTAATTTATATAGATACTTGCACATTACAAATATCTAGCTATATACTTATATTATATATAAATCCTGATTGGCCCTAAATAGGGCATAACCAACCTATAAAGTTATTTATTTACCAAAACCTAATCTTCTCAGTTGGAAGTACTCCTTATATATATTATCCAAATTGCAACATCGGCCACACACACTAATAGATGCCTTAGTTTGCACCTATATGGCATTGTTCAACACAAAAGGCATTCCTTCAGTTCCTTCAGTCTTGTCTTATCATAATAGCATACTTCGATTAAGTCCCCTCTACCAACAGCTTATTGAATAAAAAAATGCTTTTTGACACCAGGGTGCACGTCGCCCCCATGCACCCAGGTGCCAGAGAGGGCCAGGAAGGTCATCAAATACGTCAGAATGCGGAGAAAGAGGAGAGGGACGGCCGGGGAGTAGAGTACTGCGCCTCCCTCTCCTCCTCCACCGCTGCCACCTCATCTGCCTTTGCTCCCCCCCCTCCTGCTCTGCAATCGGAGCCTTCATTCCCCCTCCGGCTCTTGCCGTCATCGTCCTCCTCCGCCTGCACCTTTGCCAATCCCCCTACACCTACCCCCCTCATGCGTCTCTTCCGGCCTCCCTGGCCCTCTCTGCAGCTGCAGATGCACGGGAGGCGCCGTGCTCCCGGATGCCAAATAGCAGGATTGTATTGAATAATTTCTTTTTTCCACTAATTAATCTCCATATTTGAAATACCCACTCACATAAGGTCTCTCCACACACGCTAACACTAACTAGAAGGCAACACCACAATACAAATTACTCACAGTTCTTCCAAAAGCAATATATATATACAAACATGGGTTTAAATTTTCCAGCCTTCTCTCCTGTCCATTTAATTTAATTCAACAGCCAAGAAAAACCTCCTCAACAATGCATATTTTGGTATTTTCTACTTGGCTTTGGGAGTTTTAGTCCCACATTAGAAAATTACCAATGTGTACATCTCAATATAGCTACACTTAGTATTGGTATATGCACATGGGGTGGAGGCCCATGTGGGTTGACTTTTTCTAAAGGGATTAAGTGTGAACTCCATTATGACAATCTTTGTTTTGTCACCACCTTTGGGAAGTTTTCCTTAGGAGCTAATCCCCGCAGGGGCTTAGCGACTCGGACTCAGACTCGGGCTCGTGCTCAAGGGCACAAAGTGGCTCTTTGTTGGATCACTTAGCACGTCAACATCGTCGTATGACGCTCTTGCGTTCTTTTTTTACGTGAGTTGCATGCACGATTGCTAGCTCGGGAGCATGCTTCGTGGTGCATGCGGCCAGGTGAGCATGCTGATCCATGCCCAAGCGGCCACGAGTGCATGCGGCCTAGTGCCCATGCGGTCGGTGCCCATGCGGCCTGGTCGACATGAGGCAAGGTATAATATGGAGAGTCTGACATAGAGCGGACAGGGCCTACTTTCAGCTTTTGGCGGCACTGTCTACCTCGTGCAGTACGTGTCAGATGGCGCAAGCGGCTGCTTTCGGCGTTTGGAAGCGATGTCTACCTCGTGCAGTGCAGTATGACTTGCGGTGCCGACGGCTCTGACACCCTAATTTGGAGGATCTGGTCGGTCAGATCATATGCGGAGTGGAGTTTTCTCCGGCCGCATAGGTATTGTTTTCTTCTATATGTAAGGGACCTCCTCTTTTATTTGAGGAGAGAGAAAATAGATAAAAAAATTGAGAACACCAGATCATATGCGGCCAAGAGTCTCCCTCTCACATGGTATTTTTTGATTGATTTTCGAAGGTGACATTGAGTGTTCCAAAATTTCTTTTATGAACTTGCTGGTTCCTGGGGATATATCATCTGAACGACGAATCTTGCTTTAAGAACCGGTAGTTTTGAGCACCCCAGCAAGGATCTTCTCTTTAGTTTTTGCTTCGTTCTTTCTCATTGTAGTGTATGTGAACGTAAAAAGAAAAATGTTTTACTTGTTGCTTGTTATAATCTTTATTTTCTTCAGAGCCAGTTTGTAACCTGTTCTTGGTTCGTGCTTCGTTGGAATCAAGAAATATCAAATGAGGAACTCTTGTGTGAATCTCTGATCTCGACGACAACTTGGATTCCAGTAGAGACCGGACCTTCGTGTCTCGCTAGCAGATCTTCTATGGCCTACGTTCTACCATATTTGATCCATCTCGGGACTAACAATCTCAAAAAAAGATTTATAGAAACATGTAGAACATCCGATTAAATCTTTTAGACAACAAGTTTTCACAAACTTGAGAAGATTGACCGGATACACTTCGAACATTTGTATGAGGGAAGAAGTCCTTTGTCAAATATTGAACGTGAGTTATTAGAACCTACCAATTTCTAGGATGGAGGAGTTAGCGCTTGAAGGATGCGTATTCCAGTTGGAAGGAAGATTACAAGTTGACCAAGGATTGCAAAGTATACGCATAACGAAACTTAGCGCATGACAGTTTTTGGCGGTTGGCAAGACTTAGCCGCAAAGCAGTCTCTTACCGCATAAAGAATCTTGCCGCATAAAAGACTCCTGCCGTATGGCAGACTCTTGGTGCATTGAAGGTCCTATCGCATGACAGAGCTGGTCACATAGTATCTTGGACGTATGGAGGCTTATGCGTATGCAGGATGCGTGGAGGCTTATGCGCATGCAGGACGCATGGAGGCTTATACGCATGACAGGACTTGGCACATGGCTGGAATTGGAGCTTGAAAGTAGAACCAATTCGAACCAATATAGCAAGGTATATCTAAAACTTGGTTCCTTTGATTACTAACTTGGTTGCTATGATTGCGCAGGTTGAATTATCAAGCATGGTTACTGACTGGTGGGTAGACACTGGTGCATTAGGCCACGCATGCTCTATGAAAGAGTTATTCACCAAGGAAGAGCACTATCTAAGAAGGAGGTCTCTATGGCAAGCAAGTGTCAAGAAGGAGATCTAGGGATCATGATTGTAATTCTAGACTTCCGACTTGAGAAAGGGATTGATCTTATTTAAGTTGTGTCGCATCTGACTAAGACATGTCTTTTATCAAACAAGATATGGGGGTAAGGAGGTGGAGAGACGTGATGGCTGTGTTCAAACATAGGTAGTCAGGAAGCCGTTTAGACGGATGACTACAAGTACAGATCCTATAGAGCTGTTTTCCTCAGATATATGTGACTTCTATTCTCCACAAAGGGTCAGGATAAAGTTTATCACTTCTTGTTTGATAATAAACAAAAGAAATTGAAACTAGGTTTATATGAAACCCTTTATTTGTTTACAAACAAGAAAAAGAAGTACAATCAATCCTATACGAGGATGTTAAGTACAAAAATTTGATTATGAAGAAATATTGCTATAGGAGTCTGATCTGCGGTCGATCACTTTGTCCCTTGGACCACACGATGACGAAGAAGTACTGTAGAAGAAGGAAAAGAAGTTTCAAAGATTGCAGGAAAAGTTGAACTCTCGTTGCTAAAGCTCTCTATAGGTGCTTTCTTGACCTTGACCTCTGTCTGTGACTCCTGAATTCTTTCCACCTTGGATTCGACCCCTGTCTCATATGGTTGGAGGTCTCTATTTATAGAGTTTGGTCACAGTAACTGACCAGTCGGTGTAGCAACCGAACTGTGGAGAGAGCTGCACCTTTTACGCGGCGGTTATAATAACTGCTACCCACGTATGAATGATCTCCTGAATTAGCGTGTGATGCGTGTCCCATTATGAGGTAATACGTATAATCGCTCATCGAAGATCACGGCATGCAAGCCACGTAGGTAACTGCCTTTCGTGTAGAGAAGGTTGGCATAAAAGCCAAATAACTGTCTCGTAGGCGTAAAAGCCAGATAGTTATCTTGTTGGCGTAAAAGCCAAGTAGCTGTCTTGTTAGCATAAAAGCCAAATTTTGCGTAAAGCTCGATGCTGCATGGATAGGTAACCAGCATAAAGATAGGTAATTATCCTTCTTTGACTGAGGTCTTGAGCGTATTCAGGGCCAAATAGCCTTATTGCGTACCTTGCAAATATAGCATGAATTGGCGTATTTCGAGGAGATAGCATACATCGTACTCTTATAGTTAAAAATAGCCAGGTTGGCGTATTTCAAGGAGATAGCGTACGGCGTGTCCTATAGTTGAAAATAGCCTGGTTGGCGTAATATACAGGGATAGTGACGTGAGCATATTAGCCCTAATTTTAGCTCTTCTAGTCATTAAAAGTAGAACCAAATCTCGTGCATTAAATGCAGAGATCTGCCCCCATCTCGCACATTAACTGCAGAGACGTGCCTTGAGTTCTGTACGAAGAACAGCTTTTGACGTGGCAGTTGGTTTTGTCTCATCCTGAGCGTAAAGCTCGTCTCTGCCTGTGTAGAATAGGCAGCGTATTCCTTGAATGCGTAAACGATGTCTTATATCAAGGATTATGTCACTAGACGACAGTCTGGGGCTCTGTGCAGAGTCATTAGTACAGCCGTCCTCTCGATCACCGTGCAGTACTCTTTGTCAGGAGTCAGGTTCACTGCTTCGTCTGATAGGTTCATTCGAGGAATACGAAGAGTTCCTCGTATAACTTTTCGCTGCATTAAAAGCAGACAGGTTTTACGCCGAAGTGGTGATGTAGCAACCTTTTTACGCCAAAGCAGTCTGGAAGGACTGCTTTAAGCGGGTTATTCTGGAGCTCTATTTTACGCGGACCAGCGTTGAAGCTCTGCTGTACGCCAATGGCTCTGAAGTCATGTTTTATGCCACCCAGTGCTGGAGCTCTGTTTTATGCGGGCTTCATGCATATTTGGGGATTTTACGCGTATAACTTCCCTAGCGTATTTTTTATGCTTCTACAAGACCCCCTTCAAAGTTTTCAAATTCCTCAAAATTTGAAATACTTTGAATGAAGCATGAAACGGTCAAATTTGACTCGTTCTGCGAGGCTGATTTCTCGACAGATTTTAGGAAGTTTGTTGGGATTTGATGTATTCTCTTCTGCCTATATAAAGGCAAGTGAGTGAACCTATCTTTCCATACTTCCTTCACCTAAAAGATGGCTGGTGAGATTCATCGGGCTGACCTGAGGAAGAAGAAGATCATGCTCTTCCAGCATGTGAGAAGCAGTAAAAAGAAGCATCTTCGAGCAAATATCCTCTGCAACGATGGATCATGGAAGGATATCATAGCTTCCTTTGCTCGGGATAATCAGCAATTTTATATAGCGATTCGTCCAAGAGAGAGGAAGGGTCTTATTTGGCCACACAGCTTGCAAGCTGTATTCTCTCCCATTATGGCGCTGGACGAGGGTAGGCAGTTTGTCCCTGTCTTCCAGTATTGTGTTGGGTCTGAACACCTAACACAATTTCTAGGACATGCCTGACATAGCGTATGGAGGGTGGACTTGCGTAATTGATACATGCCCAGTTTTATATCCTCCCGCCATTAATCATTTTCTTGTTAATCGGCTGCGGAAGCCGATTAAATGCTGTAGAAGACGAAAAAAAGATCTACACCAATATGAGAACCTGGCACAGCAGATTCTTGGTGTGATCTTAAATAAAAATGAGAAACCCTTTGTAGAAAAAAGATTTCCATCATATGTAATCATGAAGATGAAAAACCCTTTGTAAACTGGATTTCCATCATATGTAATCATGATTAATAGACTTGTCTTATTTTACGCATCTGATGATTTGCCATATTTGCTGTGAGGAAGTCTGATAATGTGTAGCTTCGACACGTCTGAATGATTTTATGCTGACTTTGATAAACAATTTATCTGATCATGTCCCATCTTTTACGCGTAACGAAAGACGCGTAGAAAGCTCCTTAGCATTATGTTGTCTTGGAAAATCCAAACCGTCATGCTATTTTGGACGAGGAGTCGCGTAGAAATTCTGAACTGTCATTTCTCTGATACGAAGAATTCTTATTCAGACCATCATCTTCAAGAATGGTTTCCCGAAAATCCCTTGAAAAAGGGCGAGAAATATCTGTTGAACAGGCCATACTTGAACTTCTGTAAAAGATTCTGACTGGATTTCGGATGAACTTCCTATGGCCCAAGAAGGAGAATCATCTTCAATGCTAACCTCTGTGTGTTCCAAGCACTTGGAATGTTTTGTAGAAAAAAAGGAGCATTTTCTGCGTAAACCCTTGGGATTGGCATTCTCGAAAAAGTCATAGACCATAGCATCTGTTAGCTTCTGGACGTAAAATCATAGATCTATAGCTTCTGTGCGAAAAATCGTAGATTTATAGCTTCTGAGCGTAAAAGCTGCTGAGCATAAAACCGTAGATTTATAGCTTCTGAGCGTAAAAGCTTCTGAGCGTAAAACTGTATATTTATAGCTTCTGAGCGTAAAAGCTGCTGAGCGTAAAACCGTAGATTTATAGCCTCTGGGCATAAAATTCGGATCCGTTGTGCAGCATGACTGTCCGTCTTCTTTTTTCAAATGATGGGCTGAAGTGGTCCCAAATCATAACCGACTATTAAATATCGGATTTGGTTAGGGATTCGAAGAGTTATCCGAACTCTATAAATAGCCCAAGGTCTTGAGAGAGAAATTTTTTATCTGTCTTCGCAAAACCCTTGCTTTCCAAAAAAACCTTTCTTCTTTGTATCTTTCCTGAGAACTCAGATTCTCCATGGCACCCAAACAAGCTTCCACTGCTAAGGGAAAGAAGGTCGCTTCCTCATCTCGCTCCACTGCTCAAGCACGAGCAACTCCCATTAGGCTGAGCGAGTCCCGATCTGAATGCAGTGCTCCACCGTCGAGCTGTGCTCCGGACATTACAGGTAAAGACTTCGAGAGAAAAAACCCTTCGCACACGTTATGTGTGTATGCGCAAGGTCATCTACTGTGCTAAGAACCTCTTTGAGGAAGATGATGCACATGGATGTATTATTATTACGTCCACATTCCTAATGTGTCAGCATAAAAACTCTAAAACTTTTGCAGTCTGGCGTAAAAACTCAGACTGTCGAAATTTGGCGTATACTACCAACTTTGAGTTTTACGCGCTGGATGTAAATTCTGGCATAAAAACTCAAATTTTGGCAGTCTGGCGTAAAAAGCTTAGACTGTTAAATTTTGGCGTATAATGCCAACCTTGAGTTTTATGTACTGAAAATGGATTCCAGCGTAAAATCTAAGTTTTTGCAGTCCGGCGTAAAAGCTCAGACTGTTAGTCTTTGGCGTAGCCTGTAAGAATATAATATCTAGAGTAAAAACTGACTTATTTTCTTGTATTTTGCAGTGGACTTACAGATTTCTCCTTTGGCTGAAGTTATGGGCTCTGCTGCCAGGATGTTGAGCTTAAACTATCTAGAGGATTTGTCCCATGTGACATTCCCCATATCTGGTGCCAATTATCCTGAAGAAAGGAGAATCCTGATCTCGTCCCAAGGAGAACGCATGCTGCTGAGTATGATCAGTGGGGAGCCCCTGATATACATAGACGGGACGGAGTATAACAAACCAGGTTTCTTGTTCGGGGATATCATCGACAAACAATCCCAGACCAAGCCCAAGAAGGAGGATTGGATGTTTACTGCTGAGGGCACGGTCATGTATCTGCCCAAGATGCCCAGGGATTACCCTATCTCGGCATTCTTCCATGCCACACATTCTAGGAAGATGATGTGGACTCTGACTCCAGATCTTCACGGCCGACCAGGAAAGATTTTATATAACAAAGGATTGAAACGAGGGGCCTATATGAGCAGACCTTCAGGTCCAGTTATGCCCTTTAGGGGATTACTGCCGGGTAGCATCCCGAGTGAGGATACGTCGCTGATCCAGCCGGTCCAAATATCGACCTTCTGCAATAATTTTATGGGACAAGAAGGAGTGTACCCTAAGGTCAACCCTCGGACCAGTGGATGGCTCAGCCCCGGAAATCTTCGATGGGCCAGTTTAACTGCCTGGGCCCTGAAGCACTTCAGACAGAGCTGGAAAGTATTGGCTTGTTCGCGGCTGTGAGCGCCACAAGTGTTGGGCTGCCTGTCAACCCTAACTTATTCTTAGCCTTGATGGAGCGATACAATTTGCTTACCGAAACTTTTACCACTCCGCTAGGTGAGTTGGGCTTGGCCCTGCATGATATGGCGGAGATCTCCAAGCTACCAATGGGAGACACTCCTTATGAGGAGTACGTTCCCACAACCAGGGAGCTGAGGGATACAAACCCTCGGGCGGTGGCAGTGTACCAGGAGCTGATGTGTCATTATCTTGCCTGCACCACTTTCTACAAAGAGCCCTCTGATTTGGCTCATATCAACAAGTGGGTAGCCTACATCTTCTTCCATCAGGCCAGAAACGCTAAGCCGGACAAGGTTGTAGATAACAGAGATAAGCCCTTGAACTTCCTGAGCATGCTCAGTGCCAACACGGTCGATGACCTTATTGAAGACACAGGGGCTCCAGATTATACTCTCGATGAGGAGATAGGGGGTTATCCTGCAGGCACTAAAGCCTTCAGTTATATGAGGCATTGTCGCAAGCCTCTGTCAAGGAAAGCTCAACTGGCTGGCTTCCTTTCTATCTGGTTACGCCAATGGGTAGTACCTGGCATCGCATTTACGGATCGCATACATCGCAACACCTTATGGCCCGCAGTGCATTTGGTGTTCGGAGCAAGATTGGGCCTGCTTCCTGCAATGGTGTGTAGAATACAAGCTGGCCTGAGGGACATTATTGATGGGTTGCTAGCTAATGATACGCAGCGTGAAGGATTTCTCCGAGTGGAATTACCATTCCTATACTTGATGGGATGGTTAATTCTTCACAACACCAGGGTGATGTCTCCCGGTCCTGCCATCAGT